>CALYLW010000447.1:148884-472350 GCA_944989445.1 Ampullaceana balthica | reverse complement strand
AACACAACACGCTATGTTAATCTCGACACCAAAATGTTATAGTTCTATTTTAAAAATTTTATTTGTTTAAAATGAAGAGTTATCCCAGTGGCGGATTTAGGTTTGTCTGCGTGGGGGGGCCAGCAGAATTTCTGGGGGCGCCGCAAAAAATTATTTTTATTCATTCACTTAGTATAATTTTTTCTAGGTGCTGACATAAAATTAATTTGTCTAAATGGCTGGTTCTGCAATGAAGATTAGAAATTTGATATGAGATTCACTCTTATTGCTATATTTTATTTTGAAAAAAAAACATTTCTGCTCACTTAAAATGTGAGATTTACTTTAATAAGTTTTCATCGTAAGAGAATGCAACTTGCTAGACAAAAAGAAACATCTAGTCTTAAGTAGACATGGTTAATCAATTGAATTTATAAACATGGTAGTTAATTTGGGAGCTGTTATATGTGACAAAATCTAAATATCTCATAATCCTTTGTGTTCACTTTCAATTGCTGAATATCCTAGCAGACTTTAACATAGAAAACTCAGCATAATAAGTTTATAGTCTTTGGGCTAAGTAAAACATCTAAAAATTTTTGATAATGAGGTAGAATTTGATTAAATTTTTTATAGGCCTCCAATAGTTTGTTGTACTATCTGCAAGATTCATCAGTTTAATCAGCTTGCCATAAATAGTATTAAATAGCAGTGAAAGTAACTCAAACAAATAACTAAGTGTTAAATAATAAATGCTGCGTTGATCATTCAAAGTAAATTATTTAATATTCTTTTTGTTTACATCAAACCATTGCAATGAATCTCTTCAATATACAAACAATTGCTCTATATTCAGGAGAGTAATAGGTCACAAATGCAAACAAATTATAATGTGTTTAAAAAAATGTTGATCCTTATATAAGAAAAGGCAATGTTCTATCCGGACATCGATAGCGATTGGTCCCTCAAACACATATGACTCCTACAGCCAATCATATTGAACACGTTTACGCGGACGTTCAAAACGAGTTATTTTTGGTGCAGTATTTCTTCCAAGACTTTATTTTGAGTTATGCGCGTTGGGATTTATAGTAAATCTGATGCTACAAATAATGAAAAACACAGAGACATTGGTGGAGCGGATTGGTCAAGAATAGTAACACACACACAAAGAGTGCCAATAATATCATACTTATAAATAAACTAAACAATTTACTTCAGAATTTAAAAAAATAATTCATCATTGCAAGTTTGAGCATCAAACTTTGGGAAAATCAATGAACTTTACACAAACAATGATTGTAATTTCCTTAAATAAACATTTAATGTTTAACATCTAATAAGAATGCAGGGCTAAACACAAACCATGGATAAGCATAGAACGCAATATTCTTCTCTATAGAAGGAGCATCTGTAACAGATAAGATAAGATAAGATAGAGCCCTGAGCCATATATAAATTGCTTTCTACGTGATTTCATTGAAGCAAAAAGATTTATCGTTGAATCAAAATCAACGTTCTCAGCTAGATCACGTTCGATTGAAATTAATGCCAATCCAGACTGACGTTCGTTTGTCATTGTTGAGCGCAAATAATTTTTGATGAGTTTCAATCTACTGAAACTTCTTTCAGCAATAGCACTGCTAACAGGAAGAGTCAAATAAATTTTATAGAGTATTGACAATTTCGGGAGACCTGATGCCACGTGTTTTTCAGTCAAGAATAGCTGAACCTTTTTAATTTGTAGTTCACTAGATAATGATAGATGTATTGCTGCGTATAAATCTTTGAAGGTATTATATTTCCTGATTGCTTCTTCAAGGTTAATGTCGTGTTTGTAAATTTTGCATAAACTTCAAAAAGAATCTTTATTTAATATTCTTCCGACATTTGTGATGGATCAATACAATAGAATTAAGTAACTGTGCCCCAAAATTCATTAAGTCGACTATCTATTTGTATTTAAAGTGTATCCATGATAGTGAAGTACGTTTCAGATTTAAAGCGTGTGGTTGGATCATCAGCCATTTAATCTCTGCTAAGTTCGCCTGCCATGCTTTTCTTTTTTAAATCCTGTATATTAACTCATGGTGTCTGGTTGTTTGTTTCAACCCTTGATTGCTTGCTTGTCGCCAAAACTTTTGATCAATTTTTAACCCACTTCCTCGTAAGCTAGCAAGCTGAAATTTTGCAGGCAGTTTTGTACCGATGATAAAATCAATGTATCAAAATTTCAGATCGATCGCAGGTACCGTAATTAAATTATTGATTTTTTAAGATTATTTTATTTATTCCTATGTATCATGTTATTTTTTGAGATAGAGTGTCGCGGTGCGTATTATATTGAACAGCCTCTCCTGTCGCGCAATAAGGTGCGTATTTTATTGACAACACTTTTTATAAACATATTCCTGATCGGTGCGCATTATATTAAACACGTTTTGCGACACAACTGCAATTTTGTATTTTTGGATGGTCTTGCGCTGCGTATTATAGTGAACATTCTTTTAGTTACGTATCGTACATAAAGGATTTATAGCAAAAAACTTAGTTTTTTTTACAGTTTTTTAAAATTAAATCCTTTATATTAACTAGTGGTGTCTGGTTGATTGCTTGCTTGTTTGTCGCCAAAACTTTGGATCAATTTTAACCCACTTCCTCGTAAGCTAGCTTACTGAAATTTTGCAAGCAGACTTGTGCCGATGATTAAAAACGATGTATAAAAATTTCAGATCGATCGCATTTACTGTAATTAAATTATTGAACTTTTAGATTATTTTATTGCAATTCACTTTTCTTTAGATTCTGATTTAACATCTTGTTTTGAGCCATTTTCTTTAATAAATGATTTGACTTCTACATTCAGAATTTCAAAAGCTTCATCGCTTCTCATTTCAACAAACTTATTTCTTCAAACATCGATCAATTGTTTTACAAAGGCGTTGCAAGTAGCTTGATAGCACGAAGATAATTTTTGTACAAATAGCATCAGAAAAACAAAAGAATATATTTTTTAATAAAAACAGATAGTCCCATAGCTTCTGCTCTGACACTTCCTTTATATTCTGTTGATTTCCCTGAATCTACTGTGGCTAGAATAGCAGAGAATGATCCAACAACTGCATGAACTGCATGCTTATGGCTTGCTCATCTTGTATCAGAAAGTTGTTTCAGAGTATCTGCTGTTGATTCATATTGAGATTTCTGGTGTTCTTTAAGAGTATGTAGACGTGGTAAACTAGACGTAAGGAATGCATGCAACTTTAAATCTGTGCCAAAAAAAACAACTGCACATCAATGTTTACAGACTTTGCTTCCATAGTAGCCAAATTCAAAACATGGGCACAAAAATTGGGTGAAAGTTTCTTTATCTGAGTTTGAAGGCCACTCTTAATTCCAGGGTATGCCTGTCCTCGACAGAGTTATAAATCAATTTTTCGCTTTTGTAGTTTCGTTAAAATCTTCTCAGCAAATGCGGCAGCATTTTTTATTTTTTATTTATTTTTTAAAGTCCCATAAACGGTGGTCGTAGGGGGTCCTAATGTTTCTATTAGAACCTACTAGGGACGGTGCTTGGTAGACCTTGGTGGGCGCCCCATCTCCCTTCCAGGTCAGTGGAGGACTTTCTTAGTGTTAGTCATTCCATTTTTATTGTGGCTTTAACGTGGGATAGATCCCACGCCCCTCAGCTTGTGAGGCGAGCGCACTATTCACTATCCAGCCGCTGTTTACCAAAGTATAAAAGCCTATAAATCTTTCCACAACATGTCCTGATTTTAAAAAAGTTAACGTAAAGAAACTGACATCTGATCAATTCTAGATATATCAATGGTTGAATCAATAATTAAAGAAAAGAATTGTGCAGACTTAGCTTAATTATCAATTGTCGCCGATAATTCAGATGCGAGTGATTGATTTAAACCAGATATTACAGTTTCGTCATTTTAAATACGATATTTAGCAAGCAGTTTGGTGTTGATTAGAAGTTTCGTCTATAGCAATATTTTTTTCCTGCTCTTGTGGCACATTTTTAGTGTTAATCGAGGGCGTCTTTAGGGGGCGCCATTTCAGACCAAACAGGGGCGTGGGGGGCAAGCCGCCCCCCTGCCCTATAGCTAAATCCGCCACTGATACTGAGGCTTTCTGGCATACTTAAAACAAGCTGTACGAATGTATTTTCAATACATTATGTCATTCATCAACATCATTTGGTCACAAAAAAAACAATAGTGAAATGTTTGCATGAATCTCTTGAGTATGTCATTAGAGCAGTTAATAAAATTAAAAGGATTGCCTTCAATGTGAGATTATTCGCTCGTCATTGCTTTGAAAATGACGATGACTATAAACTATAATCGTTTACAGTGGCGTAGTTATGGGAGGGGGAGGGGATCCAAATTTGAAAGTCCCCCCGGGCCCCCACTTTAGGGGGGGGGGCAAATTAGTGTCCAAATTTTTTTTTACATTAAATATTATGCCACAGTCATGTATGTGGTGCCCCCAAAAAGGGGTTAAGCCCCCCGGGGACGCACACCACTACAAATTCCTAGCTAAGCCACTGATCGTTTACTAATTAACACAGAAGTATGTTGGTGATATAAACGTGCATGTTTAAATCGAGTTTGTGCACTCATTTTCTGAATTGATGGAAAGCAAAGACAATGATTTGTGAACAAATTTAATGAACTGAAAAAAATGTCATAGCCTATATGACTGATTTATTGGCTAAATTTAACTAAATTAATTTGAACTATGAATAGCTTCACATACATTGGAAGCATCATTGACACACAAGGAGGGACTGAAGCCGATGTAAGAATGAGAATTGGCAAAGCAAGAACAGCATTTAAACAGCTAAAAAAAGTTTGGAACTGTAACAACTTGACTCTCCATACCAAGGTCAGGATATTTAACACCACAATAAAGCCTGTCTTGTTGTATGGAGCAGAAACATGGCGAATAAAAGCAGCCATTTCTAAAAAGCTTCAAGCTTTTATAAATACATTTCTCCGAGCAATTCTCCGAATCCGCTGGCCAAATGTCATCACCAACGAAGACCTCTGGCAACGCAAACTAACAAGAGCCAGTGGATGAGCTAATACGCCAGCGCAGATGGAGATGGATTGGCCACACTCTCAGAAAACCTACATCCAGCATTGTGAGACAAGCCCTCACAAGGAACCCCCAAGGCAAGAGAAAAAGAGGTCGTCCCAAAATGACCTGGAGAAGGGAACTGGAGAAGGGAACTGGAGGCAGACACCAAAATGAGCGGGCACATCTGGGGGCAGATAGAAAGATTGGCGCAGGACCGGGATGCAAAGGAGAACCTTTGTTCGTGGCCTATTCCCCAGATGGGACGAAGGGCGATGATGATGATGAAAAGGTGACCACTTAACATTAATCAAAACTAGAAGCGTAAAAAACTTTGGAAGAGGAGAATGTTCTCAGTCTTCAATTTTTTCTAAATTGCAAAGCGAGGATGAAGATTTGCTGGCTTACTTTAACAGTTCTTCATGCAGACTTGAACCAAAGATTTGAAGACACTCTCAATTGGATATTCCCGACTGTTGAACCCGTTTGCAGTTGGACAAACTAAGATCCCAAACAGAGATGAATCCATACCAATACAGGAGCAGCTCATTGAAATATCCACAAATGAGGAACTTAAACAAATGTTTGAACGAGGATATCAAAAATTCTGGTTACAAAAACAGATCCCAATTTTATATCCTGGATTATTGTTTATTGTACAGCCCAGTTTTATATCCTGCATTATGGGTTATTGTACATAAGTTGTTTACTGCTTTCCCGTCTTCCTATTTGGTAGAACAAGGATTCAATGCCGTTGTGAGCCTCATCACAAAAAATAGAATCTGACTAGACATTATTGCTCCTAGGGATTTGTGGTTGCTACTCACAAACATTGAGCCGGGCATAAATACCCTCATAAAATCTCATCACGCTCATCCAAGTAATTAATTGTTTTAAATTTTTATTCTAAACAAAAGTTATAATTTCAATAAACATTTCTTGATATTTTTTTTTAGTTGTAACTTTTTTACTTTTGCATTTATTTATGTTTTTCACTTGGGGGTCGGTAGGCAAAGTTTGACTACAAAAAGGGGTCCCTGGGTCAAAAAAGTTTGGGAACCACTGATTTAAACAGACGAATGTAAGCGTTACACCTCTCGACATGGATTATTTTCGGGTAAATTCCATAAATTAACTTCAATTTCCGTTTTTACACCAATAAATTTGACCCAATTGGTTTAGTTTTAATGTGTATTTTATCTCTAACTGTCAGATGCGTCCTGCTTCTCTACTAGCGATGGTTTTTGCTTTTCTTGATTGTCTGGCATTGCCGGAAGTGGACAGATTGTCGGGTTTAGAAACAAGGGGGAGGGGGGGGGGCGACCAAGATCTGTGTCTTGAGTTTGGTGTTCACCCAATTCCATCAAACGAGTTGTCTTATCTTGTCTACGACTTGAGTTGGTACTGTTTACCCAGTTCCATCCACGAGTTGTCTTATCTTGTCTACGAGGTCCTGTCACGCCCGTCCAATGCAAGGTCGCGGGTTGTGTGTGTGTGTGTATGTGTGTGTGTATGTGTGTCTGTGTATGTTTGTTTGTGTGTGTGTGTTTGTGTGTGTGTACACACCTTATCTGGTAAACTAAGGGATTTCGGATTCGTGTGGTTGTCAAAAGGGGCGCAAATCTGCCGAACTGCGGCATTGTGGGTCCTTGTGGTTGTGACGTAACGGGCCACTACCATTGTTCTTGGTTGCGTTCGAGCGATCTGGGAATGAAAAGCATTCTTCGAAAGGAAGCAGCGTAAAATACCTTCTTTTTTTAAATCCTTTATATTAACTCGTGGTGTCTGCGGCGGACCTTGCTTGCTTGCTTGCTTGCTTGTCGCCAAAACTTTTGATCGATTTTTTACCCACTTGCTCGCAAGATAGCGAGCTGAAATTTTGCAGGCAGTTTCGTACCGATGATAAAAACAATGTATCAAAATTTCAGATCGATCGCATGTACCGTAATTAAATTATTGATTTTTTAGATTATTTTATTTATTCCTATGTATCATGCTATTTTTTGAGATAGAGCGTCGCGGTGCGTATTATATTGAACAACCTTTCTGTCGCGCAATAAGGTGCGTATTTTATTGACAGCTCTTTTTATAAACATATTCCTGATCGGTGCGCATTATATTAAACATGTTTTACGACACAACTGCAATTTTGTATTTCTGGATGGTCTGGCGCTGCGTATTATAATGAACATTCTTTTAATTACTTCTCGTACATAAAGGATTTATAGTCAAAAACTTGGTTTTTTTACGGGTTTTTCTTATTCTTTACTCAAATTCTGATCGTTAACTTCAGAATCTAGCTACAAGTCCTGCGTCATTCATTCGTCTATAACTCTACTCTAATGCAGACATTGCGTCACATCTATTACACCAAATGCCATCTAATAAATGAAGTTTCAGACGCAGAATATATGATCCATTTTTTAGAAAAAAACGAATTTTCCCAAAATTTAAAACTAATTGCTCACGAAAAAAAAATAGAAATTTCCAAAACGAACAAATAAAAAGACCGAAGAGAATTTTTTTTTAATGAATCATAAAACAAACCAATATCTTCTAAACACAACACACAACGTTCACGTATCAATCCATTAAACACCGTTTTACGGGCTCTGATCCTAACCTTCATTTTTTTAAAAATCTGTTTAATGGAACTCTGAGAAGACCAGGGAGATGGAGTTCAATGTTAAGCAAAAAGAACAACTGACCACTTCAATCCCGGAAAATTGTTTTGATTATTAACACACTCACACATAACAAGGTTTCTTGGGACGTAATGCAACTAGACGGTTACACTTACCCCACGCTGACCCTAGCGTTGACCACAGCCTGACCCGTAGAGGTCGTTCGGGCTTAATCTGATTGTGTCGTTCTGATATTCTAACCTGAAGTGGCGTCTCACTGACTCTCACTATTCGATATCACATCGGAGTCAGTCGATATCATGTTTGAGTCAGTCAATATCATGTTGGAGTCAGTCGATATCATGTTGGAGTCAGTCAATATCATGTTGGAGTTAGTCCATATAATATTGGAGTCAGTCAATATCATGTTGGAGTCAGTCAATATCATGTTGGAGTAAGTCAATATCATGTTGGAGTTAGTCCATATCATGTTGGAGTTAGTCCATATAATCTTGGAGTCAGTCAATATCATGTTGGAGTTAGTCCATATCATGTTGGAGTTAGTCCATATAACGTTGGAGTCAGTCAATATCATGTTGGAGTTATTCCATATCATGTTGGAGTTAGTCCATATAATGTTGGAGTCAGTCAATATCATGTTGGAGTCAGTCAATATCATGTTGGAGTCAGTCAATATCATGTTGGAGTAAGTCAATATCATGTTGGAGTTATTCCATATCATGTTGGAGTTAGTCCATATAATGTTGGAGTCAGTCAATATCATGTTGGAGTCAGTCCATATCATATTGGAGTCTGTCATTATCATATTGGAGTTAGTCCATATCATGTTGGAGTCAGTTAATATCATGTTGGAGTCTGTCAATATCATGTGGAGTCCATCAATATCATGTTGGAGTCAGTGCACATAATGTTGGAGTCAGTGCACATAATGTTGGAGTCAGTTGATATCATGTTGGAGTCAGTCCATATCATGTTGGAGTCAGTCCATATCATGTTGGAGTCAGTCCATATCATCTTGGAGTCAGTCCATATCATGTTGGAGTCAGTCCATATCATGTTGGAGTCAGTCCATATCATGTTGGAGTCAGTCCATATCATCTTGGAGTCAGTCCATATCATGTTGGAGTCAGCCATATCATGTTGGAGTGAGTCAATATAACGTTTGAGTCAGTCGACATTAAAGTCAATCCCGTCTGCTCCATAATAGAATATATACACTCTATAAATAGAGTCAGCAAATATCAATCAGGAGACTGTTGCATACTGGAAATAACGTGGGAAAGGTGGGGGTGGGGTTTGGAAACGGGAACGTGACGTCATTCTTCGTGCACCTAGTGACACTCTCCATAAAAACTTAAAACAAAAATGAGTGACCTCTTACACGAAAAAAAAATTGAGCCAGGATTCCACGTTTCATCCAAACATTCTTATTTAAAATCTTAGATCAGCTCTGAATTGAAGAGTATTTTTAATCCATTAACTGTCAATCGTTGATGTGGACGTGTTTCAACATCCCCCCGCCCCCCACCCACACAGCCGTGCGAGCTTTCAACAGTCCTCACCTATGCTGAATGCTCCAGAAACTTTCACCTTCTTCGAAAATCAAACCATCTTATCGGCCAGTGCTTTCTTTACACTCGGACACTGAACGTCTCTTTACACTCGGACACTGAACGTCTCTTTACACTCGGACACTGAACGTCTCTTTACACTCGGACACTGAACGTCTCTTTACACTCGGACACTGAACGTCTCTTTACACTCGGACACTGAACGTCTCTTTACACTCGGACACTGAACGTCTCTTTACACTCGGACACTGAACGTCTCTTTACACTCGGACACTGAACGTCTCTTTACACTCGGACACTGAACGTCTCTTTACACTCGGGCACTGAACGTCTCTTTACACTCGGACACTGAACGTCTCTTTACACTCGGGCACTGAACGTCCTGTTTTCATATCATCTTATATTATTAACCCCACGCCATTCCCTACCCCCACCCCGCCACCCACACCACACACACACACACACCACACACACACACACACACACACACACACAAACAAACACAAATATACAAGTCGTCTCGGAGATAATAGAAGATTATTGTGCTGCAAAATGCCGGGGATCATTTCAAAATGACGTCATGGAACCAATTGTACCTCAACCCCCCCTCCCCCACACACCCACACACACATTTCTTCCCCTGCGTTAAGTGTGGAACTCATGAAGTAATCATGAGCTAGCTGTCGGTTACCATGAGGGGTCTTGCTTGTGCCTCAGTGAGCTGGTGGTGTTTTAGGTAGTACAGCTGCTGTTGTCTATGGCATCCCAGCTGTTGATGTCTTTGGTAGCACAGGTGCTGCTATTGTCTTTGGTAGACCAGGTGCTGCTATTGTCTTTGGTAGCACAGGTGCTGCTATTGTCTTTGGTAGCACAGGTGCTGCTATTGTCTTTGTTAGACCAGGTGCTGCTATTGTCTTTGGTAGCACAGGTGCTGCTATTGTCTTTGGTAGACCAGGTGCTGATATTGTCTTTGGTAGACCAGGTGCTGCTATTGTCGTTGGTAGCACAGGTCCTGCTATTGTCTTTGGTAGCACAGGTGCTGCTATTGTCTTTGGTAGACCAGGTGATGATGTTGTCTTCAATAGCATATCTCTACTGGACTAATTGGATTTCACCGCCGCTAAGTTTTTTTTTATTCTTTCTTTATGTTCGTTTTATTTGTGTACTATTTGTTCGTTGTGGAAGGCTCTTTGCCGAAACGTTCGCTGTTGTGTTACGTCCTGTCAGGCTAACTAATACCCTGTTGTGTTAAGTCCTGTCAGGCTAACTAATACCCTGTTGTGTTAAGTCCTGTCAGGCTAACTAATACCCTGTTGTGTTAAGTCCTGTCAGGCTAACTAATACCCTGTTGTGTTAAGTCCTGTCAGGCTAACTAATACCCTGTTGTGTTAAGTCCTGTCAGGCTAACTAATACCCTGTTGTGTTAAGTCCTGTCAGGCTAACTAATACCCTGTTGTGTTAAGTCCTGTCAGGCTAACTAATACCCTGTTGTGTTAAGTCCTGTCAGGCTAACTAATACCCTGTTGTGTTAAGTCCTGTCAGGCTAACTAATACCCTGTTGTGTTAAGTCCTGTCAGGTCTAAACCCTGTGTGTACTCAGCTAATACCCTTTTTATATGTTATACATTTACTATCTTCAGTGGCACAAGTGTTGATGGTGTCTGTGTTAGCCCAGCATATGGCTGATTGGTGTTGACGTACTTGGCGTTTGTGTGATGAAAGGTGGCTGTACGCGTACGAGGGTTTAGTGGTAGCAGGTGACGTGTAGTTGAGGGAAAAGTACGGCGGGGGTGATACGGCATGGGTGTGATTTAGGAAAAGGGGGGGGGGTTAAGATTAAAAGATCAACCATTTGAAAATAGCAAACAAAATGTGATTGTGTCTCTCGACGTTCCATGGGACGACAGACAGACATAAGATTTTGGTAGGTTGTGGTCCAGCTACGTTCCATGGGTCTATTCTATACACAGACATACCATTTTGGTAGGTTTCTGGCTCGCTGGTTTCCAAGGGACGATAGACAGACATCTGATGTTTGTATATTCAGAGTACTCTCTTATCAGGTTTATTAGACTATCAGAAGACTTTTTTTCTTTTGATGAACAAGACGAAAAATATATGCATTCTCCTTTCTTTTTCAGTCTTTTCATTTTGTATAGAGAAAAAGAGAGAGCGAGAGCGAGAAAGAGAGGGCGAGAGAGCTCTGTTGATTTTCGCCCCAGTACGTAACAAAGAAATAAGTGTATTGGGCCTTATGGGATTTGGTTTGCTCTTGGCTCGTCCCAGGATCGGCCGGGTCGGATAGTCACGCCAACAGGGAATTGGTGCCGGGGTATGACGCGCAATTCATTTGTGCACGCACCATCTGGAATCACGCGAACAAAAGGCCGGGAGAGAGAGAGAGGGGGTAAGAAAGCGAAGATGTTCATATGTACTTCAAATATTAGCTACTCTGGTTTCTGAAGAATGCATATATTTATGCACATCTGTCTTTCTATCTCTAATTTCAATACAAGCTTTCAGACGCGCCAATCCTCTTCGTGTGATTCAGTAATAAGTTCTTATGTCACAAACACCCGTGTCCATATGGCCTTAACTTTTTCTGACACCACAATCGGTATCGTTCGAATCAGCCATAACTAGTTCTGGCGTCACAATACCTGAAGGGTCCACTCACTATTTTTAACGTCGCAATACCTGAATGGTCCAATAACTATTTCTGACGTCATCCGGCCCAATTTCGATTTTCGGCCATAGCTGCCTGCGTGCGACATGTTCAATTTCGGCCATCTCTGACAATCTTCTAGAACTGTGATTGATAAAAGCATTGTTTATCAAAACGAATGTGTTTGGTAACTAGTGTAGACACATCTCCCGGTTATGGCATGGGGAAATAACCGAGGCTTAATTTACCCCCACTCCATCACATCCGACCTAAATGTAAGTCAGTTATGTCCCCTTTCTGTCCGTTCTCCCAATTTTCCGCGGTGGTCAAGCTTCGCCCACCATCTCCAGGAACCGCTTCGGGTGGAGCTTCTCCTGACAGACGGAAATCTCCCCGAAACTTGGCCAGTTGGTCGATGACTGACAGGTCATTTCGGTCACTTATAGATTTTATGGGGGGTTTTCTTTATTACCAAGGGGTCAGCCGGTTTGGCAAGAATCTCCATAAACGTATGGTTTGGGGTTTTCTAAGACTGCAGCAAACGACTTTAGGACTGACGATAAGAATGAAAGTTTGAGAGGACATTTTCTTCACAAAGAATGCGACAGCCTCTTTGTACCGAGGAAATACGAGAATTGCCGTGTATAAGACTGAACGATATTGACGCATTCCCAGGGAATGATTTATTTCAATATTTTGGTAGAATATTAATTAGAAAATAAGTAACACTACGTTAAAAAGGGAGTTCCTAAAGTAAATAATTTTCAAGGGAGAGAAAAATAAAATTGAAGGGAGATAAGCGAATGCAGTTTTAAAATATATTCTGTAACTATGCACTACAAAATTAATTGAAAATCAATATACATAATTCCCGTTGTCTGTATGGATGTAATTGTTTTCAGGTTTACCCATTAAATTCCTTTTCGCCTTTATTATAAACTAGCAAAATCCCCGCGCTCCGCTGCGGAAGTTAGAATTTTAGTAAGCGTTGAAAACCCATTTCACATCAATTAAAAGTACCAATAGATTTCAGTCTGAATCATGATTGATATACTTGTTTGTCAATATTTGTCAAGGTCGTGTAAAATAAAATGGGTACTTAAATGACATTACGGGCCCCCGTGCAAAATGGATGCAGGATGTGGATATCTCATAAGGTCTGAGGATTTCAATCTAGGTCATGATAGAGAAATGTGACTATATTTATTTAAATTATTTTTAAGGTGACAAAGCTTAATATTTACGGGAAAAAAAATATTTTGGGTCCCGGCCCCAAAGGAACAGACG
The DNA here is from genome assembly GCA_944989445.1 of Ampullaceana balthica. NCBI lineage: Eukaryota > Metazoa > Mollusca > Gastropoda > Lymnaeidae > Ampullaceana > Ampullaceana balthica. The sequence goes on along the minus strand of CALYLW010000447.1, from coordinate 459,112 downwards.
TTAGAAAAATCTTTACCATATATAATTTTATTTTATTATTTAAATCAAATTTTGCCATAGTTCATCCATTTACCTAGTAGCCACATTTTAAATTACCTTTTATATAACTAATGTTAAAATATGGCATACAGGCCCACAGCCCGGAATAAGTGGTGTTTTTAATACTTTTACTTTTTAATGCCAGAAACCTTCGATGGAGCGTATCCAAAAACTGCCTAAAGTTTAATGGCCGTGGGATGAATAAAATACATTTACAATTAATACGTCTTTACAAAAAAATAAAATAAGGGCCTGGGGCCCTATCGGCCCTTATTTCAAAACAACAGCTTATTTCAATTTGGATTATGATGAATATATTTGTTAGTAAACATTTTATTTTAAAAAATTGAGTAAAATCGAATGGTTAAAATGTCTTAAACGTTTACAAAAAAGATATTAGATATTAGGGGACATCGGCTACAAAATATTGAAAAAAATATAATTTTAATGCCCTAACAAATTTTAATATAGGCCATCAAGTTTTTATCTTCCAAGTTTTAAAAAAAAATACATTTACACAGTATCCAAAGGTTTTTTTTTAATTATTATTATTATTTTTTTTTATAATTTAACTCATATAAGTTAAAAATATTACTTTTGTGTCCTGAGCCCCAGTGAGTGATAATTAAACACACAAAAAATTAAACTGTTACCCTTCCGGGAATGTACTCAACAACTTCCCAAAATTTCATGCTTCTAACTACACGGGAAAATTGAGAATCTGTGCTGATTAACTTTTTATATAAGAACAAAAATTGGGCCCCCGGCCCCCAGAGAGTGAAAATTTAAATATTTGTTGGCATGTTACCATCGCGGGAGTGTACTCAATAATTTTCAAAAGTTTCATGCTTTTCCCTACACGGGAAATCATAGAATTAGATTTGAGTCAGTTTTTATATAAGAAAAAGTACATTTGGGCCCCCAGCCCCCAGTGAGGGATAATTTAAATATTTTGTTTGCATGCTACCATCGAGAGAGTGGACTCAACAAATTCCCAAAGTTTCATGTTTCTACCTATACGGGAAAGTGGAGAATAAGGCGATTTTCAGTATAAGGAAAAATAAACGCTCGTGGGCCCCCGGCCCCCATGAGAGTGAATTTTAAAATTCTTTTACGCCAATTTGCATTGCGAGAAGGTACTCAACAACTTCCCAAAGTTTCATACTTTTACCTACACGGGAAGTTGGAGAATTCGTGATGAGTCAGTTTTTAATATTAGAAAAAAACTTCTTTTGGGCCCCCGGCCACCAGTAAGTGTTAATTTAAATAGTTTTTTCGCCTGGTACCATCGCGGACGTGTTATTATAAACTACTCAGAGTTTCATGCTTCTACCTACACGGGAAATTTGAGAATTTGTGATTTTTAAGTTTTTATATAGCTCATTTAAGGAAAAACTTAATTTGGGCCCCCGGCCCCCAGTCTTTGATAATTTAAATTTTTTTTGCCTGTTAACATCGCGGAAGTGTACTCAATAACTTCACAAAGTTTCATGCTTCTGCATACTCGGGAAATAGGAGAATTAGTGATTTTCAAATGTTTATATAGCCCATAAGAGGGAAAATAACGTTTTTGGGCCCCCGGCCCCCATGAGTGTGATTTTTAAAATTCTTTTACGCCGTTTGTCGCAGATAGAGGCTACTTGACAACTTCCCAAGGTTTCATGCTTCTACCTACACGGGAAATCCGTGAATTAGTGATGAGTCAGTTTTAATATAAGAAAAAACTACATTTGGGCCCCCGGCCCCCAGAAAGTAATAATTTAAATATTGTTTTTACCTGTTACCATCGTGGAAGTGTACTTAACAACTACCCCAAGTTTCATGCTTCTACCTACACGGGAAATGGAGAATTAGTGATTTTTAGTTTTTATATAGCTCATATAAGGAAAAATCTTCATTTGGGCCCCCGGACCCCAGAAAGTGATAATTTAATATTTGTTTTCGCCCGTTACCATTGCGGGTTTGTACTTAACAACTTCCCAAAGTTTCATGCTTCTGCCTACTCGGGAAATAGGAGAATTGTTGATTTTCAAATTTTATATAGGCCATATAAGAAAAAAACGTTTTTGGGCCCCCGGCCCCCATGAGTGTGATTTTTAAAATTCTTTTACGCCATTTGTCGTCGAGAGAGGCTACTTGACAACTTCCCAAGGTTTCATGCTTCTACCTACACGGGAAATCCGTGAATTAGTGATGAGTCAGTTTTAATATAAGAAAAAACTACATTTGGGCCCCCGGCCCCCAGAAAGTAATAATTTAAATATTGTTTTTACCTGTTACCATCGTGGAAGTGTACTTAACAACTACCCCACGTTTCATGCTTCTACCTACACGGGAAATGGAGAATTAGTGATTTTTAGTTTTTATATAGCTCATTTAAGGAAAAATCTTCATTTGGGCCCCAGGCCCCCAAGAAAGTGATAATTTAAATATTTTTTCTCCTGTTACCATCGCGGCATTGTACTCAACAACTTCCTAAAGTTTCATGCTTCTACCTATACGGGAAATATGAGAATGTGTGATTTTCAGTTTTTATATAGCTCATATAAGGAAAAAACTTAATGTGGGCCCCCGGCCCCCAGGAAGTGATAATTTAAATATTTTTTCACCCGTTACCATCGCGGGATTGTACTCAACAATTTCCCAAAGTTTCATGCTTCTGCCTACTCGGGAAATAGGGGAATTGGTGATTTTCAAATTTTATATAGACCATATAAGGAAAAAAAACGTTTTTGGGCCCCCGGCCCCCATGAGTGTTATTTTTAAAATTCTTTTACTCCAATTTTCGTCGCGAGAGGCTACTCGACAACTTCCCAAAGTTTCATGCTTCTACCTACACGGGAAGGTGGAGAATTAGTGATGAATCAGTGAGTGAGTGAGTGAGTGAGTGAGGGCTTTGCCTTTTATTAGTATAGAAGTTTGAGCTTATATTTTAATACAAGCCGTGCATCGGAAGGCGTGCAAAAAGGTGTGCAAAATAATTAAAAATTAAAGACGCGCTGTAAAATAAAAAAAATAACAATAAATTATATGACGTCATTGTTTTAGCTTATATCTTAATTTTTGAAAAGGAACGATGTAAAAATAGGATTTGAGGATTTATAATTATGAAATACTGTGTGTGCATTTCAGCAAGCTTAATATTTCGTATTTATCAAACAAGGATAAGTTACTTATGTTATTGATTCCCGTTGTCTGTGTGGATGTAGTGCTGTTAGGTGGCGCTGCGATCTATTTTGTTTTATAGTGCTGTTTGAACCAAAAAAGATCACCTTTGGCGGGTTATCTCTAGTTTTTATAATAATTAGTAATTAATAATAGCACAACTAGTTTTTTTTAAAACGTACAAAACCAAGTTTTTTACCATAAATCCTTTATATACAAGACATAACTAAAAGAATGTTCATTATATTACGCGTCGCACGACAATCCAAAAATCAAAAATTTAATTATGTCTCAAATATATAATGGATTTATAGAAAATCCAACTACTGCAGTCTGCCTGCTAAATTTCAGCTCGATTTGATCATGGGAAAAGGGTTATAAAAACATGTTTATAGTGTGCACCTCGAGACAGTTTAGCAATTAATAGCATTTACATTTACAGATCGGGAATATATATTTAAAAAGTAGCGTCAATATAATACGCACTGCACAGCGCAACAGGAAAGTATTAAAAAGGTTGTTCAATATAATACGCACCGCGACACTCTAGCATAAAAATTAACATGCTACATAGAGATAAATAGAGATAATATAAAAATTACTTAGTTTGATTACAGTATATTCGAACGATCTAAAATTTTGATAGATCATTTTTATCATCGGCACATGTGTCATGTTAATCGTACTTAAAGAACCCTATTCAGATTTTTATTTACCGTTTCGATTAAACTGTAACTTTGTCAAGAACTATTTTATGTGTTATACTTTGTCATTTTTTTAATGGGTAAGTGGCATTTTTAAAGACTGAACTTTTTATAAATTTAAGCTTGTTGTCGTGACTTATGTTATCTTATACATTACAGACGCCAATTCTATACACTAAATGATTGCGTCCTAAGCTTTTCCGTGGGTCGGGCCTAGTCTCGATTTTTATTGGAGTTTTAAATCTTGAAAACGGATTGGTTTTCCTGGCCACACATACTACGCCTGAATTCTAGACGGAAAGGAGGAACATTTGTATGTTTCTGTTTTTGCTAGGGCTGCGGAAATTAACGGTTAATTAATTGATTAATCGTTAAAAATTGTAATCGATTCAAATTTATTTGATTAAAATTCGATTAAAATTTAATAAAATATTTCAAAATACTTTTTTTCAATTTATTTATTTATTTATTTATTTTTTTGTTTGTTACTTACATACTTTCCCCTCATATTATTATAATTATTTATTTAGACGTGCATACGTAAACAAAAATGTTTTTCTTCCTTATTTCTTACATAGCAAAACGAATTGGCTGTGTTACGTCACAAAATTTGGGAGTCATGGAATCTCTGCAACTTAACCTGTTTCGAGAAATAATGAATCGCAACTTAGCGGGTTCTATACATGCGTTATATAAATATAATTAATCTAAATTTATCGATTAATCGATTAAATTTTTTCTCAATTAATCTAACAAATAATTTTTAATCAGTAACAGCCAAAGTTTTTGGGAATGGAACACAATAAAGTTTTTATATCCCTTCGTATATTTAAGTTTTTTTATTAGATAGTTTTGGATTGTATTTCAAAGTTAAAATTAATTGCCATATTGATTGTTACCACTTTGTTTTTTGTTTTCTTATATCCTGTTTTAATGTTTAATGATTTAACTAATGGTGTTACTCTTGAAGAATCGCCGTCAATAGATGACGCTCCAGGTAGTTTCGGCTCCTGCTCTATGACTTGTTTTGAGGACAGGCCTCTCCTACCCTCACCTTTCCATTTGATCCGGAAATTGTTTCAAGAGTTAGCGGCCTTGTCACGCCAACAGAGGGCGTTAGAGATTACTCTGCAAGATCGGCTGACGTTTCCGCTTTGAATTTGTTTTCTTTATTATTTTTAAAATTATTTAATTATCTTTTTTTTACTGAATTTAGAAACGGAGCTTCTTAATTAATAAAAAATTTTATAAGAAAACCGATCCATTCTATTTTTCACTTTGTCGGACTTACGTATTAATTACTAGCCGTTAAATACGCCTCCCCCAAAAGGGGTGTGGGGTAAAGGAAGGCGGCAAGATAGTTTTGAACCAGCTTGTAAACTTTACAGGTCTTTGAAGTGATGGCAGTTCACATATTTACATCCATAGAAATTAAGAGCATTCAGCAGGTGAAAAATGGTCTATTTTAATTTATATACTCTCTCTATCTCTCTCTCTCTCTCTCTCTCTCTCTCTCTTTTTTTCCTTCTCTCTCTCTCTCTCTCTCACTCTTTCTTTCTACCTCTTTCTTTTCTCTCTCTCTCTCTCTCTCTCTCTCTCTCTCTCTTTTCTTTCTCCTCTCTCTTTCTCTTTTATTGTCTATCTCTCTTTCTGTCTCGTCTTATAATTTTTCACTTTCTCACCTTCATCTTTCTCTCTCTCTCTTATCTTTCTGCTTCTCTCTTTCATGCTATCTTTCTCACTCTTTCGCCATCTTTTCACTGCTCTCGCTCCTTCCTATCAGTATATCTATGTCTTTTCATCTTTCCATCTTCACATCCATCCATCCATACATTTCTGTCTCCTTCATCCTTTCTCACTCCCGCGTGTCCTTATGTCTCTCTCTCTCTCTCTCTCTCTCTCTCTCTCTCTCTCTCTCTCTCTTTCTCTCTCTCTCTCATCTCTAAGTCTATCTGAAGATTCCAAACGACCGTACAACATTCTAAGCATCTGCTTTACTCCAGTAATAGTGTTAGTACAAAACTTGTGTTAATCTCAAGTGGTCAGTGCTAGTACAAAACTTGTGTTAATCTCAAGTGGTCAGTGCTAGTACAAAACTTGTGTTAATCTCAAGTGGTCAGTGCTAGTACAAAACTTGTGTTAATCTCAAGTGGTCAGTGCTAGTACAAAACTTGTGTTAATCTCAAGTCGCCAGTGCTAGTACAAAACTTGTGTTAATCTCAAGTGGTCAGTGCTAGTACAAAACTTGTGTTAATCTCAAGTGGTCAGTGCTAGTACAAAACTTGTGTTAATCTCAAGTGGTCAGTGCTAGTACAAAACTTGTGTTAATCTCAAGTGGTCAGTGCTAGTACAAAACTTGTGTTAATCTCAAGTCGCCAGTGCTAGTACAAAACTTGTGTTAATCTCAAGTGGTCAGTGCTAGTACAAAACTTGTGTTAATCTCAAGTGGTCGGTCAAACCATATCAATGTACTAACGACAGTGATTCTGTGGGTGAGGGTGGACGGTGTAAGCTTACCAATACAATTCCTATCCTTGAGTCCTTGAGGAAATCACATCCGTCGGCCGCAGATTTTAAAGAGTACAGTTTGCCATCTGATATTCTAACTGGTCATTGAATCCACTTGCTGGTCTCATGTCTAAATGACGGATTCTTATCGATACGCGTATTGCCTGGCATCGGGCGGGTTTGATTTTTTTATTTGCTTTATTCTAATATCAGAAGAATTTTTCCGATACATTCAAAGTCGATTCCCGGTTTTGAATTACATACACACAACAATGAATGAAAGGTTTATTTAGACTCGCCCAATTAGAACGAAACATTTGTTGAACGGAATTGTTTCCCACGTACAACTTACAACGTTCTTACAACATCCCACCATCCAAAGTCATGAGAACATCCCACCGACCTAAGTCATGAGAACATCACACCGACCAAAGTCATGGGAACATCCCACCGACCAAAGTCATGAAAACATCACACCGACCAAAGTCATGGGAACATCACACCGACCCAAGTCATGGGAACATCACACCGACCAAAGTCATGAGAACATCCCACCATCCCAAGTCATGAGAACATCCCACCGACCAAAGTCATGGGAACATCCCACCATCCCAAGTCATGAGAACATCCCACCGCCCCAAGTCATGAGAACATCCCACCATCCCAAGTCATGAGAACATCCCACCGCCCCAAGTCATGAGAACATCCCACCATCCCAAGTCATGAGAACATCCCACCATCCCAAGTCATGAGAACATCCCACCGCCCCAAGTCATGAGAACATCCCACCGCCCCAAGTCATGAGAACATCCCACCATCCCAAGTCATGGGACCATCCCACCATCCCAAGACATAAGAGCATCCCACAGACCCAAGTCATGAGAACATCCCACCGACCCAATTCATGGGAACATCCCACCGACCCAAGTCATGGGAACATCCCACTGACCCAAGTCATGGGAACATCCCACTGACCCAAGTCATGAGAACATCCCACTGACCCAAGACATGAGAACATCCCACTGACCCAAGTCATGAAAACATCCCACCGACCCAAGTCATGAGAACATCCTTTTAACGCAGACCATTTATTTATAATCCATTTATCTCCCTTACTGCACGAGACAAGAAGATTACCGCCATCCAACACGAGGCGGCGGCGAGCTCACACAAACCCATTCATTTACTCAGAGGGACACGCTTTTCGCCCAGATATTGTCTGGTCGGATGCTCGGTAAAAAAAAATCTAATTCAATCTTCTTACCGCAGAGGTTGTGGTCAAGCTACTAAATTAATCTCTGAGGACATATTTGAAAGTCTGGAGAATGATGTTCTCTTTAGACAAGTTTAACAAGACGATAATACTAACCACCTTGTATCAGCTGGTCATTTACACCAACCTCCTGGTATCGGCTGGTCATTTACACCAACCTCCTGGTATCGGCTGGTCATTTACACCAACCTCCTGGTATCGGCTGGTCATTTACACCAACCTCCTGGTATCGGCTGGTCATTTACACCAACCTCCTGGTATCGGCTGGTCATTTACACCAACCACCTGGTATCTTTTGACGATTTACGCCACCTCATTTTATTATCTGGTCATTTACCAACCTCAATGTATCACCTAATCATTTACCAACCTTGTATCAACTGGTCATTTACCAGCCTCCATGTATCACTTGGTCTTTTACCAACAACCATGTATTAACTGGTCATTTACGAACGTTGTATCACCTGGTCATTTACCAACCTCCATTATTACCTGGTCATTTACCAACCTCCATTATTACCTGGTCATTTACCAACCTCCATTATTACCTGGTCATTTACCAATCTCCATTATTACCTGGTCATTTACCAACCTCCTTATATCCCCTCGGTACATACACAAACACGTATCATCAGTTTTGTCCAGAAATGTACGCATAATTAAATAAGGAATCGTATAAATTAAAGGGTTATTGCAGCCCCAGACTTTTCTATTTATTCCCCAAGCCCGCGTTAATTAGATCTCTTACCTAATATAACGAGATTAGTTAGAGAGTTCGCCGGTATCTATGGACGCTCGTCGTCTCCATAATCTGTAAGTCAAATTAATGTTGATGAATGCACAGCAGTGACGCGGTAGCGTGATGTCGCACATTAACGACCCTAAGGGACAGACGCACCGGCCGCTGGAACCCACTTTCTTTATGACTATCGTATTGATGTACCGTCTACGTCAGTGCTTCTCAAACTTTTTAGTATGGCGGACCGGCAGGAATTTTTTCCATTGCACCAGGTAACGGTGCACTATTTTCCTTGCACTGACAACTTCTATTGTCCCTTTTTTTTTAGAACTTCTGCGGACCGGCGGCGCATGGCCCACGGACCGGCGGCGCATGCCCACGGACCGGCACCGGTCCGCGGACTACCGCTTTGAGAACCACTGCTCTACGTCACCACTGAATTTACGGTAATCTCCCTTCCTTGTTTTTCCCTCAACCCTTTACCCTAGGTGTTATCTTTTATTTCTTATGCCAAACATTTATTACATGTCGCGGGGGGACAGCTGCGATTGCTTTATATTTCAACTTTTCCCTTTCCCCGGACACGCCCCTGCGTAAATCAAAGACAGGGGTGTCATTTTTGTGACCTGGCGTTTGGGGGCGCCCATCTGACGGGCAATAATTTTCAACCGCGGGCCTCATCTTCTGGGGCCCCTGATTTATAGGAAGTATAATACAAGGGGGTAGGGGGCATTGGTGGGGGGGGGGCGTCCAGTTAATAATTCAACATTACAGAATTATCTTGTACGAATGAGAAGGGGGGGAGAGAGATTTGAAATCAAAGAACTTCTATGAACATCTAAGGTTTCATTACTTTAAGGAGATTGCCGTTTCGATATTCCGGGCAATGCATTTCTGTAATCATTAGGTATGACATAGGTTTAAAGGAAATACATATGTAATATACGTTTATATAGTTATATAGGAATTTTGGGTAAAGGTCAAAATTTATACAACAATATGATGGACAGCGCGTGATGTGTTGTATGGTGACAAGACCGCTTGTAGATTGGTGTCAGTGAACGGTTGTAGATGGTGACAGTGAACGGTTGTAGATGGTGACAGTGAACGGTTGTAGATGGTGACAGTGAACGGTTGTAGATGGTGACAGTGAACGGTTGTAGATGGTGACAGTGAACGGTTGTAGATGGTGACAGTGAACGGTTGTAGATGGTGACAGTGAACGGTTGTAGATGGTGACAGTGAACGGTTGTAGATGGTGACAGTGAACGGTTGTAGATGGTGACAGTGAACGGTTGTAGATGGTGACAGAGAACGGTTGTAGATGGTGACAGTGAACGGTTGTAGATGGTGACAGTGAACGGTTGTAGATGGTGACAGTGAACGGTTGTAGATGGTGACAGAGAACAGTGTATAGTGGTGAAAGAGAACGATTTTAGAATTGTCACAGAGCCGCTTACTAAAAATCTTAAACAAAAATGATGTATGGAAGCAATAAACGGAAAAGCGAGTGGATAGACAAATGAATGGACAGACAAGTGAGTGGACATAAAAACGAATGGACAGACAAATGAGCGCCGTACCCAGGCAGACAAAGAAGAGTTTATTGGAATTTATTTATTTCTCTATGTTTTAGGCTCGTGTTATTCGTTTGACAGTACATAGTCTGAGTAGTATTCCAAGAGAAGAAGTCAGAAGCGAATTTAGTTTTGGACTTTGTGATATCATCGGATTAATTTATATCAATGAAATTATATCATGTTTATACCCTTGCACAGATTAAAATTGAATATCATTGCGCAGAGAGGAACTTTTATTCTATATGCCTGCTCAGAAATAAAATACTTTACAACACTATAAAAACTCGAGAACGTTTTATTTAACTACATTGTAAATTTAAAGAAATTTTTTTAAATATTTTAATTAAGATAATTTATGCAACATGATTTGTATTTAGGAATCCCCAAACTAACCTTCTTTATCCCCCCCCCTCTTTTCCTCCATACCCAACCAATTAGCACTAATCAAATGTCACAACTTCCTGATTCACTTACCAAATAAGGGCAACTTCTCATTAGGCCAATGAAATTGCATGCAATCAGGGAATATTTCTAACTCTATGTAATTATAGGGAATCAAAAGCAAAACAAAACAAAAACTTGCGGCAATAATTAAAGACAAGTTAACGGCTGTCCTATAGACCCGCTGCTTGGGGTCAAATATTACAAGGTACATAACCACGTTCATGTGTCCTATAGATCCCACTCCTTGTTGTCAAATATTACAAGGTACATAGCCACGTTCATGTGTCCTATAGATCCACTCCTTGTGGTCAAATATTACAAGGTACATAGCCACGTTCATGTGTCCTATAGATCCACTCCTTGTGGTCAAATATTACAAGGTACATAGCCACGTTCATGTGTCCTATAGACCAACTCCTTGGGATCAAATATTACAAGGTACATAACCACGTACGTGCGTCCTCTTATTGCGACACGAAGTTTATGGAATTGTGTTGAGATGGGATGAGATTTTTGTGACGCCCTCTTTACATGTTGCCTTGTTCGTGTTGGTAGAGTTAAGGTTCTTGCTAAGAAATAAATCTTTTCTGATGGTCCGAGGTAGAAATCGGGTTACTTTGACGTTTTAACCCGTATGCAACTAACTACGTGGGGGAGTGGGGTCAGCGCAATAGTTTGTACGCTTTGAAAAAAAATGCGCGTTTTTCTTGTTGTTAGTTATATGTATATTTCTTTTTGCATGCAAGAAAGCTTAACCATTTTCATACAACAAGCCTCAGGAAGATCCTCGGCATAAAGTGGCAGGACAAAATTCCAGACACACTGGTACTGACCAAGGCAGGTCTCCTCAGCATCTTCACCCTCCTGATGCAGTTCTAGCTTCACTGGGCAGGGCATGTGGTCAGAATGCCAGATAGAAGACTGCCAAAGAGAATCTTCTATGGCGAGCTCCAGCGTGGCCAGCGGTCCCGCAGTGGGCAAAAGAAACGCTTCAAAGACACACTGAAAACCTCACTGAAAGCGTTTGCCATCAACCCAGACACGTGGGAACCAGCTGCAATGGACCGATCCACCTGGCGCTCTTCCATCCACGAAGGTGCCGGGTCATGCGAGGCAAACCGTATCACCGCCGCAGAAAAGAAGTGGCAAGCCCGAAAGGCCCATGCTGTCAACCCTCCTGGAGATGTCCCACTCGTCCCTTGTCCCTTCTGTTCCCGAACCTTCCGTGCAAGGATCGGCCTCATCAGCCATCTGCGCGCGCACAGACAGAGCCAGTCCCAGCAACCCTCGATGACTAGAGTGGTCTTCGGCGAATCGACGGACGAACGAACGATTTCTTTTTGGGAATAATTTGATTCATGTACAATAAACTAAAACGGTGCGCACAAATCAGCGTAATCCGTTAGCTATGTGTTGACTACATGTTGAGTGTGCTTTGGCAGCCAGACTAGAAACACACATCATGGGTAATCGTAGGACCCAATAATCTTCCGTTGAACTGTATTCATTTTGGTGTGTTTTAATGTTGAAATTGAAATAAGAGCTGCAACAATTTATTAGCAATCGGCTGTTGCTAGTAATAAGCTTTTAGCAATCGGCGTGCAGCAATCGCCACATCGTAAGTGGCCTATGGTTATCGACATGTACGGTAACATTGACTCGATTTCGAACGCACACCATCAAACCTGCTGTAGAAGCTCGATGAGTCTCGCATTAAAGGTTGGTTTACACCTCTCAAATGCTCGCGAGCATTTGATCAAACATCACACGAACGCACTATAAAATACGCCAAATTTTGGCGTATTTTTTAGTGCGTTCGTGTAATGTTTGATCAAATGCTCGCCAGCATTTGAGAGGTGTGGACCAACCTTAAGAGATCTCACCCTCTTTCGCGCATTTTGTGCCTACATCGTTGTGTTGGATATTCCCCAGAGCTAAAACTGCAGCTACGTTTGTCTATAATCAAAGTAGTAATTTTAGATTGAGCTCCACCTTGGAATATTTAAGAGATAGGTTTTCACAAACTGGATAGGGGTGATCAAATACGCCCCTGACTGACGAGAAACGAATCCCGTTTTTCCGAGTCGGACAAATTCCTTTTGTCCAGATGTACTGATATGTCCGTAGGACAAATTCTTTTTGTCCAGATGTACCGATATGTCCGGGGGACAAATTCCTTTTGTCCAGATGTACTGATATGTCCGTAGGCCAAATTCTTTTTGTCCAGATGTACCGATATGTCCGGGGGACAAATTCCTTTTGTCCAGATGTACCGATATGTCCGGGGGACAAATTCCTTTTGTCCGGATGTACCGATATGTCCGGGGGACAAATTCCTTTAGTCCAGATGTACCGATATGTCCGGGGGAAAAATTCCTTTTGTCCAGATGTACCGATATGTCCGGGGGACAAATTCCTTTTGTCCGGATGTACCGATATGTCCGGCCGACCGCTGGAAACAGACAGCAGCGAGTAAACGAACTTCGGTTGTGTTTTGTGAGGAGACGGAAAATATCGATGCCCCTATTTGGGGCGCGGGTGGAAGACAAACACGATTATATTGATTTTATACGACGGGAGTGAGTACTCGATACATCTAGTGCATCGGAGTGGATTGCACGAGATGCAGATTTGTTTTACTACCGGAAATGTCGTTGTTGCTGTTTGCGAGACATGCAGTGTTTATTGTCCCCCGGAGGGGCGGGGGAAGAACCGGTCATTTCAATTGTCTGAGTGTAAACCGGTCCATTTCTATTCTACCTAATAACAGGAGGTGGCCAAAAGTCGCGCTTTATTTCAAAGAGGACTTTGGGAGAGGGGGATAGGTGGTTTGACCTGAACTGAGAAAATGCCAACGACCTCGGCTAGAGGAGTAGCTACATGTCTTATAGTTCTATATAAATTTAAATTTCAAAAACATCTTCATTCAAGAATTTACAGCTGTAATGACGTCATTGTCTGCCTAATGGAAGACATTGGAATAAAAACACGTTTCTTGTTCCATTCACATGAAATCGCATTGATTGGGTTGACTGAACAAGCCAGGAAAATCAACATACTGTAAACATTAAAAACTTTAATAGAAATGCAAGTCTAGACATTTAACTATGAATAAGCGAAGCAGGCAATAATCTTCTGTATTGATAGAGTGTCTGTAATATACAAGAAAAGACATCATGTTTCTGGCTATTGACGACATGTTTTTTTCTGATTTCATGATCTTCTGATGACATCATTTTCTGTCTGATGGCATCATGTTCTGTCTTATGACATCATGTTCTGACTGATGATAGCTTTTTTAAATACACATTGTCTAGAGTCTAGGCTTTAGACTTGTGACCCGCGTGTACAGCAGGCAGCTCTGGTGTCAACCTGTCATGAATGTCCCGGCCCTTACCTAAACGATTTCACGACTACGATTTGTGACATTTGTTGAGTGGCATATCAATGATGGGAAAGGGGGGGTATATATATGTCCCAGGGCACCGAGGTGAAGGGGCGCTAAAAATAAGTATTCCAACTTCAAATTATAACAATAAGTGACCAATGGCAAGATAGTAATTAAAACTAGGGAGGACAAAAAATTTATTAAAATATCCTTATAGCTACGCCTCTGATATGTTTTGAAGTAAGTTTCACATTCTCTTCTACTAACCCACTATCCTGAGAGTTGAAGGTTTTAACCTTTAAAATGATATGACATTTGAAAAAACAAGAAAGATTCATTTTTTGGTCTCGGATTTCAACCGGATTACATCAGGGAGCTTCGGTTTTGCTGAACATGCTTAAAACAAATAGGAAACGGAGAAAGAAAAAGAAAAATTTATTGGACCTCTCTAACGAAATGGTACAGGAACGAAAACTCGTGTTACATTGCACACGTAGACAAATTTATTTCATTACTCGCCCTCTCTATCTCTCTCTCTCTCTTTCTTTCTCTCTCTCTCTCTCTCTCTCTCTCTCTCTCTCTCTCCTCTTTTTCCCTATCCTTATCTCTCTCTATCTCTTTCTTTCTATCTCTCTGTCTCTCTCTCTCTCTCTTTCTCTCTCTCTCTTTCTCTCTCTCTCTCTTTCTCTCTCTCTCTCTCTCTCTCTCTCTCTCTCTCTCTCTCTCTCTATCTCGATCTCTCTCCTTCAGGAACTTCTTTCCTTTTATTGTCAAAGTTAACACAAAAAACTCCTATAGCCCGAGAAAGACGACATTTTATCTGGGCAAAAAATGATAAATGTAATTATGAATGGTTCGCACCAAACCGGAGTGGAGTTGATGCAAGTGTGACGTCAATAAAGGGGAAGTAACTCCATCGGGATCTCTAGATGAGGTTGTTTTTTCAGACACATTTATTTTTTATTAGCCAATCAGACCGGATCGCGTGATGTCAACAGCGGCAAGCCGGCCAATGAAATCACCACAAATTTGACACTGTTCTCCTGAAACAATATTGCTTTTAAGAAACAAACCATTGGACAAATTTAATAAATAAACGCGGATTAATGCAGGCCAAGTTTGAATTCACTCTCTCTGGGTAAAGGGGTAAAAAATGTAATACTTTATTTATATTCACTTTATTTTCATACCAGGAACGCGTCATTATCTGTTTGTCACAATACTGTAAACTAGGACCAGCCAGTGGCGTAGCATAAGGAGGGGTGGGGGTACAACAGTCCCCTGGCGCCAAGGTACAAGGGGCGCCAAAATAATGCTCATAGCGTCGCATTATAATAAGTTAACTAGGGTCAGATATTAATTAAATGGCGTAAATTTTATGGTTTGTCCCCGGGTGCAAAATGTTGGAGGTTACGCTTCTGGGACCAGCTAAATTATATCAAAACCTTTCAAAGTATCAAAAATAATTTTAATAAAGTATATACTCCGTACTATCGGGTCATGGCGTTTAATTGTATATATAACTACAAGGAACAGGATGTGTATTTTATTCATGCTAAATTTTATTTCCAGAAAAGAAAAACAATAGACTCATAGCAGGGCCGGACTAACACTCCGTCTTACCGTGGAAATTCACATAGTAAAAAAATCGAGTGGCGCAAAATTCATTGTATGGAAATGCGGAGGACCGATCCGAAAAATATGATTTAAAAAAACAAGTCCCAAAAAATGAGGCTATAAAACCATTTTTCATTGCATAGCCTATAAAATAATCATTTTAAATAAAATACGATTCATAACTATTACATTATAAAGCTAAAATTGTATTTTAACCCGGGCTGCAGTGAGTTTCATGACGAGAGGATATTTCGTTCTTTCTACGTCACAATTATTGTGTAACGAGGATATTTTTTGCCCATGGAAAAATTATTTTAAAAATGTAAAATTGGCGCCCCGTCCCTTTCCGTTTCATCAAATTTTACTATGATATTACATTGTAATCTTCATTTTTGCGCCCCTGTACCTTGGAGCCCAGGGACATATTTACCTCACTGCCCCACATTGTGACGACTTGGACAGGCGCACAGTGCAAAAGGGTTTAACTTTCATTTCCCTACTGATACGAGCGATATAAGACATCTTAGCAATGGAGAGAGAATTACCAGATTTGCTGGTGCATTCTGTAGCTAAAGATTCTGTTTTTGCCTCTACTGCAAACTTTTTACAATGGCTACATGTTTGTTAGCAAACGATGGTTATGGAAATTGGCAGCGTATAGTACAAATCATTAAAAGAAATCATGAGGGAAAAAAATAGAAAAAGAAAAGCAAAAAAAAATGTTTAAGCCAAAAGTCTTGCCTTGAATTGAGTTTTCGTTTTAAACTTCACATACAATAGATGCTACTTCTCAAAAAGATTTTGGAATACTGAAATCCATCATAGGACGCTGTTTTTCAACTGGTATTTTCGATCGACAAACTTATGCAATAGCTGCTTTGCATTTAGGGATAAATGCCAGTGCGGTAGCTGATGGTGGCACCCAGTGCGGTAGCTGATGGTGGCACCCAGTACGTAGCTGATGGTGGCACCCAGTGCGGTAGCTGATGGTGGCAACCAGTGCGGTAGCTGATGGTGGCAACCAGTGCGGTAGCTGATGGTGGCAACCAGTGCGGTAGCTGATGGTGGCAACCAGTGCGGTAGCTGATGGTGGCACCCAGTGCGGTAGCTGATGGTGGCACCCAGTGCGGTAGCTGATGGTGGCACCCAGTGCGGTAGCTGATGGTGGCACCCAGTGCGGTAGCTGATGGTGGCACCCCCTCACGACTTATCCCATAGACATCTTCCGAGCCTGCCAGTGCCAAATAACGGGAACATAGAGAATTTGTTTTGTGTCACCCCTTGTGATGGTTTCATCCGTGCGGTTCGCAGCCCCTGGTGACGCCCCTGAACATGATAATGGAATATTTTTAAAGCTAGTCCGACTTTTAGCTGTTTTTAAATCCTTTATATTAACTCGTGGTGTCTGAGCCCTTGCTTGTTTGTCGAAAAAACTTTGGATCGATTTTTAACCCACTTTTTTGTAAGCTAGCGAGCTGAAAATTTGCAGGCAGTTTTGTGGCGATAATAAAAACGATATATCAAAATTTCAGATCGATCGCATGTACTGTCATTAAATTATTGCATTTTGATATTATTTTATTTATCTCTATGTATCATGTTATTTTTTGAGATAGTGTCGCGGTGCATATTACATTGAACAACCTTTCTGTCGCGCAATAAGGTGCGTATTTTATTGACAACACTTTTTATAAACATATTACTGATCGGAGCGCATTATATTAAACATGTTTTACGACACATAACTACCATTTTTTGGATGGTCTTGCGCTGCGTATTATAATAAACATTCTTTTAGTTATGTCTCGTTCATAAAGGATTTGTAGTCAAAAACTTGGTTTTTTAACGTTTTTTTTTAATTAAGTGCGTAGAAGCGCTGAAGTGCTGTTCCCCGACCGAGTCATCTTGTACAATTATGACACACGTCTTCTTATTCTCCATGGATGTTAAGAAGAAACTGCTGAAACTGGCGGTGAAACAGGGCTTTAGAGTGAAGAGAGCTTATAGCTTTTATCACTGGCTTAAGGACACGATCACATCTAAGGTATTCGGCACAATGAACTTGTTGGTGAATGATACAGTGAAGTTTAAAATCTTTGCCAACCTCATCGCTGACTTTGTTACTGACAAGTTTTGTTTGTAAACTGTGTTCTCCAGACATGGCAGGGACACAATCAGTAATAGATACATAGATTGATTAATTGGTAATTTAACGTCATTGACCGCAGAACAAAAGTACGAAACTAAATTTAATCCTCTTGTTAGGTCTTTAAGACTAAAAGTCTAGTAATTGGTCAGCAATCAAATGGTATCGATTTTTGACATCAAATGAGGTACTAAAAACAGTACACAATTTCGACTTTTTAAAATAAATATCAATGTTGTTACAGAAATAATACGTCCGTCAATTAGTAAATACATACTTAAAAGAAGAAAAAAAAAGTGATTTGAAGCATGTTAATTTTCAATAAGAAAATACGGTCTTTATGGGGAGGGGCAAAGATTTGTGACATCATATTTGAGGGGGGAACTAAGTTTTTGTGACGACATTTGACGAAAAAGTGGGGGGGGGGCGGCCAAAACTGCGTGACGTCATTTATGGATGACCCAATATGGGCGCAATTTTTAACTTTTGCACGGGATGGTTGAAAGACTATGTCCGGCCCTTCTCATAGACAGCTGAAGATGTTGCTCTCTGGGTTGATAGATGGGTGGATGGGTGGATAGATGAATAGATAGATTGGTGGATATATGAGTAGATGGATGGGTGGATAGATGAATAGATGGATGGGTGGATATATGAGTATATGGATGGTGGATAAATTAAATAAATTTTATTATTTTTGTACACACAAAGATATCTTCTCCAAGGCGATTTTTATGTTTTTTTGTTAAATTATTACTCAAATGTAATTGTGACACACTTCAACACGAACTGTGTATTACTTTACACTCTCACATGTGGATGACGATTGAAAATATCATAACCGAATATACACGTTTTCATTGGTTGTCTATGTTGTATTTGTCTGTTGTCTATGTTGTATTTGTCTGTTGTCTATGTTGTATTTGTCTGTTGTCTATGTTGTATTTGTCTGTTGTCTATGTTGTATTCGTCTGTTGTCTATGTTGTATTTGTCTGTTGTCTATGTTGTATTTGTCTGTTGTCTATGTTGTATTTGTCTGTTGTCTATGTTGTATTTGTCTGTTGTCTATGTTGTATTTGTCTGTTGTCTATGTTTTATTTGTCTGTTGTCTATGTTGTATTTGTCTGTTGTCTATGTTGTATTTGTCTGTTGTCTATGTTGTATTTGTCTGTTGTCTATGTTGTATTTGTCTGTTGTCTAAGTTGTATTTGTCTGTTGTCTATGTTGTATTTGTCTGCTGTCTATGTTGTATTTGTCTGCTGTCTATGTTGTATTTGTCTGTTGTCTATGTTGTATTTGTCTGTTGTCTATGTTGTATTTGTCTGTTGTTCTCTCAGACAACATTTGAAATGTCATATCTTAAGATTGCCGAATCAGCGTTTTCAAATTCCTATTGTGTTTTAAAATTGTTCTCTGTTTTTTTTTGTTTTTTTTTGTTTGTTTTTTTTTAAAGAAATTTTTTGTTTACGCGTCCTAGATTTCATTAGATAACACTTTAACACGACCGAGCTTAATGAATTCACTGGGCGTTTGTTTTTTTTTAACGTTGAATTTATCAAAATACAAAATTCAATTAGTGAGATGTCGGTTAGTTAGTCAAATAACAATGCTGTTTTAACATATTTTTTAAAATATTTTTTTTTATATTTAAGTCCCGTCGACTGAGACAAGTGAGTTAAATATCATAAAGGCGTCTGGCACTTCATGTTTTGTCATGTTTAGTTTTTGAACGTAATTATAATTATAGTTGTATTTGAAATGTGGTATGAAATGCGGGTCATAAAATATTTATATAGTTCGGGAGCGTTAAAAAAAGTTGCTCGCCTTCTATCAAGTAGGCGTTAGCTACCACTCATTTGTATTCTCATAAAGGTAAAGTGCGTTACTTGAATGCGTATTTGTCCTGTTGCTTTGGTAGAAGGGAAGTCTGCCCATTGTTTGGTGGGTCAACACTTGACATTTTCGACAACTGAGGTGATAATATCAGGTACGTTGTGACCTATTTCATGCACGCGCTTCGTCAGCCATTGTTCGGACTTGAATTCTCGATCTCAGACTGGACGCACCGGTCATTACATTCCCCCCACCAGCCCTTTCCCTTTCCAATTCCACCCCCACCCCCAACCCACTCCACCATCCGCACGATCGGCCGGAGATCAAAATGTTGTCAACAAGAATCAGCGCCACGGGCGGCCATTAATGAACAGGGGAGAGAATCTACAGACGTCTTCTAAATAAGGCATTATGGGATCGCCGGAGCTCCCCCCGCGGGTATGGAAAGATCGCAAAAGTGGCAGATTAAAGGCTGACCACCAACATGGTCAGTCGATTTTGGCGCGACGGGAGGGAGAAGGGAGCGGAGGGAGTGAGGGATTTGAGGTTAATCAAGGTACAAGGGAGGGCTGACGTCATCTCGTGGACTCACGGCCGTGGTGAGACGAGACGAGACTTTGAGAGCCGGGATTTGAGAATGAGTTATAGAGTTACTTAACCAATCACTCGGCAGATCTTTATGGAAATTATCATGGTAGAGCGGGGTTGGGGGTAGAGGTGGGGGCAGTATCGATCTCCGATGTCGAATTCAATCAATAAGCTCAGCGGCCATGGATGGTAAGGGTTTAAACTAATTCATTGCTTTCGTCTATTCCTTCACTGGAATAATTTGGACTGTTTGCTCTAAAGAAAGATTCTTCCAAGGCTACTTGCGTCTTTTGACTCTTCATGATCCAAACCCAGCAAGCTGGGAGATTGGTTCAAGACCACTGTTGGTGTCAGACAGGGATGCTTACTTTCCCCCATCCTCTTCAACCTCTTCCTTGAAAGGATTATGACAGATGTGCCTGAAAACCACGTCGGAACAGTCAGCATCGGAGGGAGAATTATAACCAACTTACGCTTCGCCGATGACACAGACGGCCTAGCTGGCAGCGAGGACGAACTAAAAGAATTCACTGCAAATCTAGAGAAAACAACAAAGGCGTATGGCATGGAAATCAATGCAGAAAAGACCAAGGTCATGGTAAATAGAACATTCACAAATGAAATTCTGATAAACGGGTAAAACTCGAAGAGGTCTCCGCCTTTAAATATCTAGTGGCCATAATGTCCGACGGTATCCAGTGGACACTGTGGAAACAACTTGATGACCTGGACTTTACGGATGATCTGGCATTAATATCGCACTCACAGCAACAGATGGAGGAGAAAACCAGCTATGTAGCACAGTTCTCTGCTTGCCTTGGTGAACATCCATAAAGAAAAAAAACAAAATAAATACATCAAGCAACACTCCAATAACACTGGAAGGAAAAAAATGTCGAGGAGGTGGATAGCTTCACATACCTTGGAAGCTTCATTGACGCACAAGGAGGGACAGAAGCCTATGTAAGAATGAGAATTGGCAAAGCAAGAACAGCATTTAAACAGCTTTAAAAAGTTTGGAACTGTAACAACTTGACTTTCCATACCAAGGTCAGGATATTTAACACCACAATAAAGCCTGTCTTGTTGTATGGAGCAGAAACATGGCGAATAACAGCAGCCATTTCAAAAAAGCTTCAAGCTTTTATAAACACATGTCTCCGAACAATTCTCCGAATCCGATGGCCAAATGTCACCACCAACGAAGACCTCTGGCAACGCACACAACAAGAGCCAGTGGATGAGCTAATACGCCAGCGCAGATGGAGATGGATTGGTCACACTCTCAGAAAGCCTACATCCAGCATTGTGAGACAAGCCCTCACATGGAACCGCCAAGGCAAGAGAAAAAGAGGTCGTCCCAAAATGACCTGGAGAAGGGAACTGGAGGCAGACACCAAAATGAGCGGGCACAGCTGGGGGAAGATAGAAAGATTGGCGCAGGACCGGGATGCCTGGAAAGCCTTTGTTCATGGCCTATGACCCAGGTGGGACAAAGGGCGATGATGATGATGATGATGATAATGTCCGACGAAGGCTCAAAGTCAGAAATTCTTGCCAGAATGGTCCAGACAACCGCAGCGCTGATTAAACTATAACACATCTGGCAAAGCAAGAAAGTCTCTCTGAGATAAAAGATTCGACTAATGCCCTCTCTGGCGATGTCGGTCTTCTTATATGGATGCGAGGCTTGGACGCTCACTGCAGACCTCCAAAGAAGAGTCAATGCGCCAGTGATGATATGTTTCCGATAGATACTGAACATCTCCTACGCAGAGCACATCACAAACGAAGCGGTCCGCAACAAAATAAGTGCTGTCATCGGCCCCTACGAGGACCTTCTCACCTCAATCAAGAAGAAGAAACTACGATGGTATGGACACGTGGCAAGCTCTGGAGATCTCGCAAAGACTATAATGCAAAGGCACAGTCCAGGGAGGAAGAAAAAGAGGCAGACAAAAGAAGAGATGGGCAGACGACATCAAAGAGTGGACCGGCCTGTCATTCGTCGACGCCCAAAAGGCAGCACAAGACCGTGACAAATAGCGTGAGATAGTGTCCAGTTCACGATGGTGTGAGATAGTGTCCAGCTCACGATGATGCCCCAGCGATCCAATGACGGGTTAAGGGATAGTCAAGTCAAGTCAATTCAAGATTAAAACCATTTTTTATTTGACGAGATGTACAGTTCTTTGGTCAAAAATATTACTTCCCATGCAATTCCATTAAGAGTCCAAGACGAAGAATTAAGATGTCGATGTTTATCCTGCCAAATGTTGGAAACTAAATGACAATTTTTTTTATTATTATTTTTTTTTATTTTATTTTTTTAATTTTTTTTTGCAACGGGTGATATTTTATACCTCTCGTGATCTTTAGACCAAACACTAAAAAAATCATCAAATTGGTTGCTATGAGACTTAGGGAGAGAAAAAAATATACATCGATACTTCTCACAATGAGTATCCAAGCGACCCAATAGCATTTTCCTGAATACCTTCACGTAGATGTGAAAGAAGACTAATGTTTACAGCAAACAGTGTAAGTCAGTGTAGTAAAAAAAAGTAAGTCCCATAACCCGAAGGTCGTAGGGGATCCCTAATGTTTCCATTAGAGCTTACTCGGGGCTTGTTTATGCCTGGTGGGTCCCCCATTTCCCTTCCAGGGGTCAGCGGAGGACTTTCTTAGCGTATCATTTATATTGTGGCTTTGCGTGGTCTCGATCCCACGCCTCTCAGCTTTGTGAGGCGAGTGTAACTAAAATGAAAAACCTGAGATAAGTTTTAGTGTTGATATTTATTGTTGAGTTTTCTAGGCCAAGAAAACAAAGGCAAACGTGAATCCCATTGCTTTAAGGGTTTTGTGAACAGGGTTCTCACACGAACTGACTCTGTACCCATGTGGCATCCAAGTAGTATCCACTTATTTAAATTGGGCCGTCGGGAAGACATCGGGACAAAATCACATATTCTTACAAGGTATCCCGAGACGTGTAAAAGAGATGTCATGCGATGCTACGATGTGTCACGCAATGTCTAAGCACGTCACGAAATGTCAAAAGAGGCCACGAGATGTTATAAATCAGCGCTTCTCAAACTTTTTAGTATTGCGGATCGGCAGGAATTTTTTCCATTGCACCAGGAACCGGTGAACTGTTTTCCATGTACTGACGTGGTAGCGAAATATCATATCCTTTTTTGGTAACTTCTGCGGACCGCCATCGGATGGCCCACGGACCGGTACCGGTCCGCGAACAACCACTTTGGGAAGCAGTGTTATAAATAAGTCGCCAAGAGAGTTCCCAAGAAACCACGTGATGATCATAACATGCACAGCTGGTTATTAACCCGTGGGATATTAAGTTTCTTCCTTCCCCCCCCCCACTGCTGTTCTTGTAAAAAATGTTAGAATCTGACAAAACATTGAGCTGCAAGCCAAGGATTTTCATCTGTTCTGAAAAGTGAGCCAATTTTCTATTAATTGTTTAATTTAAATTTTTATTGTTCCTAATTGGCGATGTTCTCAAATTGAGACACCAATGTAATAGGGTATCACGTTATGAGACATGCATCAACATATCATATCTCTGGTTCCAAACTTTTTTTAGTGGCGGGCCTTAATGTGTTTTCTGAGGCATTGACGTCTCAAATTTTAAATAACAAATTAAACGAGTGTCTTGTAGTTTTCATTTCTAATCACCGTCTTCGTAAGCCGTACTTTCATTTCATGACAAGAAATCTCAGACACTTGTTTTTGTCCCAATTATTTGTCCTTGCCCTGGTAAGTTTGCCCCTTTCAAATTCTGTCGTTTCTATTTACTATAAAATGAATCCTCGAGTACCAAAAATGTATAGGAAAATGATGTTATTGTTTTATACTTCCTTTTTTCTTTCAATGATATTATTTTAAAACGATTGACATCTGACCCTACACTCTAGTCTCTAGTCTAGTGGCTAAGGAACAGTTCAGGGGTTATTTTAAGTGTCACGGTTATCACCCGTGTGTTGCGTGGAAGTGTCAGAACGAGTTATATAAATAAGATCTGGTCTTTGCAGCAATGTAGTTGGACAATGCTAAGTCCTCAGCTAGTTCCAACATGCTAGAAACTACGAGGGGCCCTGGCTTCCGCGTAAAACAGCTCTTAACAAGAAATGAAGTTAACTTAGATGTGACCTTAGGGGCCGTCTATAAATGACGTCACGCGATTTTGGCCCATTTCTGACCCCCCCCCTCGTCACACTTTGTAACAAAAACTTAGACCCCCTTCAATATTACGTCACAAAGCCTTGACCCCCCCCCCTCTCTCTTTAAAGCCGTATTTTAAAATTTAAAATAAGCTTGTTTCAAGTATCTTTTTTGACATTTAAATATGTATTTAGTTTAAGTCTGCAATCTATTTAATATCGTACCTAGGAGTGTACCGGATTCAATTTTTTTTAAATCCGGCCGCAGCCCGATTCGGATAGATTTATGAAGTGAAATCCGGACGGAGCCAAATCCGGAGTCAGATTTGTAAAAATGGCTGGATTCCGGATTTGCCGGAGCTGGATCAATTATATATATATATATATATATATATATATATATATATATATATATATATATATATATATATATATATATATATATTATATATATATATTTAATATCTCTACTGGTCAGCCGGATTTGGCCAGATTTATGAAGTAAAATTCTGCCGAAGCCGAGCCGGATTTGTAAAAATGGCCGGATTCCGGATTTGCCGGAGCAAAAATTCGGTATGTCCTTAATCGTAACTAGGGCTATCAATATTGTTGAAAAATGCTGCTATATGGGTACTGGTCCAAAACGCCGCATAATTTTCATGGTCATGACGGCTATAGAATGCAACCTAGCCACCAGCCAAAAATTTGAACTTTTTATAAGTTGTATGAAATAAGACGAGTTGGGGCGGGGGGCGGGGGTAAGGGGGTGTCCCGACATCGTTTTCAACACATTGGAAATTTGTCGGAAGTGTGAGTTAAAAACCTAATGCGTGAAGTCTTACCTACTATTGTGTTCACGTTGTATTTAGTGATTAGATTGCTGTTTTAAAATTATTTTAGAACGGTTTCTGTTTGTGTTTGTATGTATGTTTGATCATCTCTGTATGACTATGTTTCGTGTGTGTGTGTGTGTGTGTGTGTGTGCATCTATCTATGTTTGCGCAAGGATGCGCACCTGCTTAAGTATTTGTTGGAATGTGCGTGCTTCTGTTTGTGAATGCGTGTCTTCGTGTGTTTCTGTTTGTGTGTGTATGTGTTGGCGTCTCTGTCGAAGTATGCGCATACGTTTTTATATTTTTTTTTGTGTAGTTGGAGAGGGGGGTTGGGAGTGGATTCCATTTGTCTTGTGGCTGACGAACGTGAAGCGGATCAACTGTGTGTCACGCGCATTGTTCCCACCAAACAAACGGCATCAGAGCCGCAGTGGAGATCTCATCACGCCACGATGCTGGCCAATTGGCAATCAAGGGGCTAGTCCCCCATCTATTGGACGGCATTAGTCACGTGGACGAGCAACCCGCCGCTCGAACGAGGCTCAAGTGCTATGGAGGTGAACCGAGGCGCATCGGTGTCCTCTGATTGAAGAACTGAACAGGACGGAGGCAAGAACCTGAACAAATGATTGGACATTTCAATGAATAGGAACGTTATGGGTTTTTTTTTGTGGTAACTATTACAACTTTAAGAGTTTACACATTTTTTAAGAGTATGTTTGGGGGCCTTTAACTTTTAAAATGTGTCAAGTGATAACTTTTTTAAAAACTAAACCAAATCATAAAATAAAAACAAACACAAAAAATATATTGAAAAAAAAACAAGCGAAGAAACAAAAAACAACAATGGGGAAATACACGAATCTATATATATATAATTCACCAGAAATTAGAACAAGAGCCAGGCGTGTGCAAATAAGCATGACGAATGACCCTCGCTAGGGTCGAACAATCACAGTTTATGCTTGGCAAGCGATCATGGTGCAGGGTGGGGGACAGGTAACAACAACCGCAGAAATCATATCTCGAGACCAACAATGCGTCGGCGTTCACTCGCGTTGTTTTCATTTCTTCGTGCTGCTGTTTGTGTCCGTTCTTTCCCTCCGTTCTTTGCACAATCTATGAGCAAGTCTGCGGCGTATGCTACACCGCGGGTCGTATCTAGCTAATAAAAAAGCTGCCGCGTCCATTGAATTGTAGCCTTTTCAAAGAATAAACATGACTAGAGCCGACCCGCGGTGTAGCATACGTTGCAGCATTGCTCATAGATGGAAAAGTAATGATCTTGTTGGGTTTATGCTTGCTGAAAAGTTGCAATCATTGAGTTTCATAATTCTTGCAGTCACCTACAGACCTACTGTAATCCAGTTAGATATTTCAGTTTCTTTCAGTAAACAAGCGTTATAGTGACTTTCCTAGTGCACTCATTGCACTTCAAATACTTTTAACCATTCCAGTCACATTTGCATCCGGAGAAAGAAGCTTTTCGAAATAAAAACTTATTGAAACCTATACGCGATCAACAATGATTCAATATGGGCTCAGTAACAGCTATTTTGACAATTGAGAATGATTTTGCTTAGGATATTGACCATAATGAAGTCATTTCAGATTTTTCAGCCGCCCAAGCTCGCATGATTTGCTTGGAAGTTGTAAAAACAAGGTGGACGTATAAGATACAAGCAAACTAACGCTAGTGTATATAGTTTATAATGTTAAGTTTATATACATGTATACAGAAACTGTCAATTAGCATACCAAAACAAAACATTTTAATTATTAACATCCTTTTTGAGTTATAGGATCTTCAATTAAATGAATAAAACTAATTACTGATGTGTCAATGCTGTTATATTATAGAATAAAAAATTAAGTAAATTATTTTCCCCCAATAATTTTAATACATGTAGAAATGCACATTTTTGTATTGGTCTCGCTCCTCGTCTGCTGCCTTGTGCCCAGGGCCCCGCTCATAGTTTGCTGCCTTGAGCCCCGCGTACTCTAGGACCGGCCCTGGTCCAAAGACTTTTGTTTTTTGCCGACGCTTGTATGTTTTTTAAAATCCTTTATATTAACTCGTGGTGTCTGCACCCTTGATTGCTTGAATACTTGATTGCTTGATTGCTTGTCGCCAAAGCTTTTGATCGGTTTTTAACCCACTTCCTCGTATGCTAGCGAGCTGAAATTTTACAGGCAGTTTTGTACCAATAATAAAAACAATGTATCAAAATTTCAGATCGATCGCATGTACCGTAATTAAATTATTGATTTTTTAGATTATTTTATTTATTCCTAGGTATCATGCTATTTTTTGAGATAGAGCGTCGCGGTGTGTATTATATTGAACAACCTTTTTGTCGCGCAATAAGGTGCGTATTTTATTGACAACTCTTTTTATAAACATATTCCTGATCGGTGCGCATTATATTAAACATGTTTTACGAAAAAACTGCAATTTTGTATTTCTGGATGGTCTGGCGCTGCGTATTATAATGAACATTCCTTTAGTTACGTCTCGTACATAAAGGATTTATAGTGAAAAACTTGGTTTTTTACGGGTTTTTTTAAATTTTAGATTGAATTTTAATTTATTACCACTTTTTCAATTCGTCTTTGCTAAAGGGTATTTGTTTCTTTTAAGCAGGCATTGTTATTATATATTCCATATATTCTCTGATTACTTTGCTAAATGTCGCATTCCAACTACAAAAGAAACTGGTGAAACAGGAGCAGACGACTCTCTGGCTGATAAAGATCTTCTGTGTACGCACTGACCGGTCGCCGTAAATCCCTGGGCCCGGCCAATATCTCCGTGTGACACCAGGCGTCAGTGAGTCGCCTGGGGTTATCTACTGCGTGAGCTGGTCATCAGGGGCGTGACTCGACTGGTCATCACGGGCGTGACTCGGGTGGTCATCAGGGGCGTGACTCGGGTGGTCATCGGGGGCGTGACTCGGGTGGTCATCAGGGGCGTGACTCGGCTGGTCATTAGTGGCGTGACTCGTCAGGTCATCAGGGGAGTGACTCGACTGGTCATCAGGGGCGTGACTCGGGTCGTCATCAGGGACGTGACTCGGCTGGCCATCAGGGGCGTGACTAGACTGGTCATCAGTGCCGCGACTTAAAATGTCACTGCAGCGTTCGATATACTTTGAGTTTATTGTTGGTAATATAGTGGAAGGTGCCGTGTTATTATGGGGTGGGGGTAGAGCTGGTATGTATGTCTAAGTAGTAGGGGAGGGGCCAGGAGTCAGTAACTTATTGGTTTGGAGAGCCAGGCAATTGGTTCCGAAGATATACGAATCCTACATTTGATGCTTTGAATCCTCATAATCATGTTCTTCATTACACCTCCCTTGAATTCACCCCAAATATTCTCCCTATGACCCCCATGTG
The DNA here is from genome assembly GCA_944989445.1 of Ampullaceana balthica. NCBI lineage: Eukaryota > Metazoa > Mollusca > Gastropoda > Lymnaeidae > Ampullaceana > Ampullaceana balthica. The sequence goes on along the minus strand of CALYLW010000447.1, from coordinate 430,674 downwards.
AGCCCGTGTCCTCACGAATCCCTCGCACATCCCATATCCCTCTGTGTGTCTCTTAGCCCCCTCCCCCCGCCCCCACCCTTTAATATCCTGCCTCCTCTGGTTTCCCTCGTTCCCCCCACCAACAAAAAAAAACACCAAAAAAACGGAAGCTTGCGTGATCCCATTGTCACGCATGTCCATCAAAGTCTCTTGTTGGAAAGAAATTCCTCATTTCCGATACAGTTGGGGAAACACTTAACACAATTGGACGGTGGGTGAAGAGAGTGGGGGTGGGGGTGTTGTACATCAACGGGGTGCAGAGAGAGAGCGGGGTGAGGGGGGTGATGGTGGTGCAGACAGCGAGCGGTAGGTGATGGAGGTGCCGGGAGCCGCGATTTACGGCCTCTCGGAATTGGAGAGCTCGCCTCAATTGAAGCGTTCCAAATCAAGTTTCAGCAATTGATGCAGAGTCCGATGGTGGCTTTAAAAAAATCCTCGAGAAAGGGACAGATTAGAAGGTTGATGGAAGATTTTTTTCTTAGAAAAAAAAGACTGCCTCAAACAAGGAAATAATAAATAGAAGTAAAATAAGATTTTTAAAAACCACGTTTTTATAAGTGGACTAAAAAGAAGAAATTAATTTAAAACTTATAAGTTCAAGTACTTTCATTTCATATGACTAAAAACGTGGGGCGGGCGCTTATGAGGTTTAACATATGCGGTTCACTCATTCTCTCACTTATAGATCTCTCTTTTGCCTTCTAAATTAGAAATCTTTAATTTTTAAACCAAATACCCGCCCCACGTTTTTAGTCATATTAAATCGAAGTACTTGAACTTATAAGTTTTAAATTATGTTCTTATTTTTAGTCCACTTATAAAAACGTGGTTTCTAAAAATCTTATTTTTACTTCTTTTTATTTTATTCTTTTTAGTCCACTTATAACAACCTGTTTTTTTTTACACGCTTTTATTTAAGTCACAATGTTTGTATGTTGTATCCATCCTTCCTTCAAAACTTGAAACGTAAAATTATACCTTTTCTGATGGTCCTAGAGATCTAAAAATTTTACCACAGATAGATCTTGGATGACAATGCATTGTATCAAAATTTCAGATCGATCGAATGTACCGTATTAAAATTATTGCATTTTTAGTGTATCTAGAGTCTATATATAAGCATCGGTACCCGTCTGCTTTGTTGACATCCATGAGTTCACCACGTGAACATAACACCGTGGTATAAAACGTTGGGCGGGCGCTTATGGGGTGTTTGGTATAAAAAAATTAGTGGTAAATAAAACAAACCCGCAAAAACAAAGTTTTTGACTATAAATCCCTTATATATGAGACATAACTAACAGTATTGATTATTTTCAAACAATTACAGACTGACACCGAGTGATGTCCCTTGTCTTTAATAAATGGGGGTGGGATGTGAGGGGGTGTCGGCACGACGGTCGGCGTCAACTCAAACTCACGTGGAAGTGGAAGAAAAAAACAATAACAAACAGTGAATTTGAATTACATACCTCATATAAGGATAAACTAAAAATGCATTAAATTAATTACGGTACGATCGATCGATCTGAAATTTTGATACGATGCATTGTTAGGTGAGTCGGGTGCGTGTGCCAAATTTCAGCTCGATCGGATCACTGGAAGTGGGTCACTTTCGACTTTTCTTTTTCCGCCCGCCCAGCCCATGAGATGATGAGAGAGATGATGAGATGACGACAGAGACGGCCGCGAAGTTAATATAAGGGATTTAATAAAACAAACCCGTAAAAACAAAGTTTTTGACTATAAATCCCTTATATATGAGACATAACTAACAGTATTGATTATTTTCAAACATTTACAGACTGAATCTGTCTTAACTCAAGTTTGCTTCATAACCCTAGGGGGGGGGGTGGGTGGGAGGGGGAGAGGGAAAAAGTCTGGTCACCGATTCGCTTGACCGAGCTCAGCGTGACACGTAAAATTTAAACAAAAGCACCCCGTCGCTTCGTTGGGTCGCCTCAATGCGTCAGCTCAAACTTTCACGTGGCAAAAAAACAATAACAAACCGTGAATTTGAATTACATACCTCATATAAGGATAAACTAAAAATGCATTAATTTAATTACGGTACGTTCGATCGATCTGAAATTTTGATACGATGCATTGTTAGGTAAGACGGGTCCGTGTGCCAAATTTCAGCTTGATCGGATCACGGAAAGTGGGTCATTTTTTACTTTTGTTTTTCCGCCCGCCCAAGACAGACAGAGAGAGAGACAGAGAGAGACGCCGGTGAAGTTAATATAAGGGATTTAATTTTTAAAAAACCGTAAAAACAAAGTTTTTGACTATAAATCCCTTATATATGAGTCATAACTAACAGTATTGATTATTTTCAAACGTGACACGCATTTACAGACTGAATCTGTCAACTCAACTTTGCTTCATAACCCTAGACCGAGCTCAGCATGACACGTAAAATGGAAACAAAAGCACGCCGGTACTTCGATGGGTCGCCTCAACGCGTCAACTCAAACTCTCACGTGGGAAAAAAACAATAACAAACCGTGAATTTGAATTACATACGTTATATAAGGATAAACTAAAAATGCATTACTTTAATTACGGTACGTTCGATCGATCTGAAATTTTGATACGATGCATTGTTAGGTGAGACGGGTCCATGTGCCAAATTTCAGCTCGATCGGATCACGGGAAGTGGGTCATTTTTTTACTTTTGTTTTTCCGCCCACCCAAGACAGACAGACAGAGAGAGACGGCCGCGAAGTTAATATAAGGGATTTAAAAAGATGTGTAGGCTTCAGACGTGAATTTTAAAGAGTTTTTATTATAAGTTTTAAAAAATAGCTGTAAAAAAAGTTTTTGTCTATAAATCCCTTATATATGAGACATTACTAAAAGTAGTGATTATGTTAAAAGCGTGTCCTTTTTAAAAAAAAGATTTTTTTAATATTTAATTATTAAATATTCTTTTATCTCTATTTATTTTACCAAACAACTCATAAGCGCCCGCTCAACGTTTTAAAAACACGGTGATGTGGTCACGGGGTGAACTCATGGATGTCAACAAAAGCAGCCGTTACAGATGCTTATATGTAGATAAACTAAAAAGATCAATAATTTAATAACGGTATATTCGATCCATCTGAAATTTTGATACAATGCATTGTCATCCACGATCTATCTTTGGTAAATTTTTGAGATCTCTAGGACCATCAGAAGTGGTTGTGTTTAATTTTACGTTGGCAGATTTGAAAAATTGTGGACACGAAAGCAAGTTAATAAAAACGTGGTAAAAACAGAAATTCGTGTGTTGTTTTATTGTGTGTGTGTTTTTTTTTAATCAGGTAGATGTGACACTTTTCCTGATATTTACATCAATTGTATAGCGTGTGTCATCTTTATGTTCCAGATCAGCAGTTTTAAGAGTGTTCATGTTCATTGTGCGTAAACTTCTAGCGTCACTGATGCGTCAAGTTATTTCAGAAATCGAGGTTATTAAAGAGGATTTGGTCACGCGACGGTTATGATTCAGAAATGAAAAATTACGAAACTGAATAGTACTGAACAGTTTAACAGTTAGGAACGATTCGGTGGTGGATGTGATGTTCTTCCGTCTGCCGTTGAAAGCTTCGCGAGAACGACGGAGCCTTTACGCCGATACGACTTTTGGTATTCATCTAAAATAAACATGTGGTCTGCGCGAGACTATTAATTAGCTGTCGACAGTTCGGCAAACAGATTGCGAATGGTAATCTTTGACTGGCATTCCTAAAAATGGCAGTGATTGAGTGACAAGCTTCGACTGACCAAGACTGAATGACAATGATTGACTTACAAAGATTGAACGACAAACATTGGCAATGTATTGGCTGGCTATCCTTGACTTGTATTCCTTGACTATAAGTGATTGAATGACAATACAATCTTTGAATGGCACTGATTGAATGACAATACAATCTTTGAATGACACTGATTGAATGACAATCCTAGAACCTCGCCACCACTTCCAGTGGTTGATCCCCCAGAACATGTCAGGCTGACCGTGTTTTGCAGACACCAGCTGTTGCCCTCTGCGGCCGACCAATTGCTCGTTACGTTCATTCGTTTTCATCCCGCCCCCCCCCTCAATCTCTCTTTCTAATTGACGTGTGAGCCACCTTGCCCTTGACCTTCAGCTATGTTTGTAATTGATGTACATTTAATTGGAGTCATGTTTTCAGCGTTATTGCCGCACATTGCCAGACGATACCGCTCAGTGAATGGGAAATAAACGAGAGTTGCTAATTTTGTATTTTTTTTAAAAAAAATTTGATTGTTTCCCCATGGCGTAATATTATGATTGTATGTATTTTTTTAACTGTCTTGTAAAATTATTTTGCCATAAATCACTTCATCCATTTTTTACCTTGTTCATTTATCATGATTTTTTTTTCACCCTCATCAAATCACTATTATTTTTAAAGGAGGGAAGATGATAAAATGTGTCTTTTAACATTTTTTAAGACATTGTGTCAATTCACCAAAGTTCTAAATAATTTAACCTGTTTTTTGCAACCATTAATTTTATTTTGGTTTAATGGATCTTCTTTCTAACTAATTTATCTTTCTTCTTTTTTTTTCATTTAAGAGGGTAAAAAATATTTGCCACACTTATCCTTCTATTTCAAAGCTAGTCTTTTGGTCCGCTGTATTTCCATCTAATGGAACCACCGTTCTTTTAAATCTAATTTCCACGATAGCATCTTTTGGACGGCCAAGAATTGCAGCGTTGCATTTTTTACTAAGAGTTTTCAAAACTTAACTCGTCATGGCACTCGTGCCAAAAGTACATTTAAAAAAACAACAACTCTGATTCAGAAACAAAACCAAAAAAATATTTTTCTTGTTTGACTGAAGATCAGTGCGTTCTGGAGTCGGATTGACACGTCACTTAGTTAGTAGCTGACAAGGGGCGGTAATAGATCAGAAACGTCCCGCCTCCCCACCACAACTTTTGTTTAAACGTTTGCCGAGTCGCATCTTAACCGTGCGTCTTTGTTAGTGTCTTTGTTGGTGTCTTTGTTGGTGTATTTTTGTTATCTTTGCTGTTGTCTTTGTTGTTATCTTTGCTGGTGTCTTTGTTGGTGTCTTTGTTGTTAGCTTTCCTGGTGTCTTTATTATCTTTGCTGGTGTCTTTGTTGTTATCTTTGCTGTTGTCTTTATTGTTATCTTTGTTGGTTTCTTTGTTGTTATCTTTCCTGGTGTCTTTGTTAGTGTCTTTGTTGTTATCTTTGCTGGTGTCTTTGTTGTTATCTTTGCTGGTGTCTTTGTTGTTATCTTTGCTGGTGTCTTTGTTGTTATCTTTGTTGGTTTCTTTGTTAGTGTCTTTGTTGTTATCTTTGCTGGTGTCTTTGTTAGTGTCTTTGTTGCTATCTTTGCTGGTGTCTTTCCTGGTGTCTTTGTTGGTGTATTTTTTGTTATCTTTGCTGGTGTCTTTGTTGATGTCTTTCTTTGAGTCTTTCTTGTTGTTGTTTCAACTTGATGATGCCCACCAACTTGAAGAGGCCCACCAACTTGAAGATGCCCCTTAACTTGAAGATGCCCCTTACCTTGAAGATGCCCACCAACTTGAAGATGCCCACCAACTTGAAGATGCCCACCAACTTGAAGACGCCCACTATCTTGCATGTCGTCACACTCTTCACAGCGACAAGCTGATCAATCAAATCATGTATAAAACTCTACGTCATATAAACGTCTTACATACCTTACACAACTTGAACTATTCATGTGCACGCCCCATTCTTTTCTAATAGATCACGTGCCTCTATCATCCAATGAGCTTTTTGGGGCGTCATCATGAATTATCTTTATTATTATTATTTGTAATGCTCTCGGGGCGTATTCTGTTCATAACTCAGATGTTTTTAGGCCGGAACAGGTTTGCTAACGGCCAGTTTTGCAGAAATGCGACATTTCTGAACATCCCGTTCCAATTATGAACCGCACGTAAAACGGCTGTAAAGATGTTTGTTCCTGGTGGCATGGTGACCCCAGAGGCGCATCTCTAGTGCTGACGTAACCACAAACCATTCGCTTTTAATTTCTTAATAACATGCCCACAATCTTTTTTTAAATCCTTTATATTAACTCGTGGTGTCTGGTTGCTTCCTTGCACCCTTGCTTGTCGCCAAAACTTTGGATCAATTTTTAACCCACTTCCTGATAAGCTAGCGAGCTGAAATTTTGCAGGCTGTTTTGTACCGATGATAAAAACAATGTATCAAATTTTCAGATCGATCGCATGTACCGTAATTGAATTATTGCTTTTTTCGATTATTTTATTTATTCCTATGTATCATGTTATTTTTTGAGATAGAGTGTAAGAGTGCGCATTATATTGAACAACCTTTCTGTCGCGCAATAAGGTGCGTATTTTATTGACAACACTTTTTATAAACATATTCCTGATCGGTGCGCATTATATTAAACATGTTTTACGACACAACTACAATTTTTTTATTGTTGGATGGTCTTGCGCTGCGAATTATAATGAACATTCTTATAGTTACGTCTCTTACATAAAGGATTTATAGTAAAAAAAAGTTGTTTTTTTACGGGGGGTGGGGTTTATTACACAATCTTTACATGTAGACATGGTGTATTTTTTTGGTGTTTTTTTTTAACTAAAATTTTCCACAATCTTCTTACACTTCTACTTGTAAACACAATCACAATGGGGTTTTTAACCCCGTAGAGCAGGGGTCGGGAAACTTTCTGTCTGAGAGAGCCATAAATACCACATATTTTGAAAAGTAATTATGTGAGAGCCATACATTATGTTTAAAACTAAAAATTCAAGTAAATGTGTGCATTTTGTGTAAGTTCAACACTAAAAGTACAATAATTATGTCTCTGAATTCTTTTTAATAACATTGGGTATGCTGTTTTTTTATAAGCAATTAATATGTAGATCAAAGAAGTCTGAATTAAGGATTTTATTATAATCGAACATTTCTCTGAGAGCCAGATGAAGCCATCTATAGAGCCACATCTGGCTCGTGAGCCATGGTTTCCTGACCAGAGCTTGAGAGAAAGTGGGTTTTTTTTAAACGTGTGAAGTGAGAATTCTATATTTTCAAACAATCTGATGGCAAAGCTATGCGATTTCTCATAGTTATCTGGTGAATATAATATTTTTAAATGTTAAAAAAGCATAGTTTTAATTTTTACCTTTGCCATGTCACAGATCTAGCTATGATAATTTTAGGCTTGCGAGTGTGGTGCTTACATTCATTTAAAAGTATTATACACCTATGCTATTGAGCCTGCGACGTAGCAAGGGGGCGGGGGCCCCAAGAAGCATCACATATTCTGCGCCCGCCTCCTCCCCCCCCACCCATCCCAACTCTCGATATTTTCCGAAGATGTCACCACTTAATGTAAGTTTGGAAATCTGGGAATATTGGCTGCATTATTTCTGACAACATTTCAAACACAACTTTATCTAACACCTCTGTCACTCTGCCTACACCGCCATCCGTCAGATCAGTTCAATCCGTTAGTGACAGTGCAACAATAAAACAAACCCGTAAAAACAAAGTTTTTGACTATAAATCCCTTATATATGAGACATAACTAACAGCATTGATTATGTTCAAACGCGACAAACATTTACAGACTGAATCTGTCTTAACTCCCCTTTGCTTTATAACCCGGGGGGGGGGAGTCTGGTCACCGATCGCTGGACCGAGCTCAGCGTGACAAGTAAAATGTAAACAAAAGCACGCCGGTATATCGACGGATGGCGTCAACGCGCGAACTGAACTGTCCCGAAAAAAAAATCAATAATAACACACTTTGAAATTGAATTACATACGTTGTATAGAGATAAACTAAAAATGCACGGTACGTTCGATCGATCTGAAATTTTTATACGATGCATTGTTTGGTAACACGAGTCTATGTGCTAAATTTCAGCTGGATGGCATTACGGGAAGAGGATCATTTTTGACTTTTGTTTTTCCGTCTGACCGACGTAAGAAGAGATGACGAGAGACAGAGAGACAAGATTTAGAAGTTAATATAAGAGATTTAAATAAAACAAACCAATTTTAAAAACTTTTGACTATAAATCCCTTATATATGAGACATAACTATCAGTATTGATTATGTTCAAACGCGACAAACATTTACAGACTGAATCTGTCTTAACTCCCCTTTGATTTATAACCGGGGTGGGGGTGTGGGAAGGGGACAGGTCTGGTCACCGATCGCTGGACCGAGCTCAGCGTGACACGTACAATTTAAACAAAAGCACCCCGGTACATCGACGGATGGCGTCAATGCGAGACTGAACTGTGACGTGGAAAAAAAAACAATAACAAACAGTGAAATTGAATTACATACGTTGTATAGAAATAAACTAAAAATGCATTAATTTACTTACAGTACGTTCGATCGATCTGAAATTTTGATACGATGCATTGTCAGGTGACACGGGTCCATGTGCTAAATGTCAACTCGATGGCTTTACGGGAAGTGTGTCATTTTTTACTTTTGTTTTTCCGCCTGCCTGCCCGACGTCGAACAACAGACAGACAGAGAGAGACGTCGGTGGAGTTAATATAAAGGATTGAAATAAACAACCCCGTGAAAACAAAGTTTTTGACTATAAATCCCTTTTATATGAGACAGAACTTAAAGTATTGATCATGTTCCAACGCGACAAACATTTACAGCCTGAAACTGAGTGAATTCCACCTGGTTAAAACACGAGACGTGGTAACCGATGGCTGGCGTGAAGTCAAGTGACCCGTAAAATGTAAACAATAGCGACTGCTACATATAGTTTTAGATAGATAAACTAAAAATGCATTAGTTTAATTACAGTACGTTCGATCGATCTGAAATTTTGAAACGATGCATTGTTAGGTGACACGAGTCTATTTGCCAAATTTCAGCTCGATGTCATCACGGAAAGTGGGTCATTTTTTACTTTTGTTTTTCCGCCCGACGACGAACGACAGACAGAGGGACAGATAGGGCGGTGAAGTTAATATAAGGGATTTTAAAAACCTAGTCTGTGCTCCTGTTCTCACTAGGGCATAACCGGAAATTGCCTCGGACATTCGCCTCGGCCGAATATTACGATTTTCGGTAATATCCAGCCTCGGCAAATATTACACACGCAAATAGCTAAACAATAAAAAAAAATAATAAATAAAAATTAAGAAAATGGAATTCAATAAATACTGAACAGCTGGCAAAGAAGACACGATAATTTCAGTAGCATTCCGCAGATGGCGTAACCAGTTGTTACTGGGTCACGCATAGTATAACTTTCTTTCAAAAGATGGCCATTATACTAATATACTTCCGTCCGACTGCAATGGTTGTAGAGATATATGCCACTTACTGGCGGAAAACATTAACTTTATCAGCATTCCACAGGTGGAACTAAATCAATAGGAGAAATGATAGCAGTTGATATGCAACCGTTTGGGTTGGTCGAAGATACTGGCTTCACTCGACTCATGAAAGCGCTGGAGCCACGATATAAACTGCCTTCGGCCATGCACTTTTCTCGTACTGTGATACCAGACATGTACAAGTCAGTGAAAGCCATCATTCAAGAAAGGGTTGATAAAGCACAATATGTAAGCTTATTATTTAGCTATTTTAGAATTTAGATTATATGAAAACATCGAACAGTTTTTGCTTTGCACTTATGATGATGAAAGAAATGGTACTCTCCTAAGTCGCAGCTACTACTCGGTTCGTATCCGGATCCGGCAAATAGTACATCCAAATACTCGGACTCGGTACTCGGTGGAAATTGTCTACTCGGTTATGCCCTAGTTCTCACGCGCCTTGATTATTGCAACTCTCTACTACAGGTTAACTTAAACAATACATCCAAGAACCACAACAAGTTCTAAATTAAGCCGCACGCTAGTTGTAAAGGACAACAACAACAAAAACGGCGATCCTATTACTCCACCATTTCATTCACTTCATTGGCTCACGCAGAGTTCACGCCAACTCCTGACCCCGTTGCTTTAAAAGTTCACATCCGGTAAAAACCGCTTTAACCCTAATGGAATTGTTTCCAAATAAAGTAGAAAAAGTCGTACCTCCCCATTCCCTAACAAGTGCCATTAACCATCACGCGAAGTAGCATTCGCTTTGCGATTTTGCTGGAGGCTTTTTAGATACCGTGGCAAGCTGATGCAAACAAAAAATGTACTGAGGTCTTATGTGTTTTGATTCCGGACATCACGAGATTACGTTTGCCCGAACTGAACTGATCGCCAGAATTTGAGCCAGGAAGCGAGGGCTTGCCTGGAAGGATTTGTCTTATACCACCGTTTAATTTTAGATAAAACCTGGATAAGAACTGTTGAACTTAGACAGGAATTAATTCTTGTTTTGTTCAAAGACGCACAGTCAAAGGGGCTGAAGTAAAAGTGCATTGATGACATCCCCAGCAAGAGTTATAGAGCTTGGCGGTCACGGAAAGATTAAGATGCTTTGTTTGTGTTACTAGGGATGGAGAGTTTTATTTCTCCCCTTTCCAACCCCCTGCTATTTCCAGGTCTCGCGAGCAGCACGGGTCAAATTAAATATTATCAAATCATTTGTTTGGAATCGCTTGGTTTCTCTTGTGGTCTTAATAATCAAAGAATGTGTGTGTGTGTTGTTTTTTTTAATTTATTTTATTGTGTTTTTTAAACAGTTTCGGTTACATAATTTGTGTTGCTGTTTGGTGGGAGCCACTTCAGGGATTCGGAATTTTGTTTACTTTAGAGTAGACTTTCAAAATAATGTTACATAGTAACAGTGTAACAGAGTGGAGATTATAACAAATGTTACATAGTAACAGTGTAACAGAGTGGAGATTATAACAAATGTTACATAGTAACAGTGTAACAGAATGGAGATTATAACAAATGTTACATAGTAACAGTGTAACAGAGTGGAGATTATAACAAATGTTACATAGTAACAGTGTAACAGAATGGAGATTATAACAAATGTTACATAGTAACAGTGTAACAGAGTGGAGATTATAACAAATGTTACATAGTAACAGTGTAACAGAGTGGAGATTATAACAAATGTTACATAGTAACAGTGTAACAGAGTGGAGATTATAACAAATGTTACATAGTAACAGTGTAACAGAGTGGAGATTATAACAAATGTTACATAGTAACAGTGTAACAGAGTGGAGATTATAACAAATGTTACATAGTAACAGTGTAACAGAGTGGAGATTATAACAAATGTTACATAGTAACAGTGTAACAGAGTGGAGATTATAACAAATGTTACATAGTAACAGTGTAACAGAGTGGAGATTATAACAAATGTTACATAGTAACAGTGTAACAGAGTGGAGATTATAACAAATGTTACATAGTAACAGTGTAACAGAGTGGAGATTATAACAAATGTTACATAGCAACAGTGTAACAGAGTGGAGATTATAGCAAATGTTACATAGTAACAGTGTAACAGAGTGGAGATTATAGCAAATGTTACATAGTAACAGTGTAACAGAGTGTAGATTATAACAAATGTTACATAGTAACAGTGTAACAGAATGGAGATTATAACAAATGTTACATAGTAACAGTGTAACAGAATGGAGATTATAACAAATGTTACATAGTAACAGTGTAACAGAGTGGAGATTATAACAAATGTTACATAGTAACAGTGTAACAGAGTGGAGATTATAACAAATGTTACATAGTAACAGTGTAACAGAATGGAGATTATAACAAATGTTACATAGTAATAGTGTAACAGAATGGAGATTATAACAAATGTTACATAGTAACAGTGTAACAGAATGGAGATTATAACAAATGTTACATAGTAACAGTGTAACAGAGTGGAGATTATAACAAATGTTACATAGTAACAGTGTAACAGAGTGGAGATTATAACAAATGTTACATAGTAACAGTGTAACAGAGTGGAGATTATAACAAATGTTACATAGTAACAGTGTAACAGAGTGGAGATTATAACAAATGTTACATAGTAACAGTGTAACAGAGTGGAGATTATAACAAATGTTACATAGTAACAGTGTAACAGAATGGAGATTATAGCAAATGTTACATAGTAACAGTGTAACAGAATGGAGATTATAGCAAATGTTACATAGTAACAGTGTAACAGGGTGGAGATTATAACAAATGTTACATAGTAACAGTGTAACAGAATGGAGATTATAACAAATGTTACATAGTAACAGTGTAACAGAGTGGAGATTATAACAAATGTTACATAGTAACAGTGTAACAGAGTGGAGATTATAACAAATGTTACATAGTAACAGTGTAACAGAGTGGAGATTATAACAAATGTTACATAGTAACAGTGTAACAGAGTGGAGATTATAACAAATGTTACATAGTAACAGTGTAACAGAGTGGAGATTATAACAAATGTTACATAGTAACAGTGTAACAGAATGGAGATTATAACAAATGTTACATAGTAACAGTGTAACAGAGTGGAGATTATAACAAATGTTACATAGTAACAGTGTAACAGAGTGGAGATTATAACAAATGTTACATAGTAACAGTGTAACAGAGTGGAGATTATAACAAATGTTACATAGTAACAGTGTAACAGAGTGGAGATTATAACAAATGTTACATAGTAACAGTGTAACAGAGTGGAGATTATAACAAATGTTACATAGTAACAGTGTAACAGAGTGGAGATTATAACAAATGTTACATAGTAACAGTGTAACAGAGTGGAGATTATAACAAATGTTACATAGAATGCTTGTTCGAATTTGAAGTTATTGTTTACTAAGTAACCTAATGAATGCTAGAACTGATGTCAAATATTTACACTGAGTTATAAAACTGATGTCATATATTTACACTGAGTTATAAAACTGATGTCACATATTTACACTGAGTTATAAAACTAATGTCACATATTTACACTGAGTTATAAAACTGATGTCATATATTTACACTGAGTTATAAAACTAATGTCACATATTTACACTGAGTTATAAAACTGATGTCACATATTTACACTGAGTTATAAAACTAATGTCACATATTTACACTGAGTTATAAAACTGATGTCATATATTTACACTGAGTTATAAAACTGATGTCATATATTTACACTGAGTTATAAAACTGATGTCACATATTTACACTGAGTTATAAAACTGATGTCATATATTTACACTGAGTTATAAAACTAATGTCATATATTTACACTGAGTTATAAAACTGATGTCATATATTTACACTGAGTTATAAAACTGATGTCATATATTTACACTGAGTTATAAAACTGATGTCATATATTTACACTGAGTTATAAAACTGATGTCACATATTTACACTGAGTTATAAAACTAATGTCATATATTTACACTGAGTTATAAAACTGATGTCATATATTTACACTGAGTTATAAAACTGATGTCATATATTTACACTGAGTTATAAAACTGATGTCATATATTTACACTGAGTTATAAAACTGATGTCATATATTTACACTGAGTTATAAAACTAATGTCATATATTTACACTGAGTTATAAAACTGATGTCATATATTTACACTGAGTTATAAAACTGATGTCATATATTTACACTGAGTTATAAAACTAATGTCATATATTTACACTGAGTTATAAAACTGATGTCATATATTTACACTGAGTTATAAAACTGATGTCATATATTTACACTGAGTTATAAAACTAATGTCATATATTTACACTGAGTTATAAAACTGATGTCACATATTTACACTGAGTTATAAATCTGATGTCACATATTTACACTGAGTTATAAAACTGATGTCATATATTTACACTGAGTTATAAAACTAATGTCACATATTTACACTGAGTTATAAAACTGATGTCATATATTTACACTGAGTTATAAAACAGATGTCACATATTTACACTGAGTTATAAAACAGATGTCAAATATTTACACTGAGTTATAAAACTAATGTCATATATTTACACTGAGTTATAAAACTGATGTCATATATTTACACTGAGTTATAAAACTGATGTCATATATTTACACTGAGTTATAAAACTGATGTCATATATTTACACTGAGTTATAAAACTAATGTCATATATTTACACTGAGTTATAAAACTGATGTCATATATTTACACTGAGTTATAAAACTGATGTCATATATTTACACTGAGTTATAAAACTAATGTCATATATTTACACTGAGTTATAAAACTGATGTCATATATTTACACTGAGTTATAAAACTGATGTCATATATTTACACTGAGTTATAAAACTAATGTCATATATTTACACTGAGTTATAAAACTGATGTCACATATTTACACTGAGTTATAAAACTGATGTCACATATTTACACTGAGTTATAAAACTGATGTCATATATTTACACTGAGTTATAAAACTAATGTCACATATTTACACTGAGTTATAAAACTGATGTCATATATTTACACTGAGTTATAAAACAGATGTCACATATTTACACTGAGTTATAAAACAGATGTCAAATATTTACACTGAGTTATAAAACTAATGTCATATATTTACACTGAGTTATAAAACTGATGTCATATATTTACACTGAGTTATAAAACAGATGTCAAATATTTACACTGAGTTATAAAACTAATGTCATATATTTACACTGAGTTATAAAACTGATGTCATATATTTACACTGAGTTATAAAACAGATGTCAAATATTTACACTGAGTTATAAAACTAATGTCATATATTTACACTGAGTTATAAAACAGATGTCAAATATTTACACTGAGTTATAAAACTAATGTCATATATTTACACTGAGTTATAAAACTGATGTCATATATTTACACTGAGTTATAAAACAGATGTCACATATTTACACTGAGTTATAAAACTAATGTCACATATTTACACTGAGTTATAAAACTGATGTCATATATTTACACTGAGTTATAAAACAGATGTCACATATTTACACTGAGTTATAAAACAGATGTCAAATATTTACACTGAGTTATAAAACTAATGTCATATATTTACACTGAGTTATAAAACTGATGTCATATATTTACACTGAGTTATAAAACTGATGTCACATATTTACACTGAGTTATAAAACTGATGTCATATATTTACACTGAGTTATAAAACTAATGTCATATATTTACACTGAGTTATAAAACTGATGTCATATATTTACACTGAGTTATAAAACTGATGTCATATATTTACACTGAGTTATAAAACTGATGTCATATATTTACACTGAGTTATAAAACTGATGTCACATATTTACACTGAGTTATAAAACTAATGTCATATATTTACACTGAGTTATAAAACTGATGTCATATATTTACACTGAGTTATAAAACTGATGTCATATATTTACACTGAGTTATAAAACTGATGTCATATATTTACACTGAGTTATAAAACTGATGTCATATATTTACACTGAGTTATAAAACTAATGTCATATATTTACACTGAGTTATAAAACTGATGTCATATATTTACACTGAGTTATAAAACTGATGTCATATATTTACACTGAGTTATAAAACTAATGTCATATATTTACACTGAGTTATAAAACTGATGTCATATATTTACACTGAGTTATAAAACTGATGTCATATATTTACACTGAGTTATAAAACTAATGTCATATATTTACACTGAGTTATAAAACTGATGTCACATATTTACACTGAGTTATAAAACTGATGTCACATATTTACACTGAGTTATAAAACTGATGTCATATATTTACACTGAGTTATAAAACTAATGTCACATATTTACACTGAGTTATAAAACTGATGTCATATATTTACACTGAGTTATAAAACAGATGTCACATATTTACACTGAGTTATAAAACAGATGTCAAATATTTACACTGAGTTATAAAACTAATGTCATATATTTACACTGAGTTATAAAACTGATGTCATATATTTACACTGAGTTATAAAACTGATGTCATATATTTACACTGAGTTATAAAACTGATGTCATATATTTACACTGAGTTATAAAACTAATGTCATATATTTACACTGAGTTATAAAACTGATGTCATATATTTACACTGAGTTATAAAACTGATGTCATATATTTACACTGAGTTATAAAACTAATGTCATATATTTACACTGAGTTATAAAACTGATGTCATATATTTACACTGAGTTATAAAACTGATGTCATATATTTACACTGAGTTATAAAACTAATGTCATATATTTACACTGAGTTATAAAACTGATGTCACATATTTACACTGAGTTATAAAACTGATGTCACATATTTACACTGAGTTATAAAACTGATGTCATATATTTACACTGAGTTATAAAACTAATGTCACATATTTACACTGAGTTATAAAACTGATGTCATATATTTACACTGAGTTATAAAACAGATGTCACATATTTACACTGAGTTATAAAACAGATGTCAAATATTTACACTGAGTTATAAAACTAATGTCATATATTTACACTGAGTTATAAAACTGATGTCATATATTTACACTGAGTTATAAAACAGATGTCAAATATTTACACTGAGTTATAAAACTAATGTCATATATTTACACTGAGTTATAAAACTGATGTCATATATTTACACTGAGTTATAAAACAGATGTCAAATATTTACACTGAGTTATAAAACTAATGTCATATATTTACACTGAGTTATAAAACAGATGTCAAATATTTACACTGAGTTATAAAACTAATGTCATATATTTACACTGAGTTATAAAACTGATGTCATATATTTACACTGAGTTATAAAACAGATGTCACATATTTACACTGAGTTATAAAACTAATGTCACATATTTACACTGAGTTATAAAACTGATGTCATATATTTACACTGAGTTATAAAACAGATGTCACATATTTACACTGAGTTATAAAACAGATGTCAAATATTTACACTGAGTTATAAAACTAATGTCATATATTTACACTGAGTTATAAAACTGATGTCATATATTTACACTGAGTTATAAAACAGATGTCAAATATTTACACTGAGTTATAAAACTAATGTCATATATTTACACTGAGTTATAAAACTGATGTCATATATTTACACTGAGTTATAAAACAGATGTCAAATATTTACACTGAGTTATAAAACTAATGTCATATATTTACACTGAGTTATAAAACAGATGTCACATATTTACACTGAGTTATAAAACAGATGTCACATATTTACACTGAGTTATAAAACAGATGTCACATATTTACACTGAGTTATAAAACAGATGTCACATATTTACACTGAGTTATAAAACTGATGTCACATATTTACACTGAGTTATAAAACTGATGTCACATATTTACACTGAGTTATAAAACAGATGTCATATATTTACACTGAGTTATAAAACTGATGTCACATATTTACACTGAGTTATAAAACTGATGTCACATATTTACACTGAGTTATAAAACTAATGTCACATATTTACACTGAGTTATAAAACAGATGTCACATATTTACACTGAGTTATAAAACTAATGTCACATATTTACACTGAGTTATAAAACTAATGTCATATATTTACACTGAGTTATAAAACAGATGTCACATATTTACACTGAGTTATAAAACAGATGTCACATATTTACACTGGGGCATAGTCAAGGCTGTAACTTCTAGATTGTCATTTCATGACTTGCTAAAACGTTTAAAAAGTAAAGAATGTCGTATTCATGTGTTGTCCTTTTTTTTTCTATTCCCAAGACGAGAAATTTCGAACAAGTGTCTGCCATTGTTCACGGCTGAAGATGAAAATAAAGAAATTCTTTTGAACACAAAAATAACATTTTATTGCACACACAAAAAGACACGCACTTTTTTTTTCATTCTCATCAAATTCATCGTAGAAATTCTTGATTTTAAAATATTTTTTTTGACATTGATTTTCTGGCATGGTTTTTTCAGACGAGCCAGTGAGCTATGTGG
Organism: Ampullaceana balthica; assembly: GCA_944989445.1. Lineage (NCBI taxonomy): Eukaryota > Metazoa > Mollusca > Gastropoda > Lymnaeidae > Ampullaceana > Ampullaceana balthica. The sequence goes on along the minus strand of CALYLW010000447.1, from coordinate 412,638 downwards.
CTTTGGTGTGTGTGGTCAGACAGCTGTGTGGATTCAGTGTGGGTAGTCACACAGCTGTGTGGATTCAGTGTGGGTAGTCACACAGCTGTGGGGATTCGATGTGGGTAGTCACACAGCTGTGTGGATTCGATGTGGGTAGTCACACAGCTGTGTGGATTCGATGTGGGTAGTCCTGCAGCTGTGTGGATTCTGTGTGGGTAGTCACAACTTTTCAGTTTGTTTGTGTGGGTAGTCCTATGGCCGTTGGGAATTCACTCTGGAAATTCCGACCAATGAAATTAGCCGAGGCATGCATCTCCACGCCCTAGTTTCGCGAGTACCAAACAGCATCTAAATATGGCTGCCAGAAAAAGCGACTTCTGATTTTACTTGTGTCTTTAATTATCACGATAATCGAATAAGTTTACTCATTTCTACGATTTCGATTCCTCGGGCGACTCGTCGAATGAGTTTGGAAACCGCATCAAGGATTTTGAAGCGTGGTGAGAGCCTTAATTGCATAAAGTCCATGCCACGAGTTGACCGGTTTCAAGCGGCCTCAGGTCTGCGGATGGAGGATACATGAATTAAAACGACGTCGGTGCAGGCGGAGAGGAGAGCGTCGTGGTAGGAAGAGGTTAACTGTACCGCATCAATGACAGGTGAAACTGTGGAGTAAATGGAGCATGGGATATCAGTCCGAAGCAGAGAGTTCGGTGCACGTTGTGAAAGGTATACAAATATTGAACGAATGAGGAAGCCATTGTGTCACAAGCGTCCTCTTATTTAAATCTTGATCGCTTGCTCCCAGATTCATAACCTCCTTTACACAAGAAATAAGTAGGACACTGCTCACAGAAACAAGATTTAATGGCCGAACCCCTTTTAACAACACACTATATCTCTGAAAATCTTCTCTCTTCTACACACATTTTTATGACGTCCACAAAAACAAACTCTCTTTCGCACGCTTTCGCACCCGACTAAATAATTACACTAATACAACCACTAAACACACCACCGTGCGCAGCTCACTAGTTAAAGGGGGAAATTGGTCATTCGTGACACATTGAAGAAATGAAAAGTGAGAAATTGAGTTTTAAAAATGTATGTTCATAATTGAGGTATAAAGTTGAGATTAAGAGAGGGGGGGATCAAGAGAGAGAGTCGGATAAAGAAACAGAAAGGTTGAGACAATAAGATATTAAAAGAAATTGGAAAGACAAACAAAATATATAGAAAGTGAAAAAGGAGGACAATTATAGACGGACGAAATGGAGACAAAGATGAGAGATTGAGAAAAAGAGGAGTGATTGAAAAAGAGCCGGAGAAAGGAAAGGGAAGCTTATATGAAAAAAGAAACAATCAAAATAAAGAAGCAATATGAAATAATATAATTTCAAAAAAGAACTTGTAATGAAGAGTTTCGAAGTGATTGAAAAGCTATATTTAAAAGGAGATAAGTAAAGGAAGTTATCGAAAAGTTTCTATTGATTAGCATATTTGTGTTCAATTATTAATTACAAACTAATTATTAATTTTTGCTAGTAATTTTGTAATTTCATCTTGAGCAGATCTTTTATATGCACCACAAAAGCATATGTAGACGTGCTGCTAGAGTTGACCTCAGCAGCATCTTATCGTATCTTACGCCCTGTTGTACAGAAGATTATTCCGTCCTGCCATTACGTATGGTTTGTGTCTTGTCCTGTTTTCTTATTAGAGTTTTTAAATGTTGTTGGCTTTCCTGGTTTCTTCAGGCAACCCATTCCTCACCCGAATTCCGGACGGGAAAAATAATAATTTGTATGTGTTTGTTCTTGCATATGGAATAATGAAGGTGTTTTTATCCTTATGGCTATCTGATGGTTGTATTAATTTATCTTTATCTCTTATAGATTTACCATCAATTATGTGGCCTAACGCTAAGGGACATCACTCTGCTTTTTTTTGTTGTTGAAAATATAGACTTAAAAATCATAATCATTTTGGTTTCCAGCTTAACATTAACCAAACAACGCACTCACCATTGACGTCAGCATTTGTGTTGTAAACAGTGCTGACTGACTCAAAGAGTAATTATTTTTTTTTGGTGCAGTAATTTGGTGCGCTGCTTTCTATAATTAGTAGCGTCACGGACAGGACAGACGGGACGTGCAGTTAAAAAATCATGTGGTGATTAGCACTGTAAAAAATATTATATAAATACTTTGTGTGCATTTCAGGAATATTTCGTATTTATCATACAAGGATACTTGGGCTTTTGACCAAAAAAAAGTGGGCGCCGTAGGTGCCCTACAACCCCTATTATAAAACACTTGTGTACATTTAAGGAAGTTTAATATTACGTATTTATCATACAAGGACAAGTTAGTTGGGCTTTTGAAAAAGGTGGGCGCCATAAGCGCCCTAAAAAGTGGGCGCCACGGCGCCGCAACACAACCTAGTCAATATATATAATTTGCTATGTTTGTTCGTTCGTAACGCTAACGCTATTTGCGCACCGCTAAAAAAAAAGCCTTGAAAAAAATTACTGCACCAAAACTAACTATTTTAGAAAGTCCGCATAAAATTTTTCAATTTGGAAATGAGAAATGAGATTTAATTTTTCTCTCTTTGTCTCAATATTTTCTGATTATTTACCATACGGCTTTCAGGAAAAAAAGACACTTACAAAAACTATACTAAAACCACGGTTCCTTTTACCCTGTAGCTTGAAATATATATTTATTTTGACAACTTCAGTCATTTTTGACGGGTAATAATACACTAGTTAGTAATAAACCATGCAAAAGTTCATTCGAGTTTTTAAGTAACATTCAATTTTGCTTGAATAGCACGACTACCTATTGTATGTGCTAAAAGGAATATGAGGTGAGATGGAATGGACAAACATAATTTGGGTAGACCTATTAACATAGGGATGACATTGGGATGGCATGGCTGATGACATTGCGATCACATGTCTGATAAAACTTTGACGACATGGATGATGAAACTGAGATGGCAGGACAGATGACATAGTGATGAAATGGCTGATGTCAGTGTGATGACATGGATGATGAAACTGTGGTGGCATGGCAGATGATATTGTGATGGCATAGCTGGACGTTTAATGCACTGTGTCTATATGGGATATCTGTAAATTCTGAAAGCATCCACAGCATTGACCTATTCTCCGCATAAACACAAAAGTGTGCCAGCGTTAATCGATGCATGGGTCACATATTTCTCCCTATCAATTCTAAGCATTTTCAGTTAAAAATAGACCTTGGTGACGTCATATCTCTCCACAACAACGATCCTCTGCAAGGAACGCAATCCGTCCCTAATTCTCATCTCATTCGGATTAATCTCCCTGCGTGCTAATTAAAAAACTCTTAAAATGGCGTCGTCGTGCACTCCAGGTTGCGCTATCGGCACAAACCTTGGGCGGCGGTGACGTCGCTGTTGACAGGTCAACAACCATTACTCTAATGATCAGTTCTTTAGTTTTGTTTTCATTTAGACAATTTTTTTTCAAATTTGACAGTTGTTGATGAGGCGATTAGGGCGTTGTTGTTGGTATTGTTTTGTTATTTTGTGTGTGTGTGTAGGGGGGAGGTGGGTGTGTGCACGATATTGGTAGTTTATCTGTCTGTTTGTTTGGTTTTTAACGCAATTTCCCTTGAAAAATTGCGTTTAAAGATTCGAAATGTCTGTAACTTTTGCACATGCAACTCCTCCTGAACCATACCAGATAGAGGGTTCGGGTCTTTTGCAAATATGCTAACGAGGTCCCAAGGATGTGCAAAGGTCAAAAAATACCGAAAAGGTTTACAGGATTTCCTCGAAAATAAAAAATACCCGAAAAAATATCAGTATTTTGTCAAATTCTTGCCAACCATAACATCTATCGGGTTGAAACAAGCGTCAAACAATAGCTAATAATATTTAGAACAATGTTGGAGAGGAAAATTTTTCAAAAAATCTCTTTTGGTTCGACTCCCGTATTTTTAGAAGCAATTTTTAAAAGCAAAGGTTTTGTTTACTTTCATAATTATTTATTTGAAAATTACTTTTAATGTAATCTAGAATGATTGATAATGGGGTTTTCCCGTTTTGTGAATGCTTGTGTTAGATTGTTGCCTGTTGCGCATTATATTGACACATTCTTGGTGGGATGTAGCGTGAGGGGATATGACGTCATATTGTGTTTAGTTTCAGAATTACTTATTTGAAAAGACTTTTAATGTAATTTGGAATGATTTCCCTTGATAAAAAATCCGAAATTCCTTGTTGGGACTTGCGTTTAAATATTCACTCGAGTTTTTATTTCTTGTTTTGTTTTTTGGGGTTTTTTTTTAATCCAAAGACTTCCTTCTAAATTGGTGTAAACAAAAGTGTGTCCCAGCATGTAAACAACATTGTGTATACGAGTTTGTAAACAAAAGTGTGTGTCCGAGCATGTAAACAAAATTGTGTGTACGGGCATGTAAACAAAAGTGTGTGTACCGGCATGTAAAGAAAAGTGTGTGTCCGAGCATGTAAACAAAAGTGTGTGTCCGAGCATGTAAACAAAAGTATGTGTCCGAGCATGTAAACTAAAGTGTGTGTCCGAGCATGTAAACAAAAGTGTGTGTCCGAACATTAAACCTCAACCACTGACAGCATAGTTCTCAAACATTTTCACCAGTGAGTCCCATCACGCCCCCCCCCCGGGACATCTTGTAGAGGTAGGTGTACAAGCACATATCGTATTTTTCGCCGAATAGGTCGCACTTTTTCTTCCCTAAAACTGGTGAGAGAGAGAGAGAGAGTTGGTGCTTCTATAACAGTGATGGCGAACCTATGGCACGCGGGCCACAGTCGGCACGCAGAGCCTCATCAGCCGGCACGCGACTAAAATAATACTTTCTTAATTAATGAAATCAACTAAGGTAAGCCAAACCCCCCTTTTCGTATTTTCCTTGGACTGTTGTAACACTTTGCTATAAATAAGTGGGGTTTTTGGTTTTGAATTTTGGGCACGCGGCCCCAAAAAGGTTCGCCATCACTGGTGTATAACGACCAATAAAAAGTATTTGGTTCAGAATCTTTTATTTTCTAGATTTTCCTCCTTTAAAATTGGGTGCGTATTATATTCCGGAGCGTCTTATACGGCGAAAAATACGGTACATATTTTAATAATAGCAATGCACCCTGCATTAATTTTTATTAGAAGCGTAAAATTTACTATATGAGGATGTAAACCCAGTTTTAAGTGGATGTATTTGGAAAGGAATGCACGGGACATATATCAAATTGGAGTTATTATATAAGGTCTATAACCCATAGAAGTGGTATAAGTTATTGCAGATGTTCTTTAGCCTATAAATAGGATACATTTTCTTATACAAGTCTAAATCCAAGTAGAAATTATTTTTTTTAAAATTTCTCCATGTAGAAGGTTTAAGACCTGGGCGGGGTGGGGTATAAGGCACAGACGAGACGCATTCAGATTCTGGGTGGTCAATGCCCTGTTCATTAGTTGTCTCTGCTACTCGCGCATGCGCAAGACATCCTGGTGAGGCGGTCTGAGGACGCGAGAAATTTGTATGTGCGTATGGAGGGGGGTGGGTGGTAAAGCAATGCGATGTTCAGTTCACAGACACACACGAAAAATAACAACATATCGACTCATAAAAGACAAAGCGCGAACAGTATGTATATAGCGATAGATTGCCTGAGTCGGTTGAGTAAGAATTGTACAGGAAATCAAAACAACGTAAGGATCTTATGAAAACGAATCTGAGGAAGAGATTACCGGGAAATAGATGATTTTTGCACCGATAAACCATTGGGTTAGAGATTTATTGTCTGGCGCTATTAAGTGAATGGGGCTGGGGGGGGGGCCTCAAACGTCAACGGTAAACATCCAGGGTTGGGGGGGAGAGGGGGGGAGAAATAAGCCATTGCTGTTACAAGACTGTATTTCGTTGAAATCAATAGCCACACTCAACACTTTTTTTTTACTTCAATACTAAGAAAATAGCCACAACGACTCCAGAATCCACCTCCTCCCACCCCCACACATACACTTGTAGCTGACCAGCATCCCAAGTCACCGGCTAACAAACCATATCCGTTGGATCACCTGCATGAGTGGAAGCTGGTGGGGTTTGTTTTGTTTGTTTTTTTATGTATTCTAAACCTACGAGGACCTTCTCACCTCAATAAAGAAGAGGAAACTACGATGGTAAGGACACATGACAATATCTGGAGGTCTCGCAAAGACTATATTGCAAGGCACAGTCCAGGGAGGAAGGAAAAGAGGCAGACAAAGGAAGAGATGGGCAGACGATATCAAGGAATGGACCAGCCTGTCATTCAGCGACTCTCAAAAGGCAGCACAGGACCGGGCAAAATGGCGTGAGATAGTGTGCAGTTAACGATGGTGCCCCAACGACCCAACGACGGGTTAAGGGATAGTTCAAGTTCAAACCTTGTAGGTTACGTGAGTAATTATCTCTCATTGAACAAATTCAATTATTTGTCCGTTGTTGTGTGTGTTTTTTTCTATCCAATTAAAGACGCGGCGGCTGGATAGCCAAGTCAATAGTGCGCTCGCCTCACAAGCTGAGGGGCGAGGGATCGAGCCCACGTTAAAGCTACTATAAAAATGTTGATGAATGACTAACGCCAAGAAAGTCCTCCGCTGACCTGGAGAGGGATGGGCGCCGCCAGGGTCTACCAAGCCCGAAAAATGTTCTAATGGAAACATTAATACCCCCTACGACCACAAAAAAGAGTTGTTTATGGGACTAAAAAAATACGTGATTAGGAGCAAATTGTTAATTATAGTTCTCGGAAGATAGGTAAATAAGCAAAAGTGTTCAAAACAGTTGTCAAAGGTTAATACCTCCCATTGAACAAGTTCAATTATTTTTCCATTGTTGTTGCGTTGTTGTTGTTGTTTTTATTATCCAGTTAAAAATGTTATAATAAGCCCTTGGTTTAATATTGTTGTCTAAAGATGGGTTACTAAGCATATTGTTAAATTTATATCTAATTATCAGAATATGCGATAAGAAAATATTTTTGAATTAAAATCTAATATTCATAGATGCATATTTTTATCTATGAATCTTGCGTCTGTAATAAAGGCGAAACCTCTTGTAAGTAGTAAACTTTTGAGAATGTCCAATGTTACCACTCTTAGATTCATACCACTGACGAAACACGAGTCTGCGGGCGATCTCGTTAGGGTAATGGCAATGTGTTTGTCCAGCTTACTGGAATCTCATCTCTTGCCCTTAACAGGGCTTGAGTGACAGCCTGGCAATTATTTATTTTTAAATAGATTATTGGAGGTGAAAGGAGGTCGACAGCAAGCGGAGATAATCCGAACTTGACCTCGAGTCTCCCATGCCTGGCAGATGTCACAGAATTTCCGATAATTTTTATAAACCGTAACTCACCCCCCTCCACCAGTGCCTTCCCCAAAAGATCTGCCCTAGTCAGACCTCCACCTAACCAGCTCCTCATCAAAAAGAAGTGGTGGAAGGAGTGGTGGATGTAGTGGTGGATGTAGTAGTGGATGGAGTAGTGGATGGAGTAGTGGATGGAGTAGTAGATGGAATGGTGGATGGATTGGTGGATGGAGTGGTGGATGGAGTGGTGGATGGGGTGGTGGATGGAGTGGTGGATGGCGTGGTAGATGGAGTGGTGGATGGCGTGGTAGATGGAGTGGTGGATGGAGTGGTAGAAGGAGTGGTGAATGTAGTGGTGGAAGGAGTGTCGGATGGCGTGGTGGATGGCGTGGTGGATGGCGTGGTGGATGGAGTGGTAGATGGAGTGGTGGATGGCGTGGTAGATGGAGTGGTGGATGGAGTGGTAGAAGGAGTGGTGGATGTAGTGGTGGAAGGAGTGTCGGATGGCGTGGTGGATGGCGTGGTGGATGGAGTGGTAGAAGGAGTTGTAGATGGATTGGTGGATGGAGTGGTGTAAGGAGTGGCGCAAGGAGTCGTGAATGGAGTGGTGGAGGGAGTGGTGGATTTAGTGGTGGAAGGAGTGTTGGAATGAGTTATCCAAGGAATGATGCAGGGAGTTGTGGAAGGAGTGGGGGATGGAGTGGTGGAAGTAGTTGTGCAAGGATGTGGTGGAAGGGGTGGTGGATGGAGGGGTAGCAAAGAGTGGTGGATGGAGTGGTGGATGGAGTGGTAGGAGTGGTGGAAGGAGTGGTAGGAGTTGTGGAAGGAGTGATAAAAGGAGTGGTGGAGGAGTGGTAAAAGGAGTGGTGGAGGAAGTGGTAAAAGGAATGGTAAAAGGAGTGGTGGAAGTAGTAATAGAAGGAGTGGCGGAATGGAGCTTTAAATAAAGTTTGGAAATCAATAAAATGGGAGGAGAGAAGAGGTTGGGTTTTTTTTAATTTAAAAGAAGACATAATGCTATTATCTTCCCTTGCATTGTCGCTAGTCCTGTGGATGTCAAAGCCATTGTTTTCACAGTCAATGGAAATCGCGATGGACAGATTACTGCAAATCCTCCAGACCTTAATTCATTGAAAGCACCGCCAGGTTTTTCTAACCCTGAATGAAGGAAGTAGGACGCAGACAACAACTCGATGGTGCCAGGGGTCGTTACCGGTAATCAGAGCTTCCGGCTTCTTCACAACTCACTGGAACCGCAGCTCGATTGTAACCCAATTATTAGACACGTTGAAAACATGAACATGTTACTGTAAGCCCATGGAGGTATGAAGATAATTTTTAAAAACGTAAAAAAACAAGTTTTTTTACTATAAATCCTTTATGTACGAGACATAACTAAAAGAATGTTCATTATAATGCGCAGAGAAAGACAAACCAAAATTCAAAATTGTAGTTATGTGTCGTAAAACATGTTTAATATAATGCGCACCGATCGGGAATATGTTTATAAAAAGTGTTGTCAATAAAATACGCACCGAATCGCGCAACAGGAAAGTATTAAAAAGGTCGTTCAATATAATACGCACCTGACACTCTATCTAGCACAAAATTTAACATGATACATAGAGATAAATAAAATAATCTAAAAATTCAATAATTTAATTACAGTACATGCAATCGATCTGAAATTTTCGGCACGAGTCTGCCTGGAAAACTTCAGCTCGCTAGCTTACTAGGAAGTGGGTTAAAAATCGACCCAAAGTTTTTTGGGCACCGCCCACCAGCCCGCCTGCCTCAAGCAAGCAAGCAAACATCACGAGTTAATATAAAGGATTTAAAAAGGATTGCCGATTAATCCTTTACTATTACGCAATCACGCAAAAACTTTTTTTAAACGCAATTTCCCTTGGCAAAATTGCGTTTATAGATTCGAAATGTCTGTCAAGCTTGACAATTCAATTCCTCCTGAACCATACCAGATAGAGGGTTCGGGTCTTTTGCAAATATGCTAAGGAGGTTCCAAGGGTGTAAAACGGCCAAAAAATTCCGAAAAGGTTTACCAGATTTCCTGGAAAATAAAAATAAAAAAACCGAAAAAATATCAGTATTTTGTCAATTTCTCGCCAACCATAACACTATCGGGTTGAAACAAACGTCAAAACAATAGATAATAATATTTAGAACTATGTTGGAGCAGGTATTTCACGAAAATAACACCTCTTTTTAGAAGCAATTTTTGAAAGCAATTGTTTTGCTTAGTTTCAAAATTATTGATTTGAAATTACTTTTAATGTAATCTAGAATGATAGTTAATGGGGTTTTCCCGCTTTGTGAATGCTTATGTTAGATTGTTGCGTGGTGCGCATTATATTGACACATTCTTGGTTTGATGTAGTATGAGGGGATATGACGTCATATTGTGGTTATTATACACCGGAAATGGCTATTTGTAGTCAACTACCAATAGCCGCAGCCTTATACTTTCAGAATTACTGATTTGAAATAACTTTTAATGTAGTCTAGAATGATTTCCCTTGCATAAAAGAAAACACAAATTCTCTGGTGGAAATTGCGTTTAAATACTCAGACGAGTTTTTATTCCTTGTTTTTAATAATTAAATACCATCATGTTTTTTTTTAAATTTTAATTTATTTCTTCTTTTTTATTTATTTATTTAAAGTATTGTTTTGGTTATTTTCTTAGCTTTTAAAGCTGTGAATTTTAGAAGATCAGATTAATGATTATAAAATATTATGGATTTATTTCAAGGTGCTTTGGGATTATTTTGAAGAAAATTGAGTGAAACTAGTCGGAGCCAATTCACTGATTGGCAGGTAAATCTGTTGGTGTCATTAGTATAACAGTATTATATTCTGTAATATTTTATACATTTAGTATAATATTAGTTGGGAACATAGACCAGTCTGTAAAATATGGACCAATGTGGCCATTTTAACCAGTGTGGACCATAAATCCAGAAGCGTAACTGGATTTTCCGCGCCCTTGGCTAATTCATTTTTGGCGCCCTTGAAAAATAGAGAATATACTATACGCCTTTGCATAAATCACTTTGGAAAATAGACCCGTTGTGAATATAAAGCATTCGAGATCATTAAAGATCATAGATCATTTTAAATCACAGATCACTCCGAACTTAAACCACTCGGAACTCGGAACAGACCAGTTAAGAACATAATACTATGAGTTCATAGAACAGCTAAATCTACAGAAGAGACACATTTGCAAAAGTTGAAGGACAAATGTATGTTTGCTGGGTGGGTCAAGCCGAATAAACGGATTATCTCTTAAGGATTATCTCATGAGGATTATCTCATAAGCCCTCGGCTTTTAAAAGTGAAGCTGTAGAATCGCTCCTCGAGATTTTCGCCCATTACTGAAGACAAAGAGTGCGTAAAAATCTGAAGGATTGAAGAGCCTTAAAATGAAGCTATACACTGGCAATCTCTGCCGTGTACGGAAGAGTATGACCTTGTTTTAAAACGTGTGCGAGGCTAGGACCCAAGCAAAAGTTGTGTGTGGAGAGTGTGCATAAGAGATTAAAAACTCTTTGAAGATGTGTTGCTCAAAGGTTTAATGAATTTAGTAACATACAAACAACACACAACGTAGAACACACCAGTACACCCTTTTAGACAAACACCGCGTTTTCATTTACATATACATGTGCAGACATACACATTTGTACATATTAACATACCTGTACACATACTCACGTGTACACATAACTACTCCAGTGTCTTGTCGTGGCTGAAGCTCTTTGACGTTATGAAATAGGTTTAGACATGTGTGTGTTGGTTTAGACATGTGTGTGTTGGTTTAGACATGTGTGTGTTGGTTTAGACATGTGTGTGTTGGACTCTTGAAAGTGGCGTAATGTAGAGATGTAAAGTTTATTGAATTATCATCGGAAGTTAATTTGATTGTTGTTGTTGTTTTTTTTATAAATTTTGAATATTATGATTTCTTACCAGTTAATTTCGTGTATTTCAATTTCCGAGGCCCATATTTTCCGAGGTAATGATCCCAGGTCAACGATTGTCCGCTCTTGACGTTTTCCTCTGAGTGACGAGAGATTGGAGAACTTGATGAGGCCCTTTCGCTCTGCTCTTGTGCTGCGTTCGGCCTGCGGTTATTTTCGTGAATCAGACCGAGAATAAAACGTTCGTCTTGAATAAAACTCGTGAGAACAAGGACAGAATTTTACAAATATAAAAACTCTTGCCAATTGAATGTTACGAAAACTCCAATAGCTTTTTTGTTCCCTCGGAAGTTTCATTGTTTTAAAATTTGTCCACGGTTCTGCTATTTGGTCGGTTTTTTTGTTTGTTTTGTTTTGTTTGTTTGTTTTGTTTGTTTTTTTTTGGGGGGGGGTGTGGGGGGGGGGTTTTAAACCGAGCCATGAATTGAATTTGGCCTCATCTAGCGACAGATAAGCCACGGAACATAATTGACGTGTTCCTCTTGAGTACAATTCCCAAAGTCTTGGTGACGTCAGTGACCGAACTAGTAGAGTCAGGGTCTTACAGTCTTACATCAATTTTATTTCACCATGGGCGTACTAAATTCCCCCGACGCCGCTTCAAATAATTTTACGCCGTAATTATCACTAAGCTGGTAAGAGTATGAAGCTTTCTTGTGTAACTCCTCTAACGAAAATCTCTTTTAATTGGCAAGCGGTGTGGCATTTTGAATATTACAAATTGGTCTCCACTCAGAGGAGCGGACATTGTTAGTGTCATGCGTCTTTTAAATGGGGTAACATGAGGGTGTTTATCAATCAAGTTCGGCATGCACCCACCACAAGTACAGCCATATTTTGTTATATATGTCTTTTTTTTATCTCTCCAGTCAGCGGAGGACTTGTTTAGCGATAGTCATTCATCAACATTTTTATTGTGGCTTTAACGTGGGATAGATCCCACGCCCCTCAGCTTGTGAGGGGAGCGCACTTTTGGCTTCGCTATCCAGCCGTCTATATATGTCTACTAAGATATAAAAATAAGCTCATAAAAGAAGGAAAAAAACACAGACATTACGGATCCCCGATCCGGAAGATTGTTAAAAGTTAAATTGTTAAATATATTAAATTGTTCGGTCTAGACTTTCAAGTAAATTTGTGTTGAGATTTGTCTGGATTATATAAACAACTAGACATGACTCCTGGGAAGCAGCAGCCAGTAACCGAGCCCACTGGCGCTCTACGATATGGAATGGCGCAGCTGTCTGTGAAGCTAATGGACAACAGGCTGCCAAGTTAAAACGTCAAGCCAGAAAGGAACGCATCCAAAACCCTCCTGAAGGGATCGCATCCATCTCTTGTCCCGACATGTGGGCGCCTTTTTCGTGCCAAAATAGGGTTAATAAGCCACCAGAGGACACATGTGGTGGCCCAGTAAATATGATGAGAGTGGTCATCGTCGACCACGACGGACGAACAACAACATATAAACAATGTAGTTTTAGTCATTGAGAAAATAGACAATCAAGACCCGCGCCTAGAATATTTCTTTTTAAAACTAATTTTCAGTATTTCTTCTGTGTATTAACATGCAATAACCATTTATCCAAAATTTGATCGAGATTCATTAATCAATCAGAAACTTGCAGCAAAACACACATACTTTTTTTTAAATTCATAAAGAAGACGAACATTTTACCAGAAAGATGGATGGATAAATATCTAACATTCCATTGCATCATTTAATTTAGATACACACAATTTTAGTAATTCTAATGTAACCCCTTCTCCGTGTATTGTTGTAATACTACGTATACTAAGCTATGGCATGTATGGGATATATTTCTGTAATTTTCAAGATTCGATCTTCTTATTTGTAAAAGGAAGTCATTCATTCATTCATCATTCATTCATTCATTCATTCATTCATTCATTCATTCATTCATTCATTCATTCATTCATTCATTCATTCATTCATTCATTCATTCATTCATTCATTCATTCATTCATTCATTCATTCATTCATTCATTATTAAATCCTTCATATTAACTCGTGGTGTCTGTTTGCCGCAAAAACTTTGGATATATTGTTAACCAACTTCGCCGTATGCTAGCGAGCTGAAATTTTGCAGGAAGACTCCGTGCCGACGATAAAAATGATATATCAAAATTTCACATGGATCGAATGTACTGTAATTAAATAAATGAATTTTTAGATTATCTCTGTATATCTCTGTGTAGCATGTACATTTTTGTGCTAGACTGTCGCGGTGCGTATTATATTGAACAACCTTTTTAATATTTTCCTTTCGCTTGGTGCGGTGCGTATTATAGTGACCATACTTTAAAAAAATATACATTCCCGATCTGTAAGTGTTTATGCTATTCTGTCGCGCGGTGCGCATTATATTATAATGTTTTTATAACCCTTCCTTTTCGCATCAACAAATCGAGCTGAAGTTTATCAGGCAGACTTTAGTCGTTTTTTTAAACTATAAATCCTTTATATATTTTAGAAATAACTATAATTTTGGATTGTTTTATTGTCGTGCGATGAACATACATTTAGTTATGTCTCGTATATAAAGGATTTATAGTCAAAAACGTATGTTTTTACGTTGTTTTTTTTAAAATTTAAAATTATTGTTATTATGACACCACACAATAACAGCTTTGTTGAAAATTCGTGTCCCAAAAAACAATGAGTCTCAAACTCCACTTTCACGTATGATATTGAAATATGTAGCCTACTAATCTGAATAATGTTGTATTTAAGAGGTGTGCACCAACAAAATTGACTTGAACATTAAAGTCAATCGAAGTCATCTTAAAATTTGCATAATTTTTATTTTGTTTTATTTATTTGTTCTAGGTTTTTTTTTCTTAAATTAAAGATTTTTTTATTGATTTTTTAATAATTTTTTTTAAAAAATATTAAAAATAAAGACACTAAAAATGTTTTAAAATTTATAGATCTACTAACTTTTTTATCAAGGATATATGGTCAAAAAATGCTTTTGGAAGCGCACTATTCAATTTAAATTAAGTGAGTGTCGCATCTATCACAATTTGTTTATACCTATAGGATAAATTAATTATAGGAAATATACTTGTGATAAATTTCAGGAGATTTTGTCTAATGAAAAGTGTTGAAAAATTTGAAAAGTTGAAGAGTTTGGCTAGGGGCCGTCTATAAAGAACGTCACGCTTTTTTTACCATTTTTAACTCCCCCCTCCCCCTTTCACAAACTGTCACAAATCTCGGACCCCCCCCCCTTTTAAAGTACGTCACTCTTTCGAACAAAAATGTTTTTATTAACAAAATAATTAAAATTTAATATAAAACACAGTGGCGTCACACATGCCCGGACCCCCCTCCCCCCTGTCACAAAGTGTCACACTTTCTTACACCCCCTCACCCCCCCTCGCCCTCTGGAGCGTGACGTACTTTATGGACGGCCCCCTACCAATCATAATGTCGTTCAAAAGATATAAATATAAAAAGTCATTATAAAAGGATATAAGAAAAATATTCTGTTACCACAACATCGGTTAGAGATTATTTATTTAGGTGTGCAATCCTTTTCTAAAGATATTTGAACCTCACCACGACGACTCTAAATGTGTTTGATAATGAAGGAAAATATTGTGATACGCGAAGCAAACTTTTTTTTAGATCGATCGCATGTACCGTAATTAAATTATTGATTTTTTAGATTATTTTATTTATTCCTATGTATCATGCTATTTTTTGAGATAGAGCGTCGCGGTGCGTATTATATTGAACAACCTTTCTGTATATAAAGTCTTTATATTTAAAATAAGAATTCTATAATTGTAACTAATAAAAAGCATTTCATTATTTTTATAATTGCTAAATCGTAAGCTAAAACTTTTTTTTTATTACCATTTAATTTAAGGTAATTCTTTTTTTTTCCGCGAAGTAACCCACGTTGCTCCGCGAAGTAATTAAATTTTATCCGCGAAGCATTTTCTAGATATTGTTCAAGAAAAAACATCCTCATGACCACGTACAGAACCGTATTTAGACTTGTAATTATTGCACTAAAACATCATCATGAACGCGTACAGAACCGTATTTAGACTTGTAATAATTGCACTAAAACATCCTCATGAACGCGTACAGAACCGTATTTAGACTTGTAATTATTGCACTAAAACATCCTCATGAACGCGTACAGAACCGTGTTTAGACTTGTAATTATTGCACTAAAACATCCTCATGAACGCGTACGGTACAGTATTTAGACTTGTAATTATTGCACTAAGCTATTCGAGATATTGGACCCTTTAAAAGGTCCAGATATTATAAGTCAGTGCCAAGTTTTTTTCTTGTGGGGGGGGGGCAAATCTATAGCTTGTATATATATCTTATAAGTTCAACTTTATCTAAAAGTTAACATAAATTTTTATTATCTCCTCCCAATAAGGAAATTCACCATTTGTTAGCAGCGTCTTTT
The DNA here is from genome assembly GCA_944989445.1 of Ampullaceana balthica. Taxonomy (NCBI): domain Eukaryota; kingdom Metazoa; phylum Mollusca; class Gastropoda; family Lymnaeidae; genus Ampullaceana; species Ampullaceana balthica. The sequence goes on along the minus strand of CALYLW010000447.1, from coordinate 396,807 downwards.
CGTAACATGGACTGTAACAATTTCTAACATTTCCGCTCGTGTGACTTTTTTTTTACTGTACGGAATTGCGGGGAATAAAAGCGTTAGAAAACAAAAACGCGGGTCTTTAACGAAACAAAACAAAAATCACCTCCTTCGACCAAAAAAAAATTAATAAATAAATAAAATAAAGTCCTCTTCTCGTTTGAAAACATTTTTTACAGCGTCTAATTCCGCTCTCGCGTAATGAGCGTTTCCTCTGCGAGATTGAAGCAGTGCGAGATAATAAAAAAAAATTAAATTTAAAAAGTCCCGGGTCGGCATGACGCTATTGATTACCATATTTCTCGGGGGATGGGGTGGAGTTTATGGTGGACAGACTTAAACAAGGGAAATGTGGCATTATCCTTCACATCAGACGTGACATGGGTCGCCATTTTGTTCTCTGGACAGTGTTGGGGTGACGTCGCGCCCGGAGAGGACCACATAACTTTTCGAGGACAACCAAAATTAAAGGGGAGGGGAGGGGTGGATTCTAAAGAAGACCACAGCTTACGTGTCCATCAATACGTTTGCATATTGAAATAAAGATCAGTCGGTCAGTTTCTTTGTGGATATTGTTGTTGTTGTTTTTTTTTAAATCTTCTGGCGCCGTCTACTTACTACATGCACTCCAATATAAAAGGTCATACATATTCTACGACGTTTAACATGTTATGTGTGAATCTCACGCAATTATCATTCATATCCTCAACAAGGTCTCACTAACGACCTGACCGTAGTCTCACTAATAATTTGACCGTAGTCTCATTAATGACCAGACCGCAGTCTCACTAATGACCTGACCGTAGTCTCGCTAATAACCCTGACCGTAGTCTTACTAATAACCTGACCGTAGTCTCACTAATAACCTGACCGTAATCTCACTAATAACCTCACTACAGTATCACTAATAACTTGACCGTAGTCTCATTAATGACCCTGACCGTAGTCTCACTAATGACCTGACCGTAGTCTCACTAATAACCTGACAGTAGTCTCACTAATAACCTTACCGTGGTCTCACTAATAACCTGACCGTAGTCTCGCTAATAACCTCACTACAGTCTCACTAATAACCTGACCGTAGTCTCACTAATGATCTCGCCAAAGTACAACTAATAGTACCAACATAGTATAACTGATATCCTCACCATAGTCTCAATGATAACCTCACACTATTCTCACAAATAACCTCATCATAGTCTCACTAACGACCCTATTACAGTCTCACCAATAAACTCACCGTATTCTCACCGATATCCTCACTTCAGTCTCACTAATGGCCTTACACCATGGTCTTACCAATAACCTCACCTAAGATCTACTCATCGTCCCAGCTGTGACCGCGGTCTCACCTGTGACGGTATCAGCGGCACGTCTCACTACTCCAAGCATGACGTCACATGTACATGTATAAGAGATTTCGGTACAGCCTCAGCCCTCATGGTACAAGATGCTCGGCCTGGATGCTCTCAACATCATTAATGGGTTTAAAACCTCGCCTCCGATTTTCTTAACAGAGCCTATTAGAAAAAGATGATAAAATGTCAGATGTTTATTTTAAATTTTAGAAGGGAGGGGGAAAAAACGTAGTGTCAGATTGTTGTCGAAGCAGAGCTAAGAGCCAATTACCTTCTCCTGCCTGCCAATTACTTTTCGTGCCCGCCAATTACAGTCCTGCCCGCCAATTACAGTCCTGCCCGCCAATTACAGTCATGCCCGCCAATTACAGTCCTGCCCGCCAATTACAGTCCTGCCCGCCAATTACAGTCCTGCCCGCCAATTACAGTCCTGCCAGCCAATTACAGTCCTCCTCGCCAATTACAGTCCTGCCCGCCAATTACAGTCCTGCCCGCCAATTACCTTTCGCTCACGCCAATTACAGTCCTGCCCGCCAATTACCTTTCGTTCCCGCCAATTACCTATCCTGTCTGCAAATTACCTTTCTTGCCTGCCAATTACAGTCCTGCCTGCCAGTTACCTATCATGCCTGCAATTACGTTTCCAGTCCGCAAATTACCTTCCTTGCACTGCACGCCAATTATCTGACCTACTATCATTATCGTATCTGTCACAAAGTATTGTCAACGGTCCTGTTTGGCCAACTTATTGTCACGCTAATTGCCACATCAACTGTCAGCCACAAGTTGTTTCAATGACTAATGAAAACCACTGCCGTGGTAGACACGCACAAAAAATCAATTTTACCGCTGATATGTGCTCGATTTATAATAATAATATTATTAATAATAACAATAATAATTACATTAATAATAATAAATGGTAACTAGTATAGCCCGGTACCCCAGCTAATCACGACTCGCATTAAAAACAGATTTTTTTATTTAAAAAAATAATAGCGAACATTTTAACTTACCATAATTTGCGATGATTTGTCCAAGCCATGGCCTGGACACATCATTATATATATAATATATATATATATATATATATATATATATATATATATATATATATATATATATATATATATATATACGTTATTCGGTCAAAGAAATGTCAATTGTCTGATGTAGTGTAATTGCAGATTTGACGGCCTTAATAGTAGGTCTGTAACAGAGCACAAAAGGAGAAAGATCTTTCACCTCATGTTTTAGTCCCTGTCTGAACAGCAAAAATATGCGTGTCAGCTGTGGAGCGATGCTTACTAGAGCGTGAATAGTCAAAGAGGAGTTGGGTGATAAGGAATAGACAAAGAGGAGTTGGGTGATAATGAATAGACAAAGAGGAGTTGGGTGATAAAGAATAGACAAAGAGGAGTTGGGAGATAAGGAATAGACAAAGATGAGTTGGGTGATAAGGAATAGACAAAGAGTAGTTGGGTGATAAGGAATAGACAAAGAGGAGTTGGGTGATAAGGAATAGACAAAGAGGAGTTGGGTGATAAGGAATAGACAAAGAGGAGTTGGGTGATACGGAATAGACAAAGAGGAGTTGGGTGATAAGGAATAGACAAAGAGGAGTTGGGTGATAAGGAATAGACAAAGAGGAGTTGGGTGATAAAGAATAGACAAAGAGGAGTTGGGAGATAAGGAATAGACAAAGAGGAGTTGGGTGATAAGGAATAGACAAAGAGGAGTTGGGTGATAAGGAATAGACAAAGAGGAGTTGGGTGATAAGGAATAGACAAAGAGGAGTTGGGTGATAAGGAATAGACAAAGAGGAGTTGGGTGACAAGGAATAGACAAAGAGGAGTTGGGTGATAAGGAATAGACAAAGAGGAGTTGGGTGATAAGGAATAGACAAAGAGGAGTTGGGTGATAAGGAATAGACAAAGAAGAGTTGGGTGATAAGGAATAGACAAAGAGGAGTTGGGTGATAAGGAATAGACAAAGAGGAGTTGGGTGATAAGGAATAGACAAAGAGGAGATGGGTGATAAGGAATAGACAAAGAGGAGTTGGGTGATAAAGAATAGACAAAGAGGAGTTGGGTGATAAGGAATAGACAAAGAGGAGTTGGGTGATAAGGAATAGACAAAGAGGAGTTGGGTGATAAGGAATAGACAAAGAGGAGTTGGGTGATAAGGAATAGACAAAGAGGAGTTGGGTGATAAGGAATAGACAAAGAGGAGTTGGGTGATAAGGAATAGACAAAGAGGAGTTGGGTGATAAGGAATAGACAAAGAGGAGTTGGGTGGTAAGGAATAGACAAAGAGGAGTTGGGTGATAAGGAATAGACAAAGAAGAGTTGGGTGATAAGGAAAGGGCTGAAGTCTGAGTATAAGTCGTGGTGCGGATCTAACAGTTCATGGTCAATATGTCTTTTACAGGAAGCTGATAAAGTAGTGCATGGTGTTATTTGGTCGCATTTTTTCTTTATTTTAAGAAATGGCCTGGAAGCAGGAAGTTAGACTTTTGAATCCTGTCATTGGCTTAAGTCTCGGGACTCTGATCTTTTGTGTCCTATCACTGGATTTAGTCCTGTGATTCGGATGTTTTGTCTCCTGTCACTGGATTTAGTCCCGTGATTCTGATGTTTTGTCTCCTGTCACTGGATTTAGTCCCGAGATTCTGATGTTTTGCCTCCTGTCATTGGATTTTGTCCAGGTACTCCCATCTTTTGTCTCATGTCATTATATTTAGTCCAGTGACTCTGATCTTTTGTGTCCTATCACTGGATTTAGTCCCGTGATTCTGATGTTTTGTCTCCTGTCACTGGATTTAGTCCCGAGATTCTGATGTTTTGCCTCCTGTCATTGGATTTTGTCCAGGTACTCCCATCTTTTGTCTCATGTCATTATCTTTAGTCCAGTGACTCTGATCTTTTGTGTCCTATCACTGGATTTAGTCCTGTGATTCTGATGTTTTGTCTCCTGTCATTGGATTTTGTCCCGGTACTCCCATCTTTTGTCTCATGTCATTATCTTTAGTCCAGTGACTCTGATTTTTTGTCTCCGTTTTTGTTGTTGTTTTTTTTGTTGTTGTTGCTATTTTCTTTTAACTCAGACCTATTGTCTCCTATTTTTGGGTGCCTTTTTCTCCGGTCTCAGATCTGTTGCCTCCTGTCTCTGGCTATTAGCTGTGATCTCCGAGCTATTGTCTACTATTTATAATACATCGCCTTCTTTTTAATTTGGGTTGCTGGCTGTTACATCAGCTCGTCTCAGCCTCTGCTCTCTCTGCGTCTGGTCTCATCTCGTCTCATCTCGTCTCATCTCGTCTCATCTCGTCTCATCTCGTCTCATCTCGTCACATCTCGTCTCATCTCGTCTCATCTCGTCTCATCTCGTCTCATCTCGTCTCTCTCTGCGTCTGGTCTCATCTCGTCTTATCTCGTCACATCTCGTCTCATCTCGTCTCATCTCGTCTCATCTCGTCTCATCTCGTCTCATCTCGTCTCATCTCGTCTCATCTCGTCTCATCTCGTCTCTCTCTGCGTCTGGTCTCATCTCGTCTCATCTCGTCTCATCTCGTCTCATCTCGTCTCATCTCGTCTCATCTCGTCTCATCTCGTCTCATCTCGTCTCTCTCTGCGTCTGGTCTCATCTCGTCTTATCTCGTCTCATCTCGTCTCATCTCGTCTCATCTCGTCTCAGCTCGTCTCATCTCGTCTCATCTCGTCTCATCTCGTCTCTCTCTGCGTCTGGTCTCATCTCGTCTCATCTCGTCTCATCTCGTCTCATCTCGTCTCATCTCGTCTCATCTCGTCACATCTCGTCTCATCTCGTCTCTCTCTGCGTCTGGTCAGTCGTCCCTGAAGTCTAATCCAAAGTGCAAACAATTTCCTTGACACGTTTCAAGAGGATCTGTCTTCGTCTGGCTCCTACAATAACAGGTATCAGATGTGTCATTTTTATCTTGACTGCACGAGTTGTTTTAGTTCTCAGCACTCATGGGGACCCGCCCAAACATAAACAAATCATATTGTACTCTCATGCCCAACAATCCACAAAACATGTACGTTCACGTCCAAAAATAACAAAAACATGTTGTATTTCAATGCCGAACAATCCACAAAACATGTACGTTCACGCCCAAAAATAACAAAAACATGTTGTATTTCAATGCCCAACAATCCCCAAAACATGTACGTTCACGCCCAAAAATAACAAAAACATGTTGTATTTCAATGCCCAACAATCCCCAAAACATGTACGTTCACGCCCAAAAATAACAAAAACATGTTGTATTTCAATGCCCAACAATCCACAAAACATGTAGTCTACGTTCATGCCCAAAAATAACAAAAACATGTTGTATTTTCACTTCCAATAATCAACGAAACATGTACTTTCATAATAAAACATATACTCTCATGTCCAAATATCAGCTAAACATGTGTTACTCTCAAATATCGAATACGGTCAATTAGACTTCAGTGTTTTATATCAGAGATGCCATTTACAAAAACTACTCCTCGATGGAAAACGTGTCAGTGCTGGTAAAATAAAAACTCTGGTAAAATACCTACACTCAAAACAAAAACCATGAATGGATGAATGCTTTCTTCTAAAGCGCTAACCTTGCATGCTAGTTGCGCTCTGATGTTCAAATGCCACAATCCAAAAAAGTCTTCACATTTTTCTTCAATTTTTAGTTGTTTTTCATACTCTTTAAAAAAAATTCCAGAAGACTGTTCCACAATTTTCGTTCGGCTGATTCAAAAATGCGAACGCCAAGGGACTTCCTCCTGTGTCCATCCACTTTGGAAACTTCCAGAAGGGGCTGCGTAGAAGACTACACGAATACCTCTCGCAGTTTTAAAGATAATATACATGATCTGCTTTGCTGAAACTTAAAATGACAAATTAAAACACGTTTCAAATTTCTCACACGAAACAAACATGACATTTCTTTATAGGTCATTGACCTTTGGTTATTTAAGCCGCATACTTTATGCCCTTAAAACCCCATCTGGACAATAAAAAGTATCACCATTCAAAATAATAAAACTTGTTAACGTTTGATGTTCTCAAGATATCCTGGTCATAGAGTGAGTCAAACGGGCGTTGATAATGGGCTTGTAAAAAATAAAAGAGTTGCTTGCTCGTGTTTCCGCCTACTAGATTGTTTTCTCCCCTGAAATGCGGTTGTTTCTCAACTCGGTTTCGGTAAATTGAGAAGGGCAACTGAAAACTAACCCAAAAATACCTTCCCTTTTTTTTAATTATGATTTTGCTCTGAATATTTATTGTTTTTCACTCAAGTCAGTTTGCCAAGTATTAACAAACGCAAAGATATGAAGAGTGAAATGATTTGAACCAGACAACTTCCTTTTTTTTCCTGCAAGTTTTTGTTTTTTACAAATACATTGATATTTTTTAAAGTTCCTCAAGGAAAGGAGGAAGATTAAGTGTGAGATCTCACAATAAAAGATGTACTTTTAACTAACACCCTTCTGAAAGACGTATTCTCTATAATCTTAAAGAACTTATATGTGCTCTTGATTTTCTATTTTATGAAACAATTAACCAATGTATCAATATACATAATTCCCGTTGTCTGTATGTATGGATGTAATTTGTAAGGCCGTTAGGTGGCGCTGCGATCGATTTTGTTTTATTCTCTTGATAGGGTTTTTTCGGGCTTCCCCATTAAATTCCTTTTCGCCTTTATTATAAAAGTTTGAGCTTATATTTTAATACAAGGCGTGCATTGGAAGGCGCGCAAAAAGGTGTGCAAAATAATTATAAATTAAAGACGCGCTGTAAAAAAAATTATATGACGTCATTGTTTTAGCTTATATTTTAATGTTTGAAAAGGGAACGATGTAAAAATATGATTTGAGGATTTATAATTATGAATGAAATACTTTGTGTACATTTCAGGAAGTTTAATATTTCGTATTTATCAAACAAGAGATAATTTAATTATGTTATTGATTCCCGTTGTCTGTATGGATGTAGTGCTGTTAGGCGGCGCTGCGATCGATTTTGTTTTATAGTGCTGTTTGAACCAAAAAATATTCCGTCATTTTTGGCGGGTTATCTCTAGTAATTTCAGAATCTTGTTGAAAATTCTCCTTTGTTGAATGCTTAACATGAAATGATAAAAACTAGTATTTTGATAAATACTTTCGACGTACGAACATCAGAGATGGCGCCGTACAAGTTTTACTTTTTTTACCATGACGTCATTTATATAATTTATTTATTTACTGAAGTTAATCTCGTGTCAGTGTAATGGAAATAAATGAACAGCCACTCTAGCAGGACATTATTTGGATGTAAATCCTTTCCACAAATATGGATAGCTGCCAGCTGTTAAGTTTAGTTAAGGACCCCAAAAATACAATTCATCCACACTTCTATCCGAAGCAGACAACTCGAACTTTTATTCTCAGCACCCCACCCCCACCCCCCACCCCCAAACAATCCCCCGGAAATAAATCAAAATAGTAAGGATGCCGTATCCCTTTACTTGTTAAATCCTGTCTACGTCCCAAATCTTATTGTTACCACCGATTGATGCAGGATTTAGTCGTTCCCTTCACTCTCTCACCTAACAATTGTCTATGCCAATGGTTCCCAACCTTTTTTAGGTGGTGAACCCTTTTTATAAAAGCCGCTTGACCCTCGTCCCCCATGAAATTTAAATAAGTCATTTTCAATAAAAAAAAATTACAAAATAGAACAAATTTTCATCGTAGTGAATATCTTTTAGTCGACAGTTGGCGACCCCCAGTAAACCCGTCGCGACCCCCAAGCGACCCACAGGATCGGAACCGCTGGACAATGTCATTCCGCGTGCCGACTTACCCGAAACACCACTGAAGCCAGGTCATTTATTTTTCTAATTTTTATTATAGCTTTTTCGCACACAAAGCCATCTTGCCGACACGTTCATTGCTCATTTGGGGCTAATATTCAGTTTTCCGATATTCCTTGTTTAACTAGTTTCTTAATGACTCAACTAATGTCACTCTTTCCACCTTTATCAAAGCGTATTACATGATACAAAGTTCATTCAGAATCCTCCACAATTTCAACGCTATTATTTTTTTATTTATTTTTTTAAATTAGCAAATGAAATATCAGAAAGTCAACAAGGTAAAAAAGGAGGATTCTTTAGTGGAAAATGCTTGAAATAAATCTCCGTAATGTTCGACCCTGACCCCTGAAACCATCGATGTCACGTCGACTTTAGCCTGCAAGTTCTCTGAGCTCTCTCAACTTTCGCATTTTGTTTCTTTCATAGAGTTGTTTTTGTTCGGGAATTAAGTTTTGTTTTGTTACGAGGAAGAAACCAATGGCAACACTTTTTATATACACCGTCGATATAAAGGCATCGTCCTACATCGTCACCACCATTATCTGTACACGCCATCATCAGTACCCCACCATCGGTACACCACCATCATCTTTACATCACCATCATCTGTACACCACCATCATCTTACACCACCATTATCTGTACACCACATCATCATTTCAACCCCAGCATCCATCTCCGTACCCACAACACCATCATCACTATGACATCATCCCTTATAGCACCATCACCACTGCTAAAGATTCAAATCTCCCTACGGCTTCCACGCAACAGCAGCACAAGTGTTGGGGGGAAAGGGGGGAGATAAAAGATGACCAGTCGTGTTGTCAAGCCTGTCCGGTTAATTAGCGCGGGAAAAATAATGAGAGATTTGGTAGCTGGCGTCACTCCAGGGAGCGGCCGTCATTGTTCAGTTAATTGAGATGTTCAGAGACGTCCTAGAGTTTCGTTGTTGTTGTTGTTGTTGTCTCCCTGCCGATGTTGTAGTGTTACAACATTGAACACGCTGTCAACATTTGATACTACATGTAGTTGGAACGGTGGAACGTGCAGTCACCGACGTCGGCCTTGTTTAGGAAAAACGTAATAAAACAAACCCGTAAAAACAAAGTTTTTGACTATAAATCCCTTATATATGAGACATAACTAACAGTATTGATTATTTTCAAACATTTACAGACTGAATCTGTCTTAACTCAAGTTTGCTTCATAACCCTGGGGGGGGCGGAGGTGTGGGTGGGAGGGGGGAGAGGGGGTGGGAGGGGGAGAGGGGAAAAAACATTTACAGACTGACACCTATTTTGATACGATGCATTGTTAGGTCAGACGGGTCCGTGTGCCAATTTTCAGTTCGATCGGATCATGGGAAGTGGGTCATTTTCAACTTCTGTTTTTCCGCCCGCCCGCCGAGCCCAAGACAGAGAGAGAGACAGAGACGGCGGTGAAGTTAATATAAGGGATTTAAAAAGGGACACAATTAAACTCGCTGGTATCTTTGTACACTTCTCTCCCCCTTGTCATAAACACTGACTGCATCAGCATAAGCGCAGCTGTCTCCATCTTCGCTGTCTAGATCTGTCTGGTTTGTAGCACATGACCTATTCACTGTCTAGATATGTCTGGTTTGTATCACATGACATATTCACTGTCTAGGTCTGTCTGGTTTGTATCACATGACATATTCACTGTCTATATCTGTCTGGTTTGTATCGCATGACATATTAACTGTCTAGATCTGTCAGGCTGGAAGCACATGACATATTCACTGTCTAGATCTGTCTAACTGGTAGCACATGACATAATCATCGTCTAGATCTCTCTGGTTTGTATCGCATGACATATTCACTGTCTAGATCTGTCTGGTTTGTATCACATGACATATTCACTGTCTATATCTGTCTGGTTTGTATCACATGACATATTCACTGTCTAGGTCTGTCTGGTTTGTATCACATGACATATTCACTGTCTAGATCTGTCTGGTTTGTATCACATGACATATTCACTGTCTAGGTCTGTCTGGTTTGTATCACATGACATATTCACTGTCTATATATGTCTGGTTTGTATCGCATGACATATTAACTGTCTAGATCTGTCAGGCTGGACGCACATGGCATATTCACTGTCTAGATCTGTCTGACTGGTAGCACATGACATAATCATTGTCTAGATCTCTCTGGTTTGTATCGCATGACATATTCACTGTCTAGATCTGTCTAGTTTGTATCGCATGACATATTCACTGTCTAGGTCTGTCTGGCTTGTATCACATGACATATTCACTGTCTATATCTGTCTGGTGTGTATCACATGACATATTCACTGTCTAGGTCTGTCTGGTTTGTATCACATGACATATTCACTGTCTAGATCTGTCTGGTTTGTATCGCATGACATATTAACTGTCTAGATCTGTCTGGTTTGTAGCACATGACATATATATTTAATTGTCTAGATCTGTCTGGTTTGTAGCACATGACATATTTAATTGTCTAGATCTGTCTGGTTTGTAGCACATGACATATTTCATTGTCTAGATCTGTGTACTTTGTAGATAATGACGTATTCATTGTTTACATCCGTCAATCCATTGCACTTTTGGTTCGCTTGTTGTTCCTGTAACTCTACGAGATTAAGATCATCCAGAAAGCGTTGCTGAATCTAAATCAGAATTCTAAATGAAAGCAACAAAAAAAAATATGTTTTAAAACGACTCCCATCAGGTTTGGATCTGTATCACCGTCTTGTGTAGAAAACATTCTCAGAGGATCGTTGTCATTTGTTTTGTATTTACATCCCGTGCTTTGTGTTTGATGTTGTGTTATGCGAGGAGGCTAGATTGCAGCATTGCCAAGACTTGGTTGGGATATGGACAAGACAAGTTTATGGCACAGGCAAAAAATATGTTGTGACATAAACAAGTTTGTTCCGTATGAAAGGCTGCATTGCGGCTCAGACGAGACGGGTCTGAGTTAAATGAGATCTGAGATTCGCAGGCAAGACTAGATTGTGACAAAGGCTTGACTAGTTTATTGTGTAGGCAAGACTTAATGATGATATATCCAAGAATAGATTGGAATACAGGTAGTACTCGACTGGGGTAGGCTAGACCAGTGCGTCTCAAACTTTTTAGTGTGGCGGACCGGCAGGAATTACACCAGGACCGGTGTACTAACCGGTGCATTATTTTCCACGTACTGAAGTGGTAGTGAAATGTATATATATATATATATATATGTTTCACCTAAACGAGTATGTGCAAATGAGCATGACGAATGACCCTCACTGGGGTCGACCGATCAATATTGGCAAGCGTAGTGGGATGAAAAGTAAAAAAAAAGGGGGGGGGGACAATTTTTCTTGCGCTAACTTGCGTTGTTGCTTCACAGAATAACATGTGATTCGTGATGTAGTGGTTACCATGTCCGCCTTGCACGCGGAAAGTCTTGGGTTCAAGCGTAAGCGCGAACATTTTTTTTTAAATTAAAATGTTTGTTTCTGCCCGTTCTTTTCACCCTTTTTTGCGAACATGACTAACCCTCGCTAGGGTCGGCCAATCAGAGTTTATGGTTGGCAAGGGATGGTAGTAAAGGTTGGGGGGAGGCAGGTATCAACAACCGCAGTGCACATGTCTCCACGTTTACACGCTTTTTCTTTTTCATTACTTCGTGCTACTGTACGTGTCCGTTCTCTCACCCCCCCCCTTCCGTTGTTGCACTATCTATGATGAGCAAGTCTGCGACGTATGCTGCGTCGTGGGTCACATCCAGTTTATTTTATTTTGTTTCATTGTATGTGCTTATTGCCGAAAAAATTGGATATTGTATATGGTTAGTATAAATGGATGAAAATGCAAGATTATAATTATAATTAGATTTTTCGGTCTTTTCTTGATAACTTCTGCGGACCGGCGGCGGTGGCCCACGAACCGGCTCCGGTCCGCGGACCACCACTTTGAGAAGCACTGATCTGGACTATGTTTTGGTAGGTGACTTTTAGCTTGAAATCGACTGAGGTGAATTTAAATTACATTATCTCAACCTCTACCGCCAGCCCCACACGTTCCAGAAGAAATTTTAAAATTATATTGAAAATAAGCAAATAGTTTGTTTTTAAATCCTTTATATTAACTCGTGGTGTCTGCACCCTTGATTGCTTGCTTGATTGCTTGTCGCCAAAACTTTTGACCGATTTTTAACCCACTTGCTCGTAAGCTAGCGAGCTGAAATTTTGCAGGCAGTTTTGTACCGATAATAAAAACAATTTATCAAAATTTCAGATCGATCGCATGTACCGTAATTAAATTATTGAGTTTTTAGATTATTTTATTTATTCCTATGTATCATGCTATTTTTTGAGATAGAGCGTCGTGGTGCGTATTATATTGAACAACCTTTCTGTCGCGCAATAAGGTGCGTATTTTATTGACAACACGTTTTATAAACATATTCCTCATCGGTGCGCAGTATATCAAACATGTTTTACGACACAACTGCAATTTTGTATTTTTGGATGGTCTTGCGCTGCGTATTGTAATGAACATTCTTTTAGTTACGTCTCGTACATAAAGGATTTATAGTCAAAAACTTGGTTTTTTACGGGGGTTTTTATTTAATTTGTGAATTCAATAGAAGTGACAATTTTTTTAACTAATTAATTTTTCTTTATTACAAAAGCTATTTTTTAAAAAACATTTCAGCCTTCCTGTGTGTGTCCACCACGAATCATCCACTATCGTCAAATCTAAAGCTGACAACGCAAGTAAATCTTTCCCGGCCTGCAATTAACACCCCCTGGTGTTTCTAAACTGTTACAACACATTCCTTCCAGTAATAATCGCCCTGTCAACACACACCTCGTTTATATTCCTGTCACAACATAGATCCGTTTATAGTCATGTCACAACATAGCTCCGTTTATAGTCCTGTCACAACATAGCTCCGTTTATAGTCCTGTCACAAATAAGCTCCGTTTATAGTCCTGTCACACATAGCAGCTCTGTTTATAGTTCTGTCACACTTAGCAGCTCCGTTTATAGTCCTGTCACAACATAGCTCCGTTTATTGTCCTGTCACAACATAGCTCCGTTTATTGTCCTGTCACAACATAGCTCCGTTTATTGTCTTACTCTGTCACATCAAGCCCTTCCCTGCACGTCCTGGGGGTCCCCCTCTCCTTCTCTCTCTCATACGCCTACAAAGCCCCAGCAATCCTTACTTTTAAATCCTTCCCTTTTACCCTACTAGCTCCTTCCTGGCTCTACCCCCCCCCCACAATCAAACCCACTTTTGAATCCACCCCTGCCAGCGTAACCCCCTCCCTCTTGGTCCTTTATGGCCATCCCATTAATGAAAACAACTTAACATCCTAACAGCACAATTTAATACTCCCCGCGCACACGCTCAACTCATGTAAATCTGGCCACTGCGCCATCATTTTATTCCTTTCGAAACCTCGCTCTATCGATTCCTGGTAGTCTTCTATTTTCGAGGAATATCAGAGATTCGTTCCGCTCCAATGGAGATGTTCGATCAACCGTGCCCTCTAATTAAAGAATATCAAATACTTCATCATATGACCTACATATTCACGGTCACTGCGGTCAGGTGGGATTACACGTGAAACAGTTAGTTGCAGTCAAGCGACCGGCACTAACTCAGGCTAGTAACCCAATGCGATGGGTCTCGGGTTCGAGTCTCGGTGAAGGCTGATATCTGTTCCCGGATCTTAAGGGTGCCGCCCCTGAGTCCACCCAGCTCTGATGGATACCTGACATAAGTCGGAGGGAAAATAAGGCGGATGGTTTTTGAAAGCTGTTTTACTTGCCAAAATAGACACTGGGGGAAAACACGTTTCTTATTCCGTATGCAAGAACAAACACATACAACACATACAACACATACAAACTCTCGTTCTTCCCGTTTGGAATACGGTCGTGGGATGGGTTGCCTGATCTTACCAGGAAAACCAACACTCTACCAACATTGAAAACTCTATTAAAAATGTAAGCCTAGACATAAACCATGGATAAGCTTAGGACTAAAAAATCTGCTGAATAGAAGAGCCATATTTAATAGATACGGTAAGATAAGAAATGATAAGATAAGATAAGGTAAGATAAGATAAGATAAGATAAGATAGACCTTGGAGTTATTCCGACCTTGGATAGTCTCACTTATCCCCGTCTGTAGACCGTCCGACGTATCTCCTACTTTGGACTGTCCGACCGTAGACCGTCCGACTTATCTCCTATTTTGGACTGTCCGACTGTAGACCGTCCGACTTATCCCTGACTGTGGGCGGTCCGTCTTACAAGTTCACTATCTGATCTGCCTCGTTCATTTCTACGCTGCGCTCGAGATAATACCCAGGATTTTGCCCGAGGGAGATCAGCGAGGATTCTGGTAATCGGCGAGCATGAATAACGTTTGGGGGGTAATACGTTTTCCTGACAGATTGCGTTTTCGAGATTATTTTTTCTTACACCGGAAAATCAGCGATGACGTCATGTGATCACGTGTCTTATCTTTTCCAAACACTTCCTTGGTGTAGCGCACGGGGGAACAACTCACTTGTTTTGTTTGTTTTTTTTTCGTTTTTTTTTGAGAGGTGGATAAACATGGACATGGATTGTTTTAAATAGTGATTATTATTATTATTCATAATATTTTTTTTATATTAGTATTATTTAGGGCTGTTATCGATTAATTTAAATTTATTCGTTAACTTTTGAAAAATTATCGATTAATTAATCGATAATTTTTATTAAAGCCAAAAATAGAAATTTATGACGTCATCAAACTGAACATTTCTCACGGACATTGAAAATTAAGAATATTTTGAACTAAAATTTTATGACAATGTGTTGATACTTGATCGGATGTTTGTGCTGAAGGTGGTACGTCAGCGATGTATTTGATCCTTTAAAGGAGAATTGTTTATGGCAGTGAACACAGTAAACTTTTTCACCATCTTCGACTTTGCCATCCGCAGTTAGCTTAAAAACAAAATTTTTGCTAAACTTTCTAGTTATATGTTTAAATTTTACTGCGCTGATGTTGTCAGCCATTGTTTAGTTGACGTCTGCCGGTCCACATAAAGTAATAAAATAAATTATAATATTACGCGGGAGAAGTTTGTACGTAAAAATATATATAAATTATTATTAATAATTAATTATTTATTAATAAAAAAATAATTAAAAATATTATAAATATTTTCTTTAATTTTAATCGAATTTTTATCGATTAAAATAATTTCTATCGATAAAAAAATTTTAACAATTAATCGAGAAATTAATCGTTAATTTCCGTTATCATTTTAAACGTGTAAATTAAATCCTTCAGTTTCATGTGGAAAACTTAAGCACGAAACATTTTGAAAAGATGTTCTTTTTAAAACGCCACAGTTCGAGATATGATTCTGTTACGTGACAGGTAAGAGGTTGGGTTGCTTAGTGCGTGGTGTCGTGTGAGTGGTAATGGGTGGCTTAGGGGAGGAGAGTCGCTTAGGGTAAGGGCGTGTAATTTTTTTAGGGAAGGCTGGAAAGGAAACCTGATTTTTGATGAAAATTTGGAACTGACGGGAAAAGGGTGAAAGAATTGTAGAGTTATGGAGTAGGAGAGATAAAGAGCGGTGGGGGAGATAGGAGGGGAGTGAAGATTAGGGAATGATAAAGTGGGTGGGTTGGGGGTGGGACCAACAACAATGACGACTGAGTCATATTGTTGTAACTTTCTATGGTTTCAATTCTGAATATTCACAAAGTGCATCTGAGGTCATCGAAGCTCCAAAAAAAAATCTTGAACGAGGCTACCCGAATCTAAACTGTCGTTATCTCACGTGACCAAATCAAACACTCTGATTGGCCAGTTGTTTATTGTTTAAATTATCCCATCATTCTGTGGTTCTATAATTTAATTTAAATGCGTTCATTTGTCTCCCACAAGAGGTTCTCACATTTTTGTATAATATCCATGGCCAATTTTGCTTGGTTAGTTTAATTCTTTAGTTTATGTTTTTAATCAAAGCCTACAGCGCGTGGAATGACATTTGATTCTGTTCCAAATGTAGGTCACATACATTATAATGGGGTCATCTCGTTTTTGTGCAGTCACAGTTGCTCAGTGTGAACAAAACTCATAAAGCTGCTCACCATCTACCCAAAATAACATAGCAACCATTACGGATGCAGAGTAGGGGTATGAGACTATATATTCCGCCCGCCCAAGGAACAGATGACGACAGAGAGACAGAGACGCGGTGAAGTTAATATAAGGGATTTAAAAATGCGAACTCTTTTCCTCCTTAAATGGCCACTTCATGGTTTTTCCATCCAAGAGAAAACCACCCACAAAAGAAGGCAACACACAAATGTGAACTGTCAAACGCCTGCCAAGAGAAGGCCACCCACAAATGTCAACTCTCGAACTCCAGGCAAGAGAAGATCAGACAACAATCGGAGCGCTCTACCTCCAGGAAAGAAAAGACCATCCAGAAATTATGTCAACGGGGTTAGTCCGAGGTTCATGCCCGTAAATGTTGATTCTTGACTCGAAGTAGTGAAGTTTTCAACGCCTTAAAATCACTGGAGTTTTTTATTTTTTATTTGTTTAAAACAAATTTTGTGAAGGATTTATACTGTAAAACCCGTGCCAAAATTTAACCCTTGGTCCAAAGTCATGACGATATTTTCTATTGTCTCTTCAATTTAAAGCTTGACAACTTGTTACACCCATGATAAAGTCATAAAAATGTTTCTCTCTCGAGCGAATTTCTTAGTTGGATTTTAAGTTAGAATTATGCCCGGTGGAAAAGAAATCATTGATTTTTTATTTATTTTTTGTAATAATTTATACCTTGAAATGACCTAACAATAACATTAAAACTATTAAGATGTGTGCAATAACAAAAATAGTTATATTTCTAACAAAACCAACTACTATAACATTTATGTTATATATAAATCTGACACTTTACTCTATAGCTATTGAAAACTACCCCAACCCACACCCCACCCTTAAGCCTGTTTCAAAAGTGTCTGCATGTCCCTGAAGCTATCAAAAACTTCTCCCATCCGGTCCTGCAAACTTCAAAGTGTGGGAATCACTGCTTGGGCCCTCTCCATTCATTGACTTATCTGTTACGTCATGATCGTCACGTGACAATGATCTTTTTTTCGTTTTATCTCATGCCGCCGGAATTACATTTTTATTGAATATTTCTAGCATTCTAAAACCTGTTTGTGTTCTGTTAATCAAGATTACTTTCAAATCCTTCTTCCGTCGATAGTTTAATCCCGCTGCCTTTCAAGGTTCTCGACAACAACTTCCGCCGGAAGTTCATCCGACCTTCCCGTTACACAAATTACTTTTTTTTTAAATCATGTTCGTTATTTATTTTAATTTTTTTTTGTAAAATGGTTCCCTGAATAAAAACAATTGGTGGATTCAAGGGGGGGGGGCTTGAACTCGGCGTTATTCGAGGGGTGCGCTGGGAATAAAATTACACCCTCGCAACTGGGGCTTCATGTGTGAACAAATAGCACCCTAGCTACGGGGGTAGTAACACAGAGACACGCCCAATTCCATCCCCTTGGGGTGCTGGACACATACAGACACATTAAAACCAACCCGCAATATCCTAGGAGCATTGCTTGTCGAAGGTGCCGCACCTGTTATGTAGGTGAAACTGGGAAGAAGACTGTCTGATAGTTTCCGTGAACATCGTCCTTATATATTCATCCACCAGAAGTCTTCTACTGTCTCATCTCTTTTCAGGGCACATGGTGTATCTACCGTGGATCTGATTTCTTGAAGTAAGGAGCAAGTTGTAGTGAAGCATGAATGACAAAATGAGTCACATTATCGGCTTCATATTACCAAACAGAAATCATGAATCTTCTTTTCTGTATGACTACTTTCCTGTTTTTCGACTGTTTTGCTTGTCTACTATTTTTTTTTCTGCTTCTACGATTTGCTACTTTTTTGTTTCTCTGGGGTTTTCTCTCTCTTTTTCAACTTTATTATTTCAAATGATTTTTTTTTCTTTTCTGCTTAATCGCGTCCTTTTTTTTTAAATCCCAACTAGATATTATTATTATTATAATTCACTCAGCGCTTAAAGAACCCACAAGCCTCTACATTCTTTAAAACTTTGGCACAGCATACAATACCCAAGATTACACTATAGGTTAGAAAACCTAATGCCCCAGATTACACTATATAGCTAACGTATACGTTAGGTAACACAATACCTCATATTGCACTATACGTTAGGTAACACAATACCTCATATTGCACTATACGTTAGGTAACACAATACCTCATATTGCACTATGCGTTAGGTAACACAATACCTCATATTGCACTATACGTTAGGTAACACAATACCTCATATTGCACTATACGTTAGGTAACACAATACCTCCTATTGCACTATACGTGAGGTAACGCAGTGCCCCGGATTACACTATGTGTATTTCCGATCCTTAAAATGGCGGAAACTAAATTTCTCTGCCGTCTATAACATAAAAGAACAAACGAGCGCTGGAGAAATTTACAATGTACAATTGAAATATGGGGAGAAGGGGCGAAAGCGGTTTACTGACGCCATTAAAAACCAGTAGCTTCGGGTAGATGAGGCTCGTTAACTTTGGCTGTTAGTTCATCTAGAAGAAGGAAACTCTGACTTCAAACCTACGCTGCCTTGCGGCTACACTCGTTACCCGGGAAAGGCTAAGGGAGTAAACCCTGACACAAAAACGGGAAATGCAGCACCCTACAGAAGAAGTATGTACATTCCGGCAGCTCCTGCGACGCCAAATGGCGCAAAGCTGCATCGACGCAAGTCGTTCCCTTGGTTACACCATTGACGTGGAGAGGGGGGATATGCTGTATGGGTGGCAGCTAATTCTCCATAATACCCGCCCAGGCTTGCATCGCCTCTGGAGAGGACACTACAGCGTCTCAAAAAAACCTGCACCAAGACGTTTTCTGCAACCCAACCCAACGGTGATGCACCATCGTCTCTCGAGACGGAAGGATGCTGATATAGATAACACAGTGCCCCAGATCACACTTTACGTAAGATAACACAGTGCCCCAGATTACACTGACGTTAGATAACGCAATACCCAGGTTTAGACAATACTCAATCAGATGCGCCACCCAGTTTTCTGCTTAAACTGACAACTTGCCCATATCTTGACCGACACGTTTTAAATTGTGCATCCTGTCCGTGAGTCACGCCAGTTCTGTCATGTTTCCAATCTGCCATCTCTCTGTTCCACGAATGCTCAAATTTCATGAGGTCAAAAGGTCCGGACCCTGACGAGACCCCAATGCGCTGGGTCCGTTATCTATTCTTGACGTTCTCATTCCGGGAAATTACCCTTATTTTTGATGACGTCATACTGACACAACAAAGATGGAAACATAGCCTCGTATATTTTTTTCTTTCTATTCTGTTATGGTAATCACTGTAAAAATTCAAATGAAACAAAATGGAAGGAATTAATTATCTTAAGGTTTGATGAATTCATTTCAATGAAATCAATTAAGGCATGAGACATGGTGGAGAGTTGCATTGCATTTTAACCGGCTAATTTGTGTTATATTTTTTTGTTTTATTGTAAATTCGTCCGTGCTTACTGTTAAGGATCGCCTTCTCAGAAAATATCATGTTGGGAGTAATCTCCCTTGTCATGACTGTCACCAATGGTGGCTCATGAAATGTAGGGGATCCAACTTTCTGTCCGCTCCTTCCTACCGCACAGTTTTGTTTGATTTTGCTTGAATCAGTTAAGTTTCTGATGGTAGCAAGTTTTTGATTGTTTATCTCAGGGGCGGATTAAGACTGCACGGGGCCCCTGGCTGCAATTCAAACTAGAGCCCTATCCAGCCAGCGTCCCTTTAAATAAAATGATTGCTAGAAGCTAATATAAGACTGTAACTTGTAACTAAATAGTTCATCGGTTCCTTTAACATACTTTGTCTGTACTACGGGATCGGCCTTCCCAGCCAAAGATTATTCATGAAAAAATGGAATATGAAGAAATAACTGTTTGCCGGTATCCTAATATTGAGTGTAAAAATAGATTTTTTTTTAAATGTGTGCCCACGCCTGGAATCGATCGCGAGACCGCTTGCACAACAGGGTGACTTTCTACCTCAATACCACACGAGCCTGATGAAAAAGGTGAAGTTTAAAAATATAAACAATAATCTCATAATAATATTTTCTCTCAGTGAGCCTATAAAATCAGTTTTTTTTAAATAATTAATTAATTTAATTTATGATATTTTCAGGAATTCATGCAAACATTTGTCCATCTTTCTTATAAAATATACTAAATTTGGGGGCCCCTAATCATCGGGGGCCCCTGGATTTAGCCCGTTCAGCCCCCCCCCTTAATCCGCCATAGGTTTATCTTGTCATGACGGCCTTACTTAAAATTCGGATTTAACACTTGGAAGGTCAGTGAAAACAAAGATTTTGCAACTAACGTGAATTATTTTTTTTTAAACAGAAGAAATGCACATATAAACCTTTTAAATAGTATAACAATACAGAATCACATTAAAAGATTAATTTGAACAAATATTAAGTAATTATTTCTATAATGTTACAGAACAGGGTTTGCCAGACCAGACCTGTAGTGAGAGTCATTTTATTAATTTAAAAATTGTTGAGAGCCACATTGAAGCACAATGGGACACCACCCCATTTGCAATGAAAAAATTTTCTTTTCGTGATTCATTTTTAAAAGTTTATTTTTTGTTTCGTATTTAATTATTTAAAGTTTTTAATTGTCTCAACACTAACCGATTGTTGAAGTTAAAGCGTTATAGCTACATAATCAAACAATATTTTCATATGTAAAACTTATTAATTGAAACACACTGCAAATAGACTTTTAGTCAACATTAATGGTTATGAGTCTGCTTTAAAATGCCTTTCAACTATCACATTTTTTTTAAACTGTTGGATAGCTCGTGGTTACTGTTGGATAGCTCGTGGTTGCGGTGCGAAGTTCTGTCAGAATAAGGTCGTTTACGACCAGCAATATTCCAAGCGATTTCATAAATTGCCTCTGTTGAAGTAACACCATATTTGCAGAAAGTAGAATGTAGTGTCGTCATCTGCAGACATTTCCAAACTTGAACTCAGCAAACTTGCTAATTTCTTAATTCAGATCAAGCCAAAATTATTTTCCACCCTTGCTTCTGTCTAGATTCAATAAAACAAATCAAAAGCGTTCGTTTACTTATATGTGATATAAGCAAACCCGTCGTGCGTTGCAACGATCTCGGTAAAAAGGAATTACATTAAGGGTCACCGGGCCTATCAGTTTAACACAGGGGTTCCCAACCTTTTTGTACTCTAGGGCACATTCTACGATATCGGTAGGGTGGCGGGCACCACCTATTTTCAATCGACAAACCATAAATTCTAATTTTCCCATAATTTCTTTTCTTATATTCATAATTTATTAATAGATATTAAACAAAAATGTTTCAAAACAATAAAATTATTATTCAAATTGCATACACACAGAGAAATGTATTTACAAAGCGTAAACAAAAAACACAAATACAAAGAAAACATTTTATAAAAAATGTAATATCAATATGTCAATGTGATCTTTGGCATTGCATATCATGGCCAGTGCCACATAATTAGGAGAGTATAGCGATAATCCTGTTAGCAAACAATCATAAAGATGCTCATCGGTGAGTCGAGATCTATATCTTGATGTTATGAAGTTCATGTTTGAAAACAATGATTCGCATAAATATGTCGAACCGAAAAATGATTCAATTTTATATGCCGCTTTTTTTTTAAATGGAAATTTTTCTCTGTCCACTGTATTCCAATCTGCAATACATGCGGCCATTTCCATTACATTTATTTGGCAAGTAAAAGAATCGATACGGAAGGAAACAATTGTCTCGATATGTGTAAACTGCAAAAATCTCTCTTCAAACTGTTTTTTTTAACACTTGAAGATGCTTAATAAATAATAACCTGTTTAATTCATTGTTACCTAGCATTTTCTTCATATTTGGGAAATGCACGAGAGAACTAATCTACAGATGTGATATCAACAAATCCAATTTAGCTTTAAATGACTTTACAGAGCTTATCATTTCAGATATGTTTTTGTCTTTACCCTGCAACTCCAAATGTAAAGAATTTAATTTTTCAATGTCTGTGAGAAATCCCAAATAAATCAGCCAGCGAGAGTCACCTAGTTCATCATAATTTACCTTTTTATTGTTTAAAAAATGTTTTTATTTCTTCAACTAAACTAAAAAATCTTGTAAGGACCTTTCCTTTACTGAACCAACGTACTTCAGTATTCAGATTAAGATCATGTTCTTTATCTTCAGTATATTTTAACAGGGCCTTGAAAAGTCGAAGTTGCAAAGGAGCTGCTCGAATAGAATTGATTATTTTTGTAACTATTTTTATAAGGTGTTCAAATTGCAATAATTTACAACACAGCCCTGGTGGATAATACAGTGGTAGGACATAAAGTTTGAAAATGATTCATCTTTCTTGAAAAGGGCAATGAATCCTTTGTTTTTACCGACTATTGCTGGTGCCCCATCGGTGGTTATCGCAGACAGCTTGTGCAAAGGCGTAGTTATTGAATTGGCATATGTTCTGAATGTATTATAAATATTCCCCCGCCCCCATGGTCTGTCCTTTCATAGGTAATATTTGTAACATATCCTCTTTTACCGTGAAGTTAGTAAATACCATTCTCACAATAACTGCTAACTGTGCGGTGTCTGATATATCTGTTGACTCGTAACATTGTATAGAGGACCAGTCGCATATTTCCAAATCAGTCTTTAGCTGAGTTTTTATGTCTATTTAAATTGCATGTATTCTTCTTGTGACGGTGTTATTTGACAACTGTAAGTCTTGTTTTGCTGAGACAATTTCACGTTTGTTTGAAAATCCATCAGACAAACAATCGGCACTAGTCAAAAATAGTTCCTGAAACAACTCACCATCAATGAAAGGTTTCTTCCTTTTTGCGAGCATGTGAGAAATTTTGAAAGAAGGAATGACGGCCTTTTTAGAATTTTCCACATGTCTATTGAAAACAGTCTGTTGTGCAGTTAGACTTGATTTTATTTGACATATTTTTCTTTCTCACTTCAGATTTAAGTGGATAATTCACATCAAAGTGGCATGAATTGTCTGAAAGTGTAGTTCAACGTTATGTTTTTTTCGGCACTGCAATGCTACTACCACACAACAAACAAACGCATTTATTTTTCAAATTAACGAAACAATCTGATTCCTCCCAGTCAGTGTTAAAATTATAGGTTCGTTGTCTTTAACTCGGTCCACTCATTTTAGGGCTAAAAACATAAAAAATAAATAAAAATTGAACTACAATATAATATCAATGTTATAGCGCAGGTCTTTTCTACATTATATGCATAAATGTATTATAACAAGGACTATAACTATCCCCACAATTATAATCGATTATCGATTATTAATATAATAGATTACGCACCTCGCTTTTAGCCAGTTAAAAATTATCAGAAGGAATATCAAAACTCCTAATTCGTGTTTCGTCAGACGAAGATATCTCCTAGTTAACTGTCGCGACCCGAACGGGGCAGCAATTGCGTGAAGAGTGCAGTCTGGCTTGCCGCTATACAAGTTGCGACAAGTACTGTCAGCAAAGGAACCACTCATACATACAATATCGCAAACATACGAACTTATTTAATAAACCTTGGCTCTCAAAAAATTAAAACTCTAACAAATAAATAAAAATAATTCACATTTTAAATTAATGTTTATGAAAAAATTCTGTCTCTGTCGAATTGTGACGGGCACAAACGAATCGTTCCGCGGGCGCCATGGCGCCCGCGGGCATGGGATTGGGAACCCCTGCTTTAACATATGAAGTTTAAAATCTTTTCATTTCAATCAATTTCATAACAAATATATAAATATATTTATCTATATTTATCAATATCGTGTAAAATTGAATGAGGAATACAATATTAAAAGTTAGTAAAAACATATTTAGGGCCCCCAGTCCCGAGGAAAGGGAAATTAGCAGTTCAGTGCCCTATAGTAATTTAATTTAGGCTCTTAAGTACCGAGTTTGGTCAAAATCCAGTTATTTTCTCATTATCTAACACTTAAACTGATTTTTATATAGCTAATATAATGAAAAATACATTAAGGGGCGCCCGGGCCCATTCGGTTCAAGATGTACATTTTGAAAACCTGTTCATTTAAATTCAGTTTCCTCATGGATATATTTCTCAAGATCGTTAAAAACTGAGTGGGAAATAATATCTTAGAGTATACACACAAAAAAGACATTTGGGGCCCCCGGCCCTGAACAATTGGACATTAGAAGTGCAGTGTCACTTGTTATTTTAATATGGGCTACCAAGTTTGTATATACAAAGTTTGGTTAAGATCCAATCATTTACTCAGTAGCTAACGCATAAACTAATTTTATTTAGCTCATATAAGCAAAAAACGACATTAAGGGCCCCAGGGCCCAATTAGTGCAAGATATCAAGTTCAAAACACCTATTTATTTCAATCAATTTTATAGTGGATATATTTATCTATATTTCTCAAGATCTTTAATAATTGCACTGGGAATAAAATCTTAAACGTTTATGAAAAAAGACATTTTGGGCCCCCAGCCCCGAATAAAAGGACATTAGTAAATTATTGCCCTATAGTATTTTAATATAGGCTATCAAGTTGTTATGTACCAAGTTTGGTCAAGATTCATTCATTTTCCAAGCAGCTAAGCCTTAAATTAATTTTTATATAGCTCATATAAGAAAAAATCTCATTATGGGCCCCCGGCGCCCCATGAGTGTTAAATTTGGAATAAAAAGTAGCCTATTTCCATCCCGGGAGCGTACTCAAAAGTCTACAAAAGTTTCGTGGCGATCGGATGAATGGTTTAGTCACCTATAACAGACATGCATACATTGATTTATATATATATATATAGATATTCCAAGCGAAATGTTTGCATTTCATGCATTGTTCGTGAGCCGCAATGTGTACATAAAAGAGCCGCATGCGGCCCGCGGGCCGCGATTTGGACACCGTTGTTGTAGAACGATGGACGTGTTACGAAATTAAATTGGAGGAGTGATTTTTAGTTCGATTGTTCAGGAAAGTCGAGAGAGAACCATTCGGTGCCACATGAAGCGCACGGGTGAAGTGAAATCGATGACATTAATTTTGGTGTCCTGAATGTGTTTTTTCGAGTATGGGTAAAATTTAAAATGGATTATTGAAGTTAATGTAATACTACAGACTTCCCTTTCACATCCAATATAATCGACACACAAAAAAATGTTCGTATTATTGTGTTTTATATTGTCTTAATTTAAAAAAAGGTGATCCAAGTATGATTGAAAGAGTTTTGATTCTCTGATTGTTCAACTAAATGAATCTCACTCTAAATACTCTGTATATATGGGATGTACGACCCACATAAAAACCGCAAAGCCGTCTGTGAAAATGCTCCTGAAATTATTTCGTTTTGAAAACAACAGTGAGAACTTAGCTTCAATTTTTCACAGTAAAAAAATAAATATTTTGAAGCCATAATTTAATTTTAATTTTATTTTATTTTAGTTAGATATTTTAAAGTGCGTTTTTTTTTACAATTTATTATTTTATTTTTATTATCATCATTATCATTATTTTTTAAAATGTTTGAAATTCTCTGATAAGTGGGGATAACTAATGTTAGCGTTTCTCTTAATATAATTATTCGCCCCTTATGTCGGCTCAGGTTCCCATTAAATCCACAAAGTAGCCACTTAATCCGGCGCCAGAGGGAAGAGCTGTTTTCTTGCCCCTTCCTTAAAGACATCAAAGCTTCGGCAACCGATAAATTCATCTTTCTCTCAAATACATCTAAGGAATGAATTTATTTTTTTTTCTTCAAATTACCAATTAGTCTTTTTTTTTAATGCCTGCAAAACTTGCCATTTCACCCCACCTTAGTTTAAAAACTCAAAAACTTTCAAATTATATGGAGATGAAGAAACGGACCTTATATTTTTCTAGTTCTACTTATCGTTGGGTTAAAAAAATATATATATTACAATGTTAAAAATTGTGCTGTCGTGCTCGTTGCTTATATCCATTGAGTTCTGTATTGATGCTGCATAAATGCGGTCCAATCAGATGGCTGACACAGTTTTGAAGACTTTCCTCCGAGTCTTACGATTCCCGTTTTGTTGTGTTCGCCCTGCGTCAACTGTTAGTTTTCAATGTTTCCCGCACTTCGTACACCACCTGTGATAAAGGTCGAGGTTGGTGAAGGATGTTGTGGGCTGTGCCGTTTGTGTTGCTGTGTCTGATGTTGTTGGTCTGTCCGAAAAAGGGGGGGGGGATATGCCGAGATCGCCGCTGTTAATTGTGGAATGGCGCCTTGACTGAATCAAGTACAACGACAAGATGGCGGCGACAACCCGCAATATCGCTTTGAGTATCGCCCCCTTGTTGGTCTGAAGGGTCAAGAGTGCTCGCCCCTTGTTGGTAGTCTAAATTGATTAAGTTTGTTCTTCCCCTTTGTTTTGTTCTGAATGTTGTGTGTTTTGATGACCGTCGACTGTTGGAGAGGTATGGCTGAAATGGGGTTGGAGGAGGGGGTTAGTCTGTGAGTAGTTATAACGTCTGCAACAGTTTCTCTTCATTATTAAATAAATCATGGTAAAAAAATAATTTTAAATTATTTTTTTTTAATGTTGGGATGTAGTCGAGAGGATAATTGTTTAGGTTAAAGGAAAACCTTGTAACTAGCTTTTTTTAAAATGCATTTTCATTCATTGAAAAATCAGGGACGGTACTTGACAGTGACTTCAGAATTTGTAGCCAGTTTAAGCCGAGGAGGCCTTACGAACAAATATTGTCTAGGGACTACAACCATAAGAGTGCCTTAGAACTACTAATACAATAGCGCATAGGGACTAAGAACATAATAGCGCCTAGGTCCTGCGAACATAACAGCGCCTACGGACTACGAACATAATAGCGCCTAGGGACTACGAACAAACATAATAGCGCCTACGGACTACGAACATAATAGCGCCTGGGGACTGCGAACATAATAGTGCCTAGGGTCTTACGAACCTAAAAGCGCCTAGGGACAACGAACATAATAGTGCCAATGAACTACGAACATAATAGCACCTAGGGACTACGAACATAATAGTGCCAAGGAACTACGAACATAATAGCACCTAGGGACTACGAACATAAGAGTGCCTAGGGACTACGAACATAATAGCACCTAGGGACTACGAACATAAGAGTGCCTAGGGACTACGAACATAATAGCACCTAGGGACTACGAACATAAGAGTGCCTAGGGACTACGAACATAATAGCACCTAGGGACTACGAACATAAGAGTGCCTAGGGACTACGAACATAATAGCACCTAGGGACTACGAACATAAGAGTGCCTAGGGACTACGAACATAATAGCACCTAGGGACTACGAACATAAGAGTGCCTTGGGACTACGAACATAAGAGTGTCTAGGGACTATGAACATAAGAGTGTCTAGGGCCTACGAACATAATAGCACCTAGGGACTACGAACATAAGAGTGCCTTGGGACTACGAACATAAGAGTGTCTAGGGACTACGAACATAAGAGTGTCTAGGGACTACGAACATAAGAGTGTCTAGGGACTACGAACATAAGAGTGCCTTGGGACTACGAACATAATAGTGTCTAGGGACTACGAACATAAGAGTGCCTAGGGACTACGAACATAAGAGTGTCTAGGGACTACGAACATAAGAGTGTCTAGGGACTACGAACATAAGAGTGGCTAGGGACTACGAACATAAGAGTGCCTTGGGACTACGAACATAAGAGTGTCTAGGGACTACGAACATAAGAGTGTCTAGGGACTACGAACATAAGAGTGTCTAGGGACTACGAACATAAGAGTGTCTAGGGACTACGAACATAAGAGTGTCTAGGGACTACGAACATAATAGTGCCAAGGAACTACGAACATAAGAGTGTCTAGGGACTACGAACATAAGAGTGTCTAGGGACTACGAACATAAGAGTGTCTAGGGACTATGAACATAAGAGTGTCTAGGGACTATGAACATAAGAGTGTCTAGGGACTATGAACATAAGAGTGTCTAGGGACTACGAACATAAGAGTGTCTAGGGACTACGAACATAAGAGTGTCTAGGGACTACGAACATAAGAGTGCCTTGGGACTACGAACATAATAGTGTCTAGGGACTACGAACATAAGAGTGTCTAGGGACTACGAACATAAGAGTGTCTAGGGACTACGAACATAAGAGTGTCTAGGGACTACGAACATAAGAGTGGCTAGGGACTACGAACATAAGAGTGCCTTGGGACTACGAACATAAGAGTGTCTAGGGACTACGAACATAAGAGTGTCTAGGGACTACGAACATAAGAGTGTCTAGGGACTACGAACATAAGAGTGTCTAGGGACTACGAACATAAGAGTGTCTAGGGACTACGAACATAATAGTGCCAAGGAACTACGAACATAAGAGTGTCTAGGGACTACGAACATAAGAGTGTCTAGGGACTACGAACATAAGAGTGTCTAGGGACTATGAACATAAGAGTGTCTAGGGACTATGAACATAAGAGTGTCTAGGGACTATGAACATAAGAGTGTCTAGGGACTACGAACATAAGAGTGTCTAGGGACTACGAACATAAGAGTGTCTAGGGACTACGAACATAAGAGTGTCTAGGGACTACGAACATAAGAGTGTCTAGGGACTACGAACATAAGAGTGTCTAGGGCCCTACCAAGATCTAAAAATAGCCCTGCATCGACCTATAAGACATTATTTCCTCTCTCGTTTCAGTGACGGCCATCAAGTGCTACCACTGCGACAACAGCCAGTCGTCGG
Organism: Ampullaceana balthica; assembly: GCA_944989445.1. Taxonomy (NCBI): domain Eukaryota; kingdom Metazoa; phylum Mollusca; class Gastropoda; family Lymnaeidae; genus Ampullaceana; species Ampullaceana balthica. Next base: position 367,586 of record CALYLW010000447.1, on the reverse strand, counting down.
CATGCGGCAACGCCTTCAAGGCCTACCAGTTCCAGGCGGTCACGTGCACGTCTGACGCCACGCAGCAGTACAAGTGCGGCAAGCAAGAACAACCTCCGGATGCCAGTAAGTGCCAGGGAAGATGCGGAGGAGAGGAACAAAAACAAAAAACTGGAGACCTTTTAATATTTTTTGTGATGTCCTATTCTTTTGTAATTGGTTTCCTCCGAGCCCATTATGAAGCTGGAAGCTCTATGAACGTGTAGTTGGTTCTTGGCACCTGTGCTATTACCTGTTTTTTTCGGGGGCATCGAAAATTATGACCGTTCTATTTAGCGGGTCCTGTGGGGTGGGGGTGGGGGGGTGGGGGTTCTGACCGTTACTGATACAGGTTATGGACATTTCTGACTGTTACGGACCAGGGACATTTATGGCTGTTACGGGCCAGGGACATTTATGGCTGTTACGGACCAGGGACACCCCTGTCTGTTACTGTTAAAGGCCGTGTACATTTTTTGCATCCGTCCGTCGTTATGGGCGATGGTACTGCTTTAGCATGAGGTTTAGTGCAGCTAATAGTCACTCACACACACACACACACGTTCATGGATAATTCAAAGAAAAAAAGATGCGTGTATGAAAGAAATGAGTTTGTTGATATCTTACATTGACTGCGTGTAGAGGACGCACAAATTTGAGTCATCGTCCAAGAAATCCATGTAGGGCGTTGACTCTCCGTCAACACGGTAGGGCACAATGATAATTTGCTGCAGGGCCTGGGTTGATTCGATTATACATGAAACCAAAAAGGTGCCATCGCTTGGCCACGAGCCACTGATTCCCTCCCCATTGCTGGCTAGCTGATGACGTAATGATAGCCCAGCGATGACCCACTGACATACTGATGACCTAATGATGGCCCAACGATGACCCACTGACACACTGATGACCTAATGATGGCCCAACGATGACCTACTGACACACTGATGACCTAAAAATGAACAATTGATTTAATTGCTTATACCCTCAATGTTTAGTCCGTGTCAACAAGTATGTTAACTTTGATATTTATCAGTTAAAAAAAAACGAATTCTCTTAAGATTCCAAATGGTCAATCTCTGTTAAATAAATTTAAAATCCCAAACAATTGATAACAAAACAGAATAACGTGAGAACAATTGATAACCAAACATTATAACGCTAGCCCATCCCTCCCATTTCTCCCGCTCTCCTAATCACGTGATATATACACTCGTGAATCATGCCATTTGTTATTCCTAAGTAAGGAAACGGAATGTTTACAAAGACACTCATACACTTGAAAATGAAAGACAAGAGAATCATTTCTTCTCGTATTTCCTTATAACTTGTAAGCCTTGTAACAAATCTTGTTGCATTAAATATCCATGTTCGATTGCTTGAAATGTTAAGTTGTTTTAGGACCCACTTTGTTTGCGTGTGTCTGTGTGTGTGTGTGGGGGGGGTTGTGAGGGGGATTAGTCTCCCTTTGTTTAGATTAAGATCGATCTGGAAAAATGCCAGACACGAAGATATCCCCGCATAGCACCAACATTAATTTTAATCTTTCCCAGTGACATGCGGGCTATCCATTTTCAAGGTATCGCAAAGAGAAAACAAATCTACTAATTTCAAAAACAAAAAATTTCTCCTGAAATTCGAACTAACAGGGTGCTTCTTGGTGCTTCTTTTAGAGCAGGGGTTCCTAACCAGTGGTGCATGCACCCCCAAGGGGTGCATGAGCAGGTTCCAGGGGGTGCATGAACGATTCAGATAATAAAAAAAAAGAAAAAGAGGAAGAAAAAAAGAAGGCAATAAAAAGAACGAAAAACTGATAATCTGAAATGTAAACCATCGTTCTGCGCATGTCGAAAATTTAATGAAAAACTTTTTCACAAAATTAACGGTTCGCTCTATGTGTTCCTCGGAATTTCATGTTTTACAATTTTCTAAAAATTATTTAATTTAGTCATCAAATACGTCAGCGGATGTAAACGTTGGGATTTTTTTCCTTAAACTTTTATTGCTCCAGTTTGGATTCTCATTCATCACAGAGAGAGATGGAACACAAAAGCATCAGTGCTTCCTCTGTGGAAAAATCCTGTGCAATGACAACATGAAGCCTGTTAGACTCCGAGAGCACTTGGAGAAAGTCCATCCATCCAATTCCATGGACAGTGTTGAGGTCTTCAAGCCTAATAGAGCTCGCTTCTTGACCTCAGGTACCTTGCCGAAGCTTGGATTTTCTTAGTCACAGAAACCTGCACTGGAGGCATCATTCAAGGTTGCATATCTTATTGCAAAGAACAAGAAGCCCCACATCATTGGAGAAACTTTGGTGAAGCCTGATGCTCTGGAGATGGTGGAACTGGTGTGTGGTCACCAGCAGAGGAAGCAGGTTGAGAAAGTCCTTTTGTCCAATGACACTATTCATTACAGGATTAATGACATGGCTGCAGACATTCTGGATCAAGATGAGAAGCAGTCCTCTTCCATTTAGCATGCAGCTGGATGATTCCACTGATGTAGCATAATGCATTCAGCGTTCACAGTGGATTGCTGAAGGAGGATTTTCTCTTTTGTAAGCCACTCCTAGCTACTACCAAAGCTGCTGATGTGCTGCAGCTAGTCAGGGTATTCTTCACTGAAAACCAGTTTCACTAGACTTCAAGAATTTCTTCAATTTGCACAGATGGTGCTCCCTCCATGTTCGGTAATAAGAATGGATTTTCAGAACTGGTAAAGAAAGAAGTTCCAGATATTGTAACTACACACTGTATCCTTCCTTGTCAGGCCCTCGCATGCAAAACTCTAACTCCAACCTTGAAGTCAGTTCTTTCTACTGCAGGCCAAGTTGTAAATTTTATCTGCTCACATGCCTTGAGCCACTGCCTCTTCAAGTTATTCTGGCAGGAGGTGGGCTTTGAGCATAAAGTTTTGCTCTACCACACTGAGGTGCGCTGGTTGTCCAGGTGACGGATACTTTCTCAGTTAGTAGAACTGAGAGTTGAGCTTGCCATTTTCTTGCAAGAAAAAGAGAGTGACCTTGCTGACAAGTTTGACTGTCCAAATTTCATTCATTACCTGGCATACCTGGCTGACATCTTCTCCATCTTGAATGAGTTGAACACATCTCTCCAACGACATGCTGTGACTGTAATGGATGCTACTGAGAGATTGCAAGCCTTCCTTAACAAACTGCCACTATTCCAACGACGACTAGAAAAATCCAACGTGGCCAACTTTCCACTCTTGGATGAAGTTGTAATATCTGCTGCAGAAGGAAGCACTGAGGGATCACTGCTTTACAACATCAAAGGGGAAATTTCTAAGCACCTTTCAACATTGCAAAGGTCCTTAGATGAGTATTTCTGTCCAGAAATTGCTAGGAAAGATCTTTGGATTCGCAATCCTTTTCTCTGTGACTTGGACAATATTGATGACAGTGACCTTGCTAAAGATGACCTGATTGATTTGAGAACCAGAGAAGTACTGAGGAGTGCCTTCGGTTGCAATACCTTGATTGAATTTTGGTGCGCCCAGCTATATTCCTACCCAAAACTAGCCAAGAGGGCAGTACTGACTCTCCTTCCATTTGCCACAACCTATCTCTGTGAAGCAGGATTCTTCACACTTTTGACGATTAAAACCAAGGCAAGCAATAAGTTGAATGCAGAGAATGACATGAGAGTTGCTTTGTTCAAAACAGTATTAAAACAGTTCCATTTAAATCGCTGATTGATCATAAGAAGCAGCAGATCTCTCACTGAATTCCCTGTTGGCTATGGTCAAAACTGTTTTGTTCCTAAAATAAACAGTTTATTATGCATTTTCTACAAGTTTCATGAGGGGGTGCATGAACTTTTTTAGGCATCTGAAGGGGTGCATGGACCCCAAAAGGTTAGGAACCACTGTTTTAGAGCATGCCAGACAGGTTTTGTAATTAAACATGCCAGATTGGCTGTCACAATCAGCTTTTGTTGGCTGTCACAATCAGCTTTTGTTGGCTGTCACAATCAGCTTTTGTTGGCTGTCACAATCAGCTTTTGTTGGCTGTCACAATCAGCTTTTGTTGGCTGTCACAATCAGCTTTTGTTGGCTGTCACAATCAGCTTTTGTTGGCTGCAACAATCAGCTTTAGTTGGCTGTCACAATCAGCTTTTGTTGGCTGTCACACTTATCTTTTTTGGCTATCACAATCAGCTTTTGTTGGCTGTCACAATCAGCTTTTGTTGGCTGTCACAATAAGTTTTTGATGGCTGTCATAAGTCATAATCAGCTTTTGTTGACTGTCACAATCAGCTTTTGTTGGCTGTCACAGTCAGCTTTTGTTGGCTGTCACAATCAGCTTTTGTTGGCTGTCACAATCAGCTTTTGTTGGCTGTCACAATCAGCTTTTGTTGGCTGTCACAATCAGCTTTTATTGGCTGTCACAATCAGCTTTTGTTGGCTGTCACAATCAGCTTTAAATATGGTTTGCTCTACTTTTAAGAAGTAATTTCGATGGTACAAAAAATGTTTCGTTGAATTTGGTCAAAATACAAAACATGGGTAGCTTTCTTCGACAAGCTGGCTGGCTGGCTGGCTCGCTGACTGGCTGGCTGGTGTCCTAGCCATCAAAAATATAGCTTCTCCCATGATTCGACATTCATTTTTAATGTATTTTTTTTAGCGCCAAACCAAAATGTTGCCGCCACCCACACAAAACCTCTAAATAATTGTATTTAATGTTTGGATTCTAAAAATCTTCATCAAAACATTTAAAAAGCGCCCTCCTTGGCATTCGTTTCCAAACTCACTAGAAATAACTTTCGGATTCCTCGCCGGAAGTAGAGACAATGCTTCATTAACGAAGTTAGATTGTTGCTACAATTAATGGAATAGAACTTTTATTTTAAAAACCACCCAATGCAAATTATAATTAAGGCATTTCCCAAATTTTCAATTAGCTTAATGTTTGTTGTGTGTGTGTGTATCTGTGCGTGCGTGCGTGTGTGAGTGTCTGTGTGCGTGTGTTTGTAAGAGGCTTGGTTCCGAAGTTCCCAGGTTTCATTCACGGAAACGTCATAAGAATATTTCCGAGAAACGACAGTGCAAAAACTTTTTTTAATTTGTCCTTGAGCCATGGTTGAGCTATTCCGCAAAAATCTTAGCATAGCTGCAATCTCTTGGCTTAGGGCCATTTAGGAGCCAATCCCCAAAAATCTAAACATGGCACCAATCTCTTCAAATGCTCTGCGAAGCGGGCAACAACAGAATCTGTAATAGGGGAAGAGGTTTCTCTTTAAAAATGTCTCCCCACATGTAGTTTGAAATAAGTTTGGTGTTCGTTTACCTTTGTAATGCTGTTCTTGTCCATTCTCGTGAGTGGTCATTCACGAATGACGCCAGCCAATTCACCAGAACATTTGGTCCCGTCGGCATATCACCCGGAGGATGAGTTCAAATTTTAAAATCCTTTATATTAACTCGTGGTGTCTGTTTGAGCCCTTGCGTGCTTGTTTGTCGAAGAAACTTTGGATCGATTTTTAACCCACTTCCTCGTAAGCTAGCGAGCTGAAATTTTTCAGGCAGTTGAAACGATGTATCAAAATTTCAGATCGATCACATGTACTGTAATTAAATTATTGAATTTTTAGATTATTACCGTATATTTATCTCTATGTATCATGTTATTTTTTAGATAGTGTCGCGGTGTGTATTATATTGAACGACCTTTATAATACTATCCTGTTGCGCGATTCAGTGCGTATTATATTTATTTATATGGACGATAATTTTTAAAAAATATTCCCGATCGGTCGCATTATTAAACATGTTTTAAGAGACATAACTAAAATTTAGGATTTTTGGATTGTCGTGCGCTGCGTATTGTAATGAACATTCTTTTATTTCTGTCTCGTATATAAAGGGTTTTTATTTATAAATATATTTTGAAAAAATCCAAGACATAGTTCAGATCAAATAGTAAACAAACAAACGTGGAATCTCTACTGTCGGTATAACGATAATGGTGCAACCCATCTCTGCACACACACACACAAAAACGCTGCACTTGGTCGAAAATGTTGTGCTCCGCTTTCATCTGACTTAAAATATTGCCGTCAGGGTTGGAAAGCTGCGTTTCTGCCCCTTGCTTTCTCGTTATAAAAATGCTTATACTTGTTGATTTTCAAACATTGTTAATTTCATAATCGAGTCCTCGCAGGATTCCCTGGACAGTTAGACCCCTGTAACAGGTGTCGGTCATATTGGCATGCTGACCCCGAACCCGTTACAGAAATGTTAACAGATACCAGGGACATAATAAAACAACCCCGTAAAAACAAAGTTTTTTTACTATAAATCCCTTATATATGAGACATTACTAAAAGTATTGATTATGTTCAAAGGCGACAAACATTTACAGACTGAAACCGAAATTATCTCCCCTGGCTTTAAAACTGGGGAGAAGGGGGAGGGGGTTTGGACATGGATGGGTGGCGTCAACGCGTTAACTCAACACCTGGTTAAAACACGAGATGTGTTCACCCATGGCTGGCGTGAAGTCAAGTGACCCGTAAAATGTAAACACTAGCGACCGCTACATATAGTTTATATATAGATAAACTAAAAATGCATTATTTAATAACTGTACGTTCGATCGATCTGAATTTTTGATACGATGCATTGTTAGATGACACTGGTCCGTGTGCCAAATTTCAGCTCGATCGGATCACGGGAAGTGGGTCATTTTTTACTTTTGTTTTTTCCGCCCGCCCAAGACAGATAGAGAGACAGAGATCACGACAGAGAGACAGAGACGGTGGTGAAGTTAATATAAGGGATTTAATAATAAATATAACAAACCCGTAAAAACAAAGCACGCCGGTACTTCGATGGGTCGCGTCAACGCGCGAACTGAGCTCTCACGTGAAAAAAAAACAATAACAAACTGTGAAATTGAATTACATACTCGTATAGAGATAAACTAAAAATGTATTAATTTAATTACGGTATGTTCGATTGATCTGAAATTTTGATACGATGCATTGTTAGGTGACACGGGTCTGTGTGCCAAATTTCAGCTCGATGGCTTCACGGGAAGTGGGTCATTTTTTACTTTTGTTTTTTCGCCCGCCCGCCCGCCCGCCCGCCCATGAGATGATGAGATGATGAGACGACGACAGACAGAGACGGTCGCGAAGTTAATATAAGGGATTTAATAAAACAAACCCGTAAAAACAAAGTTTTTGACTATAAATCCCTTATATATGAGACATAACTAACAGTATTGATTATTTTCAAACATTTACAGACTGAATCTGTCTTAACTCAAGTTTGCTTCATAACCCTTAGGGGGGGAGGGGTGGGTGGGAGGGGGACAGGGGAAAAGTCTGGTCACCGATTCGCTTGACCGAGCTCAGCGTGACACGTAAAATGTAAACAAAAGCACCCCGTCGCTTCGATGGGTCGACTCAATGCGTCAACTCAAACTTTCACGTGGGAAAAAAACAATAACAAACCGTGAATTTGAATTACATACCTCATATAAGGATAAACTAAAAATGCATTAATTTAATTACGGTACGTTCGATTGATCTGAAATTTTGATACGATGCATTGTTAGGTCAGACGGGTCAGTGTGCCAAATTTCAGCTCGATCGAATCACAGGAAGTGGGTCATTTTCGACTTTTGATTTTCCGCCCGCCCGCCCACCCATGAGATGATGAGATGACAGACAGACAGAGACGGCCGCGAAGTTAATATAAGGGATTTAAAAATGATTTGAAACATGTCCTTTTTGAAATAGAAAATACAGCTTTTATGGGGGTGGGGCAGCAAAGCTTTGTGACGTCATATTGGAGGGGGGGTCTAAGTTTTTGTGACGAGTGGGGGAGGGGGAGTGAAAAATCGGCTAACATCTCGTGACGTCATTTATAGACGGCCCCTAACCGTTCCCTTACCGAAGTATTCTTCCCTATTAAATCACGTCAGTATTGACACAGAATTTACCCTTTGATTACTTGCAGGCGGCTGGGTCGGTGTGATACGGGCCTGCTACAGACTCGGAGATCTGTCGGACCAGAACGAGACCAACGGTTGCCATGACACATACGATGAAACCGGAAGTTTGACCACCTATTGCTTCTGCGACACTTCCTACTGCAACAAGGCGTCACTTCCGGTCACGAGACACTGGGCGTTCCTATGGACGGCCATCATGACACTAACTACCCTCGTGAGACTCACGTGTCCTTGAGAGGTTGAGCTGCAGAGTGGCGGGAATCGTCATGTGGTTTATTGGTCGACTGGTGCAGAAATAAATAACAATACGAATCCGATTGCGATCACATGAGTGTTCATTTCGCATGCTCATAGCTCAAGTAGTATGTTTGAAAACGAAATGAAATACTGTAAATCATTCATTTATTACATGACAACGGCAAATAAATTATACAATGTTCGGATGGTTTAGAAGGGATTTGGAATCAAAAGAAAAGAAAATGTAAGGAAGCGATTAAGAAGAAAGACTGTAAAACATATGTCAACCTGTTCCATAGTCAATATCATACACAAACTGAGCATCATACAACTATTAGGTAAACACTAACGTCGTCATCAACAACAACAAAAAAACATGGATGGATCGTATTGAAATATAGAAAAATTACATTCAAGTTGACAATATTTAGGGTGATAATCTTTACAGAATTTTTGAGATAAGTTTTTTGTTTGTTTTTGTGTGTGTGTGTGTGTGTTTTTTTTTCAAACGTTTCTATCTCAGTACAACATTCAGAAGAGTAGCAAATGGACCAACTCTTGGAAGGTCTACACTATGGACCAACTCTTGGAAGGTCTACACTATGGACCAACTCTTGGTAGGCCTACACTATGGACCAACTCTTGGTAGGCCTACACTATGGACCAACTCTTGGTAGGCCTACACTATGGACCAACTCTTGGTAGGCCTACACTATGGACCAACTCTTGGTAGGCCTACACTATGGACCAACTCTTGGTAGGCCTACACTATGGACCAACTCTTGGAAGGTCTACACTATGGACCAACTCTTGGTAGGCCTACACTATGGACCAACTCTTGGAAGGTCTACACTATGGACCAACTCTTGGTAGGCCTACACTATGGACCAACTCTTGGAAGGTCTACACTATGGACCAACTCTTGGTAGGTCTACACTATGGACCAACTCTTGGTAGGTCTACACTATGGACCAACTCTTGGTAGGTCTACACTATGGACCAACTCTTGGTAGGTCTACACTATGGACCAACTCTTGGTAGGTCTACACTATGGACCAACTCTTGGTAGGTCTACACTATGGACCAACTCTTGGAAGGTCTACACTATGGACCAACTCTTGGAAGGTCTACACTATGGACCAACTCTTGGTAGGTCTACACTATGGACCAACTCTTGGTAGGCCTACACTATGGACCAACTCTTGGAAGGTCTACACTATGGACCAACTCTTGGTAGGTCTACACTATGGACCAACTCTTGGTAGGTCTACACTATGGACCAACTCTTGGTAGGCCTACACTATGGACCAACTCTTGGTAGGTCTACACTATGGACCAACTCTTGGAAGGTCTACACTATGGACCAACTCTTGGAAGGTCTACACTATGGACCAACTCTTGGTAGGTCTACACTATGGACCAACTCTTGGTAGGCCTACACTATGGACCAACTCTTGGTAGGCCTACACTATGGACCAACTCTTGGTAGGCCTACACTATGGACCAACTCTTGGAAGGTCTACACTATGGACCAACTCTTGGTAGGCCTACACTATGGACCAACTCTTGGAAGGTCTACACTATGGACCAACTCTTGGTAGGTCTACACTATGGACCAACTCTTGGAAGGTCTACACTATGGACCAACTCTTGGTAGGCCTACACTATGGACCAACTCTTGGAAGGTCTACACTATGGACCAACTCTTGGTAGGCCTACACTATGGACCAACTCTTGGAAGGTCTACACTATGGACCAACTCTTGGAAGGTCTACACTATGGACCAACTCTTGGAAGGTCTACACTATGGACCAACTCTTGGAAGGTCTACACTATGGACCAACTCTTGGTAGGCCTACACTATGGACCAACTCTTGGTAGGCCTACACTATGGACCAACTCTTGGTAGGTCTACACTATGGACCAACTCTTGGTAGGCCTACACTATGGACCAACTCTTGGTAGGCCTACACTATGGACCAACTCTTGGTAGGTCTACACTATGGACCAACTCTTGGTAGGTCTACACTATGGACCAACTCTTGGTAGGTCTACACTATGGACCAACTCTTGGAAGGTCTACACTATGGACCAACTCTTGGTAGGTCTACACTATGGACCAACTCTTGGTAGGCCTACACTATGGACCAACTCTTGGAAGGTCTACACTATGGACCAACTCTTGGAAGGTCTACACTATGGACCAACTCTTGGAAGGTCTACACTATGGACCAACTCTTGGTAGGCCTACACTATGGACCAACTCTTGGTAGGCCTACACTATGGACCAACTCTTGGTAGGTCTACACTATGGACCAACTCTTGGTAGGCCTACACTATGGACCAACTCTTGGTAGGCCTACACTATGGACCAACTCTTGGTAGGTCTACACTATGGACCAACTCTTGGTAGGTCTACACTATGGACCAACTCTTGGTAGGCCTACACTATGGACCAACTCTTGGTAGGCCTACACTATGGACCAACTCTTGGAAGGTCTACACTATGGACCAACTCTTGGTAGGCCTACACTATGGACCAACTCTTGGAAGGTCTACACTATGGACCAACTCTTGGTAGGTCTACACTATGGACCAACTCTTGGAAGGTCTACACTATGGACCAACTCTTGGTAGGTCTACACTATGGACCAACTCTTGGAAGGTCTACACTATGGACCAACTCTTGGAAGGTCTACACTATGGACCAACTCTTGGAAGGGTCTACGCACAATTTAATTCACCTGTTAACCAAAAACATCGCCTTTGTGAAAATAGACCAATGGGGTGATCGGAATTGAATTTCAACTCAAGGTCAACTTGCGATCTACTTCTGGTGATTTTCGTTTTGTTTGCTTGTTAATGTAACATAATCATGATTTGTCATAAGGTGGTTGCCAGTACTTCAATGTCGGTTGTCACGTGATCTTCTGATAAGCAAATTGTGATGACCACCATCCGATAGAACCATCTGATGGCCATGATGTGTTGACTACCATCCGATGGGAAGGTCAGATGGCCGTCATGTGATAACTAATAATATGTGATATCTTATATTTATTTAACAACATTTCTCTGCCTTCCACAATAACTGGTTTGAAATTTCTCTGTAAGCCAGACAATAACTTTGCTGTGGTCATCTAAGTGGCCATAAAATAACTTTGTTGTGGTCATCTACGTGGCCATACAATTACTTTGTTGTGGTGATCTAAGTGGCCATACAATTACTTTGCAGTGGTCATCTAAGTGGCCATACAATTACTTTGCTGTGTTCATCTTAGTGGCCATACAATTACTTTGCTGTGTTCATCTTAGTGGCCATACAATTACTTTGCTGTGGTCATCTTAGTGGCCATACAATTACTTTCCTGTGGTCATCTTAGTTGCCATACAATTACTTTGCTGTGGTCATCTTAGTGGTCATACCATTACTTTGCTATGGTCATCTAAGTGGCCATACAATTACTTTGCAGTGGTCATCTAAGTGGCCATACAATTACTTTGCTTTGTTCATCTTAGTGGCCATACAATTACTTTGCTGTGGTCATCTTAGTGGCCATACAATTACTTTGCTGTGGTCATCTAAGTGGCCATACAATTACTTTGCTGTGGTCATCTAAGTGGCCATACATTGGCCGACTGATATGGTCATCTACGTGACTTGTGGTTGCATTGGCTATTAACGGCGAGAGTCGTAAGTCTTCAAATGACCAACTGGTGATTTGCAGGTATGGACGCCTACTTGGCCCGTGTTCATGTATTGTTTGTTAAAGTTAAACGTCAGAAAGATCCAAAAACCAGTCAAAAGCTTTGACTCTCAGTAAATGTGAAAAAATAAATACTACCTTAACTTCGTTCTCAACTCTTATGTTGAAAATTATAATCTCCGGGGCGTGGGCCTGGGGTACGGTGAACCCCATGCCCTCGGCGATAGTACGCCCATGTGTGGAGCATGTTACTTAATATCACGTGTGTTGCGGCTCGTGTCATGGCGCACGGACTACAATGAACCGGAAGTATAAAACAATATTCTCATTTACAAGCTCTTGATGCAGCCTTGGCCTTGACACTTGACACTATTCCAAGAATTGATTGTGCGTAACGGAACTTGGTCTTAGGCCTTCACCACGACTTTGCCCGATTGTACCTTAAATTGTGGCTCAAACCCACGAAGACTCTCAGCGGTTTCTTCGAAAATAGTCGCAGAAACCTGAAATGACTCCTTATCATGTTTTTCTTTCATTGTCATTTGTTTTTTACGTTAAGTATGTATACCAGTGATGGCGAAGATTTTTGGGAAGCGTGCCCAAAACTCTTTTTGAACTCATTTAATATTTACAGCAAAGTGCCACCACTCCAATGAAACCCTATTTTTAGTCGCGTGCCGGCTTATGAGGCTCTGCGTGCAGACTGTGGCACGCGTGCCATAGGTTCGACATCACTGATGTAACAATAAGATTTTTTTTACATTTGCAATGTAACCTTTTTTTATTCATTTCTTTCTGCTGTTTAAATAGATGGCTGATTTTTTTTATTTTTTTTTAGTTTCACCAAGTTGTCTCAAACTATCCCAAACGGCCACATGGGGTTTACCTGTTGACCCAAAAGACACAACATAAGTCTGCTTTAATTTTATTATCAGTTTTGTCCAATTTCAACATATGCCACACAAAACATTTTGCTGGAAAGACTGACTGTAGCCCCGGGGGCCTCATGTGGCCAACCTTCAGTATGCTTGAGAACCACTATTTCAAACGTTCGTCTAATATGCCATGTTTTTCATGTCATAATATCATTTTCGCCTGAGTATCATTTAAGAAACTTAAAAGTAAATCATTTGACCTCGTAGACAAATTAGCTGTAATTTGCATCCCTTTAAAAATTACGAAGATGATAAGATGACCGCTAATTTTTGCTGCCGCGTACCGGATAAAGTATGACCCTTTTTTTTAAATACCCCCTGTCGTAGAAAGCGACTTTGCACCCCCTTCCTACCCCACTGCGTCATTCTAAATCGCTTCATGTTTGCGTACACAAAGACCCTTAAACTCTCAACAAATAAAACAGTAAACATGTATGTAGCATCTGGAGGAAGGGACTGCTTTCTGTCCACAAGCGACAAGTCAGAGGCGATTCATGCTAACCTTACTGCGGGCGCTGGCAACCCATGCAACGCCACTACTGACCGGAAACTACTTCAATGAACTTTTTTTATACATTTTTTTTACCATAAAATCTTCGCTTTTTACATTTTTATTTTTAAAATTCTTTGAATACAATTATTACTTTGTTTTTCTTCTTATCCGTTTTTAAATTAAATGCTAGCTTTTTTTAATATATTTTTCACATAACCTCACTTTTTAATCAAAATGTGTAAATATTTGATTTTTGAATGATTTCATTTAGATTTTTTAAAATAACCGCCTGGGAATAAAATTTATTATAACAATATTAAAGAGTGTCTGTTGTATGTTTTGTGTTGACTGACAGGATGAGCTGTAACCAACTGCGTTTTATCGTTTTATATTGCCTGTTTGTAAATTTAAAAAGTATTAAAATACGTTTTCTTGTTGACACATACTTTTTTTTAAAATATTCAAAATAAAGATTTCGCTTATATATAAAGGTGGCCAGGTTTACCGCTTTTGATTTTAAGAAATATCGTCAATCAATTGAGTATGTAACAAATGAGATCGCCTCTGAATATAAGGAGTCAGGAGACAACATATATTCTTAACATGGGCGTCGCTAGGAATTTTTCCAGGGGGGGGGGCAAAAAAAACCACTTTTTTTATTTTAACTGACAATGCCATACAGGTACAATTTTCAATTAAATTCAAGTTCAGTATAAAAATAAGGGTCGAAAAAAGCCTTAGAAATTAATAAGACTTACAAATTAGTGCTGTAATTGCTAAAATACAACATTTATTAATGCATTTAATAAATTAAAAACTTAAGTTCTCACGAGAAAATTGAATTTTGCTGTGAAATAATATACGTGTACAAACTGCAGGATTACCAAGGATGGATATCAGAAATTTTTTTACAGGCTAAAAAAAAATCGAAAAGTAGACCAATCGCGGGATTCCGAAATGCCGTTATTAGAAGATTTTGGGGCGTCTGCAGCATCTGACTTATCATTGGCATTGAGGACAACAGTACACGTTCAACAGCCAGACACAACTGAAGCAACTGTTCCTAATTTGATTGTCGCTGACACTTATTCATTTCCTAAATTGGATATTGGAAGGTATGTCTGGACATACGACCTTTCAAATAAGTTGAAATTGCAGCTGATTCGTGATTGTTGGACCCTTGATAAAAATTATGATTTTAGAGCTGGCAGTTAGGGAAACAGAGTTTTTAGTTTTTAGATATGCATGGTTATCAGACTATTCACCGTGGCTTTTATACTCGCAAATGTTAATAGGTGCCTTTTGCAAATATTGCGTGTTGTTTCTGCAAAAAGTAATTCTATGAGTTCAGTGGGTATTTGTCATCAAACCATGTACAAAATATAAAGATTTCAACGAAGATGCACGTAGCAACCTGCAAAGCACATTATGGCACAAAGGCTCTCATGAAGATGCAAGCAATTTTATTTGCTTTATTGGAAGCCAAAGCAGTTTCTATAGATGAGCAGTTGGACTCATCATTTAGAAGACAAATTCAAGAAAATCGCAACAAACTGGGTCCCATCATTTCTACAATCCTATTTTTCTGCATGCATGTTTTAGCACTTCGTGAAACAGAATCAAATTCTGGTAATTTGTATGAACTGTTAGAGTTTCGTGTTGAATCTGGAGATGAAGTTCTTGGTAATCGTTTGTCAATTGGTTCTTGTAGTGCTGAGTATGGTTCATCGACAAAACGCCCCGGACAAAACGGCCCCGACAATTGGGCTCCGACATAACGGCCCCGACAAAACGGCCCTGGACTAATAGATGGACTAATAGTAAAATTTACAATCAAATATATTCGTATTTTTACTCACCTATTCAGTGTCAGGTTTAGCTAACAATAAACAATAATAATAACACCAAAAAAGTGAATTTAATAGCCTTTACGCGAAATGGTACCAATAACGGTTGTTTGTTGACAAGAAAACAATATAATAACATCACAAGAAATAATTTTACAATTTTACCACTTTTTTAAGGGTGAAAAATTTGACGAAAGCTTAAAATGCAAAAAAAATTAAAGTTTTTGTTAAAAAATGTTAACAATTTGTCTGGGGCCGTTTTGACCGGGGCCGTTATGTCGGGGCCGTTTTGTCTGGGGCGTTTTGACGGGTAACCGCTGAGTGTATCTCGGCAACTACGCAAAACACTAAAATCGAAATTTGTGGGTCTCTCTTGCGTGAAGACATTGTTCGTGAAGCAAATAATTCAGTTGCATTTTCTATACTTGCCGACGAGACAAATGACATTTCGGGAGGCATTGAGCAGATGTCACTTGGTGTTAGATTTGTAAAATTAAGAACAAAATGGGAAAATGATGGTCACAGAAGAATTCCTGGGATATATTACAATTGTCAATAGAACAGCTGAAGGTTTAGCCAACACCATCATTACTAATTCATTAGAATTTTGATTAAATATGACAATGCTTGTTGGTCAAGGATACTACGAATGTTCTACAATGGCAGGTAAAGAAGGAGGAGTCCAAGCAATAATTCGAAAAAAATACCCAAAGCAGCATTTTTACATTGCAGTTCACATAAACTAAATCTTGTTGTGAACGATTTAAATAATGTGAATGTTGTACGAAACACAATAGGAACAATTAAGTCAATTATAGTGTTTTTCCGAGAAAGTAATCAGCAAAGAAAACTTATTCTAAATGTTCCTTTGCTATGTGAAACTAGATGACACATAAATATAAAAGCTTGCGGATTTTTGCTGAAAATGTTACAGAAATTGTTAAACAACTGAATATTTAGAACAATCAGTAATGTAATCAGTTATACTTGCAGATATAATTCTTTTTTATGTTTGATAAATGTAAACTGTCTTCCATGTAATAAACTTTCAGGAAATTTAGTTCAGTTTTATTGTAACAACTTTATGACATTTGTATGAATTTTGTTTCTCAAATGTAGGGGGGAGGCAAATGTCTACACTTGACCCCCCCTTCCCTACGCCCATGATTCATAAATATAACAGAATAATAGAGGATAGAGTTTTTAACAAAATTGCAAATTGTTACATTTTAAAACAAGGATGAAATTAAATGCACTAAAAAAAGTATAACTTTGTTTTAAACTTTCTTTAAATGAATTACTTAAGATAGAAGGAATACATTTTAAGGACTTAGACTGACCTGGAGGGGTAAACAGAAATCTGTTTGTTGTTGTTTTTTAACATATACCCAACCATTGGGTCTTAAAATTTATATCTTTATGCATTGACCTCATAAAGTTTACGCCGCATGTCCTTCCAAAAACAGCTGTCCTCCCAACTCACTGTTTAAAAAAAAACTTGAAAAATTATTCCATCGAGGGCCACGATAACCGGAATAGGGCTAATATGGCTAATATGGCTAATAGGGCTAATAAGGTTAATAGAGCTAATATGGCTGATAGGGCTAATATGGCTGATAGGGCTAATATGGCTAATTTTGCTAATAGGGCTAATAGGGCGAATATGGCTAATAGGGCTAATAGGGGTAATATGGCTAATAGGGCTAATATGGCTAATAGGGCTAATAGGGCTAATATGGCTAATAGGGCTAATAGGGGTAATATGGCTAATAGGGCTAATAGAGCTAATATGGCTAATAGGGCTAATATAGCTAATAGGGCTAATAGAGCTAATATGGCTAATAGGGCGAATATGGCTAATAGGGCTAATATGGCTAATAGGGCTAATAGAGCTAATATGGCTAATACGGCTAATAGGGCTAATATGGCTAATAGGGCTAATAGAGCTAATATGGCTAATAGGGCTAATATGGCTAATATGGCTAATAAGGCTGATAGAGCTAATATGGCTAATAGGGCTAATATGGCTGATAGGGCTAATATGGCTAATTTTGCTAATAGGGCTAATAGGTCTAATATGGCTAATAGGGCTAATCTGGTTAATATGGCTAATAACCCACCAGAGGACACACGTGGCGGCCTTGCACTGGACTAATATGATGAGAGTGGTCATCGTCGACTACAACGGACGAACAACAACAAAAGAAACGGAACAATATGGTCACGTGAACAGATTGCCGAAACCTATGAAAATATGAGTTGAGTATGAAATAAATCAAAACATAATTTTTGTATTCTGGCTTTTTTTTCAATCTTCGGGGCCGTCCATAAATGACGTCACTCAATTTTCTCTGATTTTTACCCCCCCCCCTTTCCCCCTCTCGTCACACTTCGTCACAAAAACTTAGATCCCCCTCCAATATGACGTCACAAAGCTTTGACGTATTTTCTCATTGAAAATTAGCATGTTGCAAATTGCTTGCAAATACGTTTTTGTCATTTAACTTTGTATTTAGTGTAAGAGTGCACTCTAATAATCGTAACAAGTGTGAAGTCATTGAAAACATAATTAAATAAATTGAAAGCAATCAAATATTTAAGTGGAACTTTTATTTTAAAGTTGCACGTTTTTCATGTGACGTCACATTTCTTAAACACCCCCTCCCCTTCGTCACACATCGTCACAAATGGGAGGACCCCCCTGCCTCCTAGGCGCGTGACGTCACTTATATTTATTTTTTCATAAACATTAGATTGATCTACAACAAAAGTAACATTTGAACCAGATGAAACAGAAGCTGAAACAACATGAGTCTTATTATAAAAGTTAATCTCAACGAAGAACTTTTGTGTGTGTGTGGGGGGGGGGCGCATTACTATAGTGAGGTCAGAAGCGGATAGCAGCTGTTCTTATTCGTCGGTAATATTTAAACATTAAAAAGGCATTTTCGTCAATAATAATAATAATTTCAGAATTTATATATAGCCTATTAACCCAGAAACCAGGTGGGCTCACGGCACTTCAGATAAAAAATAGTAATAAATATATTTATAATTTATAAATAAAAATACATTCATTTTATTACACGCTTTTATTTAAGTCACACTGTTTGTATGGTGTATCCATCCATCCATCCATCCATCCTTCCTTCAAAACTTGAAACGTAAAATTATACCACTTCTGATGGTCCTAGAGATCTAAAAATTTTACCACAGATAGATCTTGGATGACAATGCATTGTATCAAAATTTCAGATCAATCGAATGTACCGTAATTAAATTAATCAATTTTTAATTTATCTCTATTTATCACTATTTTAGAATGTATAGTCGTCTGCTAGAGTTGACCTCCACGGCTCACTAGTTTCACTCCAGCCCAAATTCCCGTGTTTACATCAAGGGCAGGGGAGATCAGCGCGTTTCAGTCTGTAAATGTTTGTAAATAAAAGCGTGTCCTTTTTAAAAAAAAGATTTTTTTACATTTTACTTATTAAAACATTCATTTCCTAAATACAAAATTATAACAAAAATACATATTTTAAGTTAATTTTAACATGATGGTGCAAATAATATTTTGTTATTCCTTTTTTTAAAGTAAAAATCTTTAGGTCAGTAATAAATTATACTAATATTTCATGTGGTTTGAATTATTTCTTGTTATGAAATATATAGTTGTTTACAATGTAGATCAATAGCTTGTTCAAGATTTGAGAAACCCTTCTTTTCAATTGACACGACTCCATTATCATTGGATATAAATTTCATGACCAGCTACGTCACGCTATTTTGTGTATTCAGGTTTTGCACATTTTTGAAAAGCTGAAACATTGTATCAGATTTATTTTCTTTTTTTTTCCTTTCCTGTTTTACTGCTAATAGTAATAAACGACGTTTTGAATAGAACGAAGCCTCGTGAAAATTTATCACCATGCACTGTAAGATCATTTATAGCAAGGGATAACTTACGTTGGGGAATAAACCAATCCGAAGTTGTATAGGAGGCGCGCTAATAAAAAGAATCATAAAACATGAACCAAGGAGGAAAAAACGGAACAAAAATGAAAACATTATAATTCTGTCAGACGAGATATGCCAGACTTCGGCACTTAGACCAATCTCATTTTATGTCGGGGTTACTTCTCACCCCGACAGTTCATTCTAGCAGTGCAGCGAGATTGACAACGGTTTAACTCGGCTTTTTTTCCCGTGCGGGTAGTTGGGTGTTTTATTTATTTTTATTTTCTAAAGCCGAATATGGGAGAGGATCCTTATAATAATTATATATAGTTATCAATTGTTGTTCCCCTTACTTACTTGTGAAGACTAAGAAAGTGATCACACAATTATCATAAAATATATGATAGTTTGCTTTTGTCTCAGTGTTGTTTCCATGCGATATATTTGCAATGTTCAGCTATGGCGGATTAAGGGGGAGCGGGCTGAACGGGCTAAAGCCAGGGGCCCCCGATGGTTTAGGGGCCCCCAAATTTAGTATAATTTATAATAAAGGTGGACAAATGTTTGCATGAATCCCTAAAAAATCATAAATTAGTAAAATCTGATCTATTAATCTGATCGCTATTCGGACCCGGTAGCCTCAGTATCGAAAAACTTGATTTCATTGGCTCAATTAGAGAAAATGTTAATAAATACTATTTATATCTTATAAATTAAGTTTAATGGTCAGGATCGCGTGGTCTTGATGCAACGTGTTGTCTTGTAGCGCAAGTGATAGCGGGTACGATTCCCGGCGGAGGCATATGTTTTTTTATTATTTGTCTTTTTTTTAAATTATCTTTTAACACTCAATTTTAGTTTCCAGGCAAACAGTTATTTCTTAGTGTTCGTTTTTTTATATGAATCCGATCCCGGAGTACAGACACATTATGAACAAGGAACCAATGGACTATCTAGTTACAAGTTACAGTCTTATATTAGCTGCTAGCAATCATTTTATTTAAAGGGACGTTAGCTGGATAGGGCCCCAGTTTGAATTGCAGCCAGGGGCCCCGTGCAGTCTTAATCCGCCCCTGATGTTCAGTAACCCTAAATAAATATCAATATACATAATTTGCAATCTCTGTCACGTCTGTAGTGTCTGTCCGTGACGCTACTAATTTTAGAAAGCAGCGCACCAAATTACTGCACCAATGCATCAAAAGGTGTGCAAAATAAAGATGCGCTGTAAAAAAAATAGTATATGACGTCATTGTTTTAGCTCATATTTTAATTTTGGAAAAGGGAACAATGTAAACAGAGGATTTGATGATGGTTAATTATAAAATTAAAAAACAAAGGGGGCGCCCTAGCGCCCTATAACCCCTATTATAAAATATTTTGTGTACATTTCAGAAAGTTTAATATTTCGTATTTATCAAACAAGGATACGTTAGTTGGGATTTTGAAAAAGGTCGGCGCCGTAGGCGCCCTAAAAAAGTGCATTTTTTTTTCAAAAATAAATAGATTTCAGCTGAAAACTTCCGTCATTTTTGACGGGTGATACGCTATATATATATATACCGTGCTTTTTTGTGACGGTACGCACCGGTACGGCGTACCGGCACCTTTTTAAATGTGGGAAAAAATTATTACTTTTCTTGTATTTTAACGTTTATTATTATTGGTTAATTATAAAATTAAATTGTTTTAGACATTTGGTATCTTTGTATCTTTGTATCTTTGTATCTTTGTATCTTTGTATCTTTACAGTTGTGATTTAGCTTGCATCGAGGTGCGAACTGGTAGTTAAAATTTAGGCAATCCATCACTGAGTACCGGCACCTATTTTTTTTACAAAAAAGCACTGTATATATATAAAATTATATATATATATATATATAGCCGAGTGGTGGCTAAATGGCTAAATATTTATTATTATATATATGCAGCACACTCACACTAACTGAACTAAATGAGACAAATAACTAAATGCAGGTCATGAGGACTATAGTTTGACTAATGTTTTTGGCTTTTGGAATAATTTATTTTCTAAGGTAAAACGTTACTGACGCCTAAGTCATTGAACTAACACAGGAAGAAAAGCATACAGTTTTAACACACAGCCTATGCCTTACTGGCGCCTATCTCTGGCTCTCCTCAATGTTGTCACTAAATGTTGTCTCACATGTTTTCCCTAGTCCCCTCCCAAGTCACGTTTTCCTTATATACCTAACCAAAGGTATGTGGGTGATAAACGAAATGCCATGCCTGCTGGGAGCAATAAAATTTGCAGCCTTTCATTCCCTGTCCACTGTCTCCATGATTAACTCCTAACGTTTTCCCGACCTATAATGCCGCCCAAGACACTAAATATGTGACATTTGAGATGACGTCAAAAGGCCCTGAGTCACTAAGACTCTTATAGAACCCCTCGGGGAATTCCCCAGCAACTTTCCCCCCTCCCCGATGGGAGCTAGCCGACGGGGACACCCCCCGAGACGATCCCCTAGAAGAGGGGGTCGTCTGGGCAGATGGCAGCCGCACAAGTCGACCTAGTCTGCCTCTCAATGGGAGTTTCCACCCCAAAGGGTGGATGTGGATTTTTTTACCTACTTCGACCCGCCATAGCTGCGGCGCCACCACGGCACAGAATAGTGGTCTATGTATCCAAGGGACTGTCGCAAGATATGGGTAAACATCATTGTAGACAACCCATGGAGGTGCGGCCAACCTCAATAGCCAACCACATAGTGTTGATAAGGGCATCCCCATTCAATGGGTATAAGTCTCCTCAGAGCTGACATCCGACCAAAGTTCCTCACGGCACTTTTTCTAGTATTGTACTGGCCCACCTGGCCCTAAACAGTGCCGTTCACTGAAAATAGCTGGAAAGGGGGACGAAACGGTCGCTTCGGATGACCCGACCCTCAACGGGTACAATGGTTTTCGTCATTGACGGGGGCATTCTCCTCCACGGGTGCCCCCGTCTACGTTCCGTACAGCGACTGTAATCATATGTCTACCTGCCTAGCTAACCCTAGCGGGACTTCGACGTTCCTCGTCGGGACTGTTAGTTTCGGGTCTCGCGTACCCTACTTATCTAGAGGACCCCGTAAAGGTCAGCCCCTTCCTCCGGCGTCCAAGACACTAAAAATTTCGTTTCCGATTCCTAACAACACTATGATTGTTCTACGCTACCTTCCGGCAGCGACAGCACACGTAATCCCAAACCACAACAATGTGAGGGCTGGGGAGTGGTGGTGGGTGAGGGGTCGTGCCCTTAGATGGAGAGGCACCCTGCCACATATATAATCCTGATTGGTTGAATTTAATAGGCCTAAGAAATAAATATGCATCTTGGCACTGCATACATTGTGGGCTGCCCCAAATCAGTTCAGATTTATTTAACTATAAGGACCTTATCACCACAAACTCTTACAGTGTTTTGGCAAATCCTTTTATAAATAAACCACTAGATAAAATGAAACCAACCACACAAACCCATAAAATTACCCATAAAAAATCTAATAATAATAATAATCAAAACATTCTCAAAACACTAATAGTTAATTTCCAAAGCTTAAAAAATAAAATTCCAGATTTAGAACTACTTATAAAAACAGAAGAACCAGACATAATTGCTGGTTCTGAAACTTGGTTGAACCCCAACATATATAACTCTGAGATTTTAAACACCAATTATAATATTTTTAGGAAAGACAGATCAGACAATTATGGAGGAGTGCTACTTGCAATTAAATCAAATATCATAGCTGAAGAAATTACTACACAGCCAAATTTTAATATAGAGTCTATTTATTGTAAAATAATTACACCAAACTCATCCCCACTTATTGTAGGCAGTATATATAGACCTCCGAATACAAACCCAGAATACATGAACAATCTTTGTAGTCAATTAACTTTCATAAAAGAGAATAATAAAAATGCAGTTCTATGGATTATGGGGGACTTTAATCTTCCAGATATAAATTGGAAAAATTATACAATTGATAACCATCAAACTAACAAAGAAATTAATGAACACTTCCTAGACACTATAAACAACATAAACCTAGAACAGATAGTAAAAACAGCAACAAGGAAAAATAAAACACTAGATTTATTCCTAACAAATAGACCAGGACTAGTGTTAGACTATAAAATAATTCCAGGACTGTCCGACCATGATATTGTTAGGGTCACCAATACAATAAAAACTAAAATTAATAAGATACCTAGAAGAATAATCTATCTTTGGAATAAATGTAATTCAATAAAACTACACCAATCAGCGGCTAACTTCCAACAAACTTTCCTAAGTAAATTTAACACAAATAGCCCAGTAGAAGAAATTTGGAAAGATATAAAAACAAATCTAAAAACTATAATGGATGAGAATGTTCCAACAAAACTAACATCAAATAAAATTAACAAATGCTGGTTCAATTCTAGATTGAAAAAGCTATGCAAACTAAAAGAGAACTTATTTAAGAAATATAAAGCTACCAATTCACATAGGATACACAAAAAATACTTAAAGATTAAACACTTGACACAAAAACTTAGTCGGAACCTCCAAAATGAATATATAAACAATGTAATTACCAAAGATAACAATAAAAACTTATGGTCCTTTATCAAATCTAAAAAAATGGAACCTTCAGGAATAGCCACACTAAAAGGCTCAGATAATAAAACCTATAATGATAATGAAACTAAAGCTAATATCCTTAACACATATTTTGCATCATCTTTTTCTGCCTCAGGCGACAAGGAAGTTTTAATGTTTTAACTGTAGATGAGATAGGTATACATTCACTCCTAAAAAACTTAAAAATAAACAAAGCTACTGGCCCAGATGATTTGCCTGCAAGATTATTAAAAGAACTAAGCAATGAACTGTCCCCAATCTTTGTAGTTCTCTTTCAAGCCTCTCTAAACCAGGGTAAAGTGCCCCAGGATTGGAAATTAGCTAATGTAAGTCCACTCTTTAAGAAAGGGGATAAATCAGACCCTGGTAATTACAGGCCTGTATCACTTACTAGTATCACCTGTAAATTACTAGAACACATAATATATAGTAGAATAGTTAACCACCTTGACAAATATAATGCTCTATGCCCACATCAACACGGCTTTAGAAAAAACAGATCATGTGAAACACAATTAATAGGTTTAATAGATGAACTATCAAAAGGCTTGGACAAAAATGATCAAATAGATACAATATTACTAGACTTCTCAAAAGCATTTGACAAAGTTCACCACCTTAGTTTACTTAAAAAACTTAACTACTTTGGAATCTCAGGTTCCTTACATCACTGGATCCAAGACTTCCTTTTGGGCAGGGAGCAAACTGTAATAATTAATGGATCTAAATCTGCACCAATAAAGGTTAACTCAGGAGTTCCCCAAGGAACTGTGCTAGGTCCCTTACTCTTTTTAATTTATATAAATGATTTACCCAACAACATCTCAACAGGTACAAAAGTTAGGCTATTTGCTGATGATTGTATAATCTATAGAACAATTAAATCAGAACAAGATAGCAAAATTTTACA
Organism: Ampullaceana balthica; assembly: GCA_944989445.1. Taxonomy (NCBI): domain Eukaryota; kingdom Metazoa; phylum Mollusca; class Gastropoda; family Lymnaeidae; genus Ampullaceana; species Ampullaceana balthica. The sequence continues at coordinate 342,859 of CALYLW010000447.1, read as the reverse complement.
AAAAGACTTAGATGAATTGATAAAATGGGAAACTAACTGGAGTATGTCTTTCCATCCAGAAAAGTGTCAACTGTTAAGAGTAACAAAGAAAAAGAAACAAATAAATTCAAAATATTACATTCATGGAAAAGAACTGACCCAAACTAAAGATGCAAAATACTTAGGAGTCTTAATAAATGAGAAACTATCATGGAATCCCCATGTCAATGAAGTTATTAAAAAATCAAACAAAACCTTAGGCTTTATAAAAAGGAACTTTAACAAATGTAATAGAGATATAAAACTAAAATGCTACCTCACTTTGGTGAGACCTGCACTAGAATATGCATCTTCTGTATGGGACCCATCCACCAAAGAAAACATTGATAAACTAGAACAAATTCAAAAAAGAGCTGCCAGATTCATTACTGGAGAATATTCGAAACTGACAAGAGTAACACCATTAGTTAAATCATTAAACCTTGAAACACTAGAGGATAGAAGAACCAAAGCAAAGTAGTAATCATACATAAAGCAATTAATTCTAATTTAGAAATACAACACAAAGATAACTTAATACAACCCTCAGATAGACATAAGGATAAAAACACCTTTCTTATTCCGTATGCAAGAACAAACACATACAAGTTTTCCTTCTTCCCGTCCGGAATTCGGGCGTGGAATGGGTTGCCTGAAGAATCCAGGAAAACCAACACTTTATCAACATTTAAATCTCTAATAAAAATGCAGGACTAAACACAAACCATAGATAAGCGTAGGACGCAATAATCTTCTGTATAGAAGGAGCGTCTGTAAACAGATAAGATAAGATAAGATAAAATATTGCAAGATGTGACCATTCAAATGAAACAAGTAATAAACAGCTTTAGTTATAAAACTAACTCAAATAAACACACTCAGTCAACAAATTAATGTTTGGATTTTTTAAAATAAATTTTTTATTGTTATTTTCATTTTTTGACCAAATGGCAAATATTGTTTTCATTCAAATTTAAATGATATAACTTGGTTAAATGTTGTAAACTTCAAAATAACTTGACTAAAATCTTGCTCGTGATGTCTTCTTACTCATAAATTTTTTTTTAAAAACGTTAAAAAACGAGTTTTTGAATATAAAATCCTTTATATACGAGACATAACTAAAACTATGTTCATTATGATACGCATCGCACGACAATCCAAAATTTTAGATATGTCTCATAGATCTATATATAAAGGATTTATAGTAATAAAAAAAACTTCTACATTCTGTCTGCTAAATTTCAGCTCGATTTGATCACGGGAAAGGGGTTATACAAACATGTTTAACATAGTGCGCACCGGGAGACAGATAGGCAGTATTAATAGCATTTACATTTAAAGATCGGGAATATATTTTTAAAAAGTATCGTCAATATAATACGCACCGCACAGCGCTACAGGAAAGTATTAAAAAAAGGTTTTTCAATATAATACGTACGGCAACACTCTAAACTCTAAACCAGTGGTTTCTAACCTTTTCGGGTCCTTGCACCCCTTCAGATGCCCAAAAACTTTCATGCACCCCCTCGTAAAACTTGCAGAAAATGTATAATAAACTATGTTTATTTTAGGAACACAACAATATGCAACAGGGAATTTAATGAGAGATCTCATGCTGATTTTTAGGATCATCAGTGATTTAAATCTGGGGACTGTTTTGGACAAAGCAACTCTCATGTCATCCTCTGCATTCAACTTATTCCTTGCCTTGGGTTTAATCGTCAAAAGTGTGGAGAATCCTGCTTCACAGAGATATGTTGTGGCAAATGTTGTGCCTTTTGTCTAGTTCTGAGTAGGAATCTAGCTTGGCGCACCAAAATTCAATCGATGTATTGCAACTGAAGGCACTACTCAGTAATTCTCTGATTCTCAAATCAATCAGGTCATCTTTAGCAAGGTCACTGTCATCAATGGTGTCCAAGTCACAGAGAAAAGGATAGCGAATCCGAAGGTCTTTCCTAGCAATTATTTGACAGAAATACCCATCAAAGGACCTTTGCACTGTTGAAAGGTGCTCTGAAATTTCCCCTTTGATGTTGTCAGGCAGTGATCCCTCAGTGCTTCCTTCTGCAGCAGATATTACAACTTCATCCAAGAGTGGAAATGTTGGCCAAGTTGGACTTTTCTAGTCGTCGTTGGAATAGTGGCAGTTTGTTAAGGAAGGCTTGCAATCTCTCAGTAGCATCCATTGCAGTCATAGCAGGTCCTTGGAGAGATGTGTTCAACTCATTCAAGATGGTGAAGATGTCAGCCAGGTATGCCAAGTAATGAATGAAATTTGGACATTCAAACTTCTCAGCAAGGTCACTCTTTTTCTCGCAAGAAAATGGCAAGCTCCATTCTCAGTTCTACTAACCGAGAAAGTATCCAGTAAAGGCCCTAGACAACCAGCGCACCCCAGTGTGGTAGAGCAGAACTTCATGCTCAGAGCCCAGCTCCTGACAGAACAACTTGAAGAGGCGGTGGTTCAAGGCATGTGAGCGGATAAAATTTACAACTTGGACTGCAGTAGAAAGAACTGACTTCATGGTTGGAGGTAGAGTTTTGCATGCCAGGGCCTGACGATGAAGGATACAGTGTGTAGTAACAATATCTGAAAATTCTTTCTTTACCAGTGCTGAAAATCCTGACGAGTATCGAAGTACCTATCAAAAAGGTTGTATATGGGCGCCCTTTGACGCGACATGCCTTGCTTATGGTTTACATTTTCAGATTATCAGTTTTTCTTTTATTTTTTCCTTCATCTTTTTTTTCTTCCTCTTTCTTTTTTTCCCCTCTGAATCGTTCATGCACCCCCTTGAACCTGCCATGCACCCCCAATATGCACCACTGGTTGGGAACCCTGCTCTAAACACGAAAGTAATATGCTACATAGAGATAAATAGAGATAATATACAATTCATTAATTTAATTACAGTACATTCGATCGATCGGAAATTTTATGGATCATTTTTATCATCGGCACGAGTCTGCCTGCAAAATTTCAGCTCGCTAGCATACGAGGAAGTGGGTTAAAAATCGATCCAAAGTTTTTTCGACATTCAAGCAATCAAGCAGACGCCACGAGTTAATGTAAAGGATTTTAAAATAAATTTTTCGCCCCCAAAATAATCTTTAAACTTTGTTTTTGTTTGGTCTATTTTTATTATTAGTATTTTATTCATATAATGTATATTAAATTGTGTAATTCTATTTTTAGTTAATATTTGATTTTTTTTAACGCCCAACAAAAAATTATATTTATTTATATTTCTTTTCTATCTGAAAAATAAAATCTGGCAGAAATTCTAAAACAATAACTTCCGACTTCCGGTTCTAAATAAAGATGCAAACACATGTATTTCACTAACTCAGAATTGAAAAACGAAAGTTGACTCTTAATAAAATGGGAGAAAAAGCTAAAACTAGCTCATTATTCGATGAGATATTTAAGCTCCAAAGTACAGCTCCTGAAGTTGATATCGACCCCGAAGATCCGATTGACGGTTTGATATATTTTTTAAAAAATAAAGATTTTTTGTTCTGTTTTACTTTTAAATAAAATGTTAGCAAAAAAAAGGGGAAAAAGAACTGACAGAAACACACTTTTTTAAAAATTAAAAAATAATGTTATCTCTGGGGCTTGAACCCAGGACCTTCGCGTGTACGGTGGACGTGATAACCACTACACTACGAATCACATGTTACTCTGTGAAGGAACAAGGCAAGGCAGAATCGTTGTTGCCCCTTTCTCCACCACCTCCGCTTGATAAACATTAATAAACCATAAAATGATTGTTTGAGGGTCATTTGTCATCCTTATTTGCACATACTCACATTGGTGAATTATACAGGGCGTCCTCTGGTTACGACGGTACCGACTTACACTGTTTTGTGGCTATGAACGCGCCCCCATAAAAATATAAAAAATAATATAACGTCTCATTCCGTCTTTTAAGTTTTTTTTTAAAAACTTTTTTTTCCTTATGGTAAGGAATTGTTTTCTCTTTTGAATTTTTTTTTATGTCATTAAATGGTAAAAAAAATTTTAGCACTGTCATTCAGTAGGCCTATATTTTTTATTATTTTTTTTTAAATGTTTTGGGTCAATACATACGCCATTTTGGTTGTTTACACCGTTACTCTCTCTCTCGTGTTTTATCTTTTTTTTAAAAACTTTTTTTTCATGTGGTAAGGAATTGTTTTCTCTTTTAAAATTCTTTTTTTTATGTCATTAACTGTTACATTTTTAATAGCACTTTACCTACAGTAAGTTACAGTGTGTGTGAGTATATATATATATATATATGTATGTTCCGACTTACACTGAAATTCGGGTTAAAACGCTTCTTAATAACGGATCACTGTTGTAACTCTAGGACCTGTATATATTGATTAGACATATGCTGTCACTGCTGTGGCAGCTTTTGTGTCTTTGTGGGTATCCTTCCCCGAAAGGTGCCTTCACTTGTCGGACAAAGATGGTCAGGATGTCATCAGAAGGATTTCGAGCATGATCTTCTCTGGACTTGAAATCTTGTTATCTGCTTGCTTCACATGTGAAGCTGTGTAAACATCTAATAAATTCAGAAAAACTAAAAATGCTTACAATGCTATAGGACTTACAACTTTTAAGTTGTAACACTAAATTGTATTAATTAAAATAAAATAAACGCTTAACAAATGAAAAACATGTAATGTGCTCAATGCAGCAATTGAACTTAGATTACACAGGAATATGTTTAATATTAAGCTGTTTTTTTAAAAACAGGTTTCAAAGCTACTTTAGTAGACGATGTTGACGAAGCTGAGGAATTAGGGGCAACTTCTTTAAGAAAACAGGCTGCAATCATATCAGATGACCCCAGATACAAAGGAAAAAGAACATCAAGAAAGGACTTATACTCTGATGGTAAACAATTTAATAATCGTCTTAATACTTAAGGTAGATGAAAATAAATAATTTATAAATATTTATACGTTTCATTGCGCTGTGTCCATTAATTAGTATTTATTATATATAAATATCCATTGGCAGTTAAAGAGAGGTGAGACGAAATGTTTACATGATATTTAAAAAAATTTAACTTGTGAGCAAAAATTATTTTCTCTTTTGTTATTTGTAAACAGAATTGGAAGTTGCGTATTTCAAACCCTTGTTTTTCTGAAACAACATATTCTGCCAGTATTGCAAGTCATCATTTATAATATGCACATTACTTTTTACTTAATTTTTCCAGATGAAGATGAAGGTCATGGTACAGAATCTGGGTGAGTATGCCATTTGTTTTGTGTTTGCATTGTCTTTCTCTTAATGTCCACTGTGTCTTGAGTTTCAGGGCTCTGTTATTGATCTTATTTCAAGTTATGAGCTTGTGATTATTAAACTTGTTTCTTCCAGGACGTGTGAGAGAGAGGTGGATTTAGCGTAAAATTAAATCAATTTATTTATTTTTTTTTGTGTAATTTCATTGTTTCTTTTGTTAGACACAGTTATAAAAATTTAGACTATTATTATAAAAAAATTTAGTGAATAACGAGGACAGTTGTATTTTTAAGTTTTATAGACTATTCTTTTGCTCATTGCTTTGTCTTTCTTGAAGGGGTGAAATGGATTCCCCGGGTTCTGGCAGTGAAGGAGATCAGGAGGATTTTGATATAATGGAGGAGGATGAAGAAGGTGAAAATACTGAAGAGGAGAGTGATATGGAGGAGGATGAACAAGATGAAGGCAGTGGCGACTCTGGTAAAGAAGACGATCTGAAAGATGAAAATGGTAAGACGTGTTTTCTTTTCTGTAATAGATTTAAAGAGTTGGATAAAAGATCATAGGGATGACTTGTTCATTGAATTAAATGTAAAACCTGGCTATATATTCCCATAAGAATCGACAATGTCTTTTCACAAGGCATCATATATTATATAATTTGCTTTGTATGTTGTTCATAACGCTATGTAATCAGGCAATAAAAGATTTTAGAAAGCGCACCGCTTAAAAAAAAAGCCTTGAAAAAACATCCTCATAAAATTGTTCAATATGGAAATGAGATTTATTTTTTCTCTCTTTGCCTCTACATTTTCTGTTTATTCATTTTTGACGGGTAATCAATATAATATGCTAATGTTTTCTGCATTTGATTTTTAAAGACTGGTATGTTAGTGCGTGAATAGTAAGATGCTTAAAAGCATACATTTTTTAACTGTCAAATATATGCATAATTTCCATGGGCTGGGTTCATGTAATTTTTTTTTCAGATGAAGAAGAAGATGCTACCATCATGCCACAAACCAAATCTGATGACAGAGAAAAAGGGGGAGGCGGTTGTCTTTCAGTTGGGTAGGTAGACATTTTGTTTTGAAAATAAGTTGCTTTAACTTCATCATGATTTAAGTCGGGGGGGGGCAGATGTTGCTGTGTGACTGATGTCAATAATTTTATTTCATATATCAGCTGTTACCTTAACCCACCAAGAAATGGGACGCTTGAAATAGGGATGTGACGAAATTCGAATCCGACAGATTTTTTAAAAAAAATTCCATCGAATTTGAAAAATTACTGTTTTCAGATCAAACACGGCCGTAGAAATTGTAACTAAAATTAAAAAACCTAGAGACTTTCGAAAACCCGAAATAAAGAAAACAGATAAAACTAAACTCCTGGACCCTTACTCAGCTGTCCATAGATTAGACGTCGTATTTGGTCATGAACGTATTTTAGATACACCCCTCTCCCCAAACATTGTTTTCATCTGAGCTTTCTAAGCCAAGTGTTGACCGAATCCGACGGATGCAGATTTTTATCAGCTCCGTCACATCCCTAGCTTGAAATATTAACACACAAGAAGTAAAATTAAGCCTTTGTGGGAAATTTTTATTTTTGCTTTTGATCTCGTACTTGAGTAAGAGTCTCTCAAATTAAACTGGCTTGGAATAATTATTCTCTACCTGTCACTGTTGGCTGTGGGATAGATTTATTAATTGACAGATCCCCTGTTTTGAGGTTTTTTTATTATTAGTTAGAGCTCTGTTTAAGGTTTTCACAAATTTGCTAATGGGCTATATTATGTTTCTGTTGCTAAAATAATTTACAATTTGTGTTTGTTGCCAGGTGTCTGGGATGATCTTATCAAGGGTAGAATTGCTCTACAGAAACTGGTGACTGCCTGCAACAGACTTCCACAGCCCGCTACTTGGCCAGATTTTTTACTGGATAGCACTTTCAGGACAGAAGCTAACTATGGTAACCAAAAAATGAACTGCCCGTCCTTTAAATTATTAATATTCACTGTGTCCTGTATCACAATCATTGTTATTTCCAATACTTGGCTGGACCTCTAAGGTCCTCATTTTTTGTTATGAGTTCTCAGGTGATTGTCACAATGGTTCAGCTAATACGAGATAAAAATGTCAAGAAGTGAGTCCCAAACATTGTGTTTGAAGACGAAAAGATAAATTGATTCAAAGGTTGTGTGTTTGGAAAATATTAAAACAGAAGAAAAAAAAACTTTGTTGTTTAAAAGAGGGCTTCAAATCGATCGAAAGCTTGTTAGTTGTCTGGAAAGAGAAACAAAAAGATGAAGCATTGCCAAATATTTTTACAAAAAGTGACTCCCAATTTTACCATCAATTATTTACCTTATCGTTTTGGCTCCTCGTAAAATGTTTCAGTTTCAATGCAACAGTTACTGTTAAATGAGAACAGCTTACTTTCAAAATATTGAATTCCTTAAGACAAGAGACAATTATTTAATGATTATCCCATTCAGATTGACCTTTTTGTATAGAATATTTCAATGGTAAAGATTAAATTTAAAAAAATTTATGACTATGAAAATACTTAATAAGATTGTTTGTGCTGAATGCAAAATTACATTTTAAATGCTGTAAAGATAGAAAAAATTAAATAGCAAAAACTAGATGAAATAATAATAATCTGTTTTTGTTTTCATTAGTTCACAGCTCTGTTAGAAAACTTTTCTCTGCACTTTTGGAACTTCAATCACACCTTACTGAGAAGTTGGATACAGCCAAAAAAATGTATGCATTCTAAGACTTACTGCTAATTTCATTATACTCTCAAATACTTCATGATTACACTAAGGGCAGTTGTTTTTACCTGGTAACCTAATAATTTTTTTGTTAAAATTGATAAATTTATCACATTACACCAATGGGGTCAATAAAGATGAAAATCAATCAGTTTTACTTGAGTGAATTATTTCCAAAGTCACATATATTATATATTTACGCTCATTTTTCACTGCCGCCTAACGCTGAGGGAAATCACTCTGCTTTTTTTAAATTTTGCGTTGTAAGCAGTGCTGATTGACGCAAATAGTTATTTTTTGGTGCAGTAATTTGGTGCGCTGCTTTCGAAAATTAGTTAAAAAATCGTGTGGTGATTAGCACTGTAAAAAATATTATATAAATACTTTGTTTACTTTTCATGAATATTTCGTATTTATCATGCAAGGATGTTACTTGGACTTTGACCAAAAAAAAGTGGGCACCGTAGTCGCCCTACAACCCCTATTATAAAATACTTTTTGTACATTTAAGGAAGTTTAATATTACGTATCTATCATACAAGGACAAGTCTGTTGGGCTTTTGAAAAAAGTGGGCGCCGCAGGCGCATTAAATAAAAGTTGGCGCCGCAGCACAATCTAGTATTTATTATAATTAAAGTTTGATGGTTACCTTATTTTCGTAGCATTCCTAAAAAAAAATATTCATCCAGTTTTTTAAAGATCCTTCTTTCTTTTAAAGTGAAGGCACTATTATATAGAAATTAATTAGTTCCCAATCTATTAAAATTTACCAGTAAGTTTCCCTGGCGGTTGGATGGTGATATTATCAAATAACTCCTTAGTCCCCTAGAGAAAATATACCGTATATACTCGTTCTATAGCCAGTTCTATGTCTTTGTGCTCTTTGTTAGGCAAGAGTTACCGGTATTTTAAAAAAAATTCTTTGGTAAACAGTGGTGAAGGCGCGTACATTAAAATTCGTTGTTGAATACAACATTTGTAAAACAATTTGTTAAAACATTCACAAAAATAAATAAAATGATTAAATAAGGTAAGTGCAGGTGTTTAATAATATATTATAGCTTCTGGTAGAGCAGTCGAATCTTGTAGAAAGTAGAAAAGGACCTTGATGATCTACAATAACAACACCGATATTCAATATCCATGCAGAAATCACCTATGACCCGCTCGTAAGCAGACCCCACAACTTTTTCCCCTAGATTTTGTCAAAAAAAGGTCGGCTTTAGAACGAGTATATAGTATATACAGTATATGAGTATGACAGGAGAAATTCTTATTGGATATCTTGTTTTCAAATTGTTTTAGCTATGATGGGATCTACTTTGAAAGTAGAGTCATAAAACGATTTGTTACATTGGATCCATATGGATTAAACTAAATTCACAATTTTACATAACTGTGGTATCTTTTTCCCGTTTTGGTTTTCACTGTTACTTTTGATACTTCCTCCCTTTTCTTATATCCTGAGTCATTGTTTGTTTTTTGTTGTGTTTTGTCTCGTTCTTTTTATCTTTACGTCTTGATTTAAATGTCTTAGATAATTTAATTATAATTTTAATACTTATGTATGTATAGTTGTCTGTACTGACGAAGACATTAGCCGAAACTAGGGCTGTTATCGATTAATTTAAATTTAATCGTTAACTTTTGAAAAATTATCGATTAATTAATTGATAATTATTTTTAACGATTAATCGAGAAATTAATCGATAATTTCCGCAGCCCTAGCCGAAACATATACTTTTGTATTAGTTAATTCATAAAGCTTTCGTTTATTGTTTGATTACTCAATTTGTGTGTGTATTTTGTGTTTTTTTTTAAAGCTAAAAACATGTTTGTCTTTTTAAGATTTTTTTTTGTACTTACAAAATAAACATACACAATGGAATTTTTTTAAAATCTTTTAATAAAAGAATCTCTTCAGATTAACTAGACATGTTTCTTCTATACAGTTTTTCTTTCTTTTGTATCACAGAACAGACAAAGCTGGAGACTCGGATGAAGAGATCACCAGTGAATCTGAACCAGAAGATGGAGGTGTGTCTAGCCGCTCAAAGAGCTTTAAAAATGGTGGTGATGACGATGAGGAAAACGGTCTGAAAGGTGAGGATCAGAATCGAGGGAAAAACAAGCGCAAGATAAATGTTGAAGAGGTTGAAGAAACCCTGGCCAAGCGCCACAAAGAATTTCAACCTATCAGGTAATCCTTTTCTTCAAATGACAATATCCTTATCTTTTTGTGCAGCCAAACAATTCTCTACCATTACACATCCGGAGTATTTCATCTACCAAGTCCTTCAAAATTTATTTTCAAAATTAAAGAAACATTTCTTTTTAATGATTAACGTAGCTTATGTGTAACGTACTGTCATTTATGTGGTTATTATTATTAGAATGTTTATTTAATTATTATATGTATGTTATTATCTCCATGTAAAGTGCTGTGAGCCCGGCTCCTTGCTGGGATACAGCGCTATAAAAAATTATCAATTTATTATTATTATTATGGTACTGATCATTCTGGGTTTTTTTGTGTTTAATTTCACCACTTTACTCTTACGGCCACCTTAATTTTTCTCACTCTCACCTTGGTTGTATTTCACAGAAATGATACACTGTCGAAATGGGATGAGAAGACCAGGCTGGCACACAGCAAAATTAAATCCAAAAATTTTGCCGCTTTTGAGATGTCTGTCCTGAAGCAAATCGAACAGGTGAGATGACGTGTTCGGCCCATGCCTGGCTGTGGGGGTCGTTAAAAGGTAGAACCGAGAAGCGCGTCAGTGTCAAGTACATTGATGATTGAGCTCTTATTCTCATCTAGCCACACAAATCTGTGTCAAGTACTACATTGATGATTGAGCTCTTATTCTCATCTAGCCACACAAATCTGTGTCAAGTACTACATTGATGATTGAGCTCTTATTCTCATCTAGCCACACAAATCTGCTGTCAAATTTTCATCGCCTCAAAATACTTTCAGCATGCAGATGTAATAAAAACCTATAATATATATATAAAATAAACACCCTCAATTATCACTCATGCCGTAACGCTAAGGGACATCACTCTGCTGTTTTTTAAAATTGAAAATATAGACTTAAAAATCATAATCATTTTGGTTTCAAGATTAACATTAACCAAGCAACTCACGAACCTTTGACGTCAGCATTTGTGTTGAAAATTAAGTTATGACGTCATTTTTTTAGCTCATATTTTAATTTTGGAAAAGGGAACAATGTAAAAAGAGGATTTTAGGATTCTTAATTATAAAATTTTAATACTTTGTGTACATTTCAAGAATATTTTGTATTTATCATACAAGGATCAGTTACTTAGGCTTTTGACCAAAAAAAAATAAAAAAGTGGGCGCCTTAGGCGCCCTACAACCCCTTTTATAAAATACTTTGTGTACATTTCAGGAAGTTAAATATTACGTATTTATCATGCAAAAAGGTGGGTGTCGTAAGTGCCCTATAAAAAGTGGGCTCCGCAGGCGCCACGGCGTCCAAAAACAATCTAGTATATTATATATGTATGAATTTTAGTGTTTGAAAAGATTGCAAGGCCCTACAATGCTCAATGATAACACTGCATCTGAAGCAAATGGCTAACAGACATCCAACCACTATAGACATTAACCATGGACTCTTTTAAGCTTTCTGGACATATTAACTCCTAACATTAACTTTCACTAGTTGAGGTAAGTTCCATTTTTAGACCATGCTTGCCTTGAAGTAGCGTTCACTAATTTCTATAGCCACAGAATACGAAGGGATTGTGTGGCTAGCAGAATGCCCAGCCGCCTTTACTTTACCCCAAACTAATGTCAGGTACCCATTTGGCACTGACTCGGGAACGCCCTTAGCCACCGGAACAAGCCTCTGCACTCCTGTTTATTGAAAAGAAACAAGTAATAAAAACAACCCAAGGGACATAACTTAAAATGCTATCTGTCATTTCTTTGGGCAGGTCCTGGTGAACAGGGAGAGGTTGGTCAGACGACTTCACCAGCAAAGGTCGGCTTACAGAATCCTTGGTCAGAAGGATGAAGAGAGTGTCAAGAAGTCGGAGGTAGAGGATGTCGTGGATGACGACGATGATGACCACAATGTGGAGGTAATTGTTGCTGTGTGGGTATTAGTTAGGCTTTCTTTCTATCTTGATGGCCACCCCTTCCCCCCTCAACAGTTTCCAAAGAGCAAAAGGATTTCCCAGGGCTGGTCTACTCAAAGGATGGGCCATCGGGACACCTAGAAAACATTCTGTTGTCTTCCATTTTAAGGAGTGTAAAATTAACCCTAACATGACAATGGCAGTAGTTATCTTTGCTGTACTTATCCTATGTCATATTGGCACTTGGCCGTACAAAAAAAAAGTTCCCCTTACTTTTGATAGCTAGTAATGGGGATGAGATGGTTTCTCAGGAAACCACCTTCAACAGGTCAGGATTTTCATCTTTAGTGCAAAAGAAATGTTCCTTTGCTAGGCATATTCTCACGAATGCCATGGTACCAACAGGGTTAATGATGAAATAATCTGGGCCTCTCCTTTAAATGAATACATTCTATAGGCAGTGTGTGTCCCATAAACCTCGTGGTCGTAGGGGGTTCTAATGTTTCCATTAGAAATTTCTCGGGGCTTGGTAGACCTTGGTGGCGCCCATCTCCTCTCCAGGTCAGCGGAGGACTTTTTTTTAGCGTTGGTCATGTGGCTTTTACGTGGGCTAGTTCCCACGCCCCTCAGCTTGTGAGGCGAGCGCACTAATGACTTCGCTATCCAGCCGCAATTCTATAGGCAGTAAGACTTTTATAATTTAGAATTACCAATCAGTGGAAATTTTGGTGTAGTTTTCAAGACAATTTTTTATTTAATAAAGAAGTTTTAAGTTTGGGGAAAACTACTAATACTCCAGTTTAACTCCAGGACATTTACATCTTCATGTGAAGTGCGTGCATGATCTGGGCGCTCTTCACTTACTACCAAGTGTTAGAAATGTAGCAGATGTTACTCTATCCAACAGCTGAAGCTGAAACAAAGAAGCAAACAAGAGCTGCCCCTCAATGAAGAAGTTATTGATGACAATGACTTTTACCACGTGTGCCTCAGAGATTTGATAGAGATGAAGCAGAATGAGGAGACTGACCCAGTGGCAGCCAGCAAGTAAGAAAAGATTTTAGCTTAAACTTTAAGACCTTTGTTTCTTTCATCTGAGAAAATCCTGTCTTGTAGCTCATTACCAAAACTGAATTATTTATTTTTAACAGGGTGAATGTCTATGTCACAAAATGTTTTATAATAAATATTAGCTACCCACATATTAGATGGAAAAAGTCCCAGCTGTGTGTTTTTTGTTTGGATAATTAATTTCAGTGATTCTCAACCCTATTTAAAGCTGTTGTGCATTTCCTTCTCGTGATTCAAACATTTTTTTACATCTGGTTTATCCCGAGTTTGGTAAACATATTTTGTTTAAAAAAGGTTTATAACTTCATGTGGTCAATAATTTAATGATTGCAATATTAATACTGAAAGGAGTCCTATCTAAGATATTACAGTGTTATACCTACTTTGATTTAGAATCTTTGGCTTTATAGTGTTCAATCTCTCTCTACATATTTAGTTTATACAATTCTAAATTATGTTCTATTTTTTATTGTCAAATCTTTACAATTGTCCTATTTTTAATATTTTAATGTTTAAATTAATATAATGTTTAAATATATCACTCACAATTGTATTTAATTTAGTTCTGAATTTAAAATCTCAAATTTGTGCTCCTCTCAATTATCTTGCCTTTATTTGACCACTCAAACGTATGTCTTTCTTGATTTATGTAGTGCTCTGTGGCACATCCCAGGGGTACTTATTGAATTTGGTTGAGGGTTGAAATGAAAGGATAGGAGGACATTCTGACTAAAACAATCTTATCTTATCTGTTTACAGTGCTCCTTCTATACAGAAGATTATTGCGTCCTACGCTTATCTATGGTTTGTGTTTAGTCCTGCATTTTTATTAGAGATGTAAATGTTGATAAAGTCTTGGTTTTCCTGGTTTCTTCAGGCAACCCATTCCACGCCCGAATTCCGGACGGGAAGAACGAACAATCTTTTCATTTAAATGCTCAAACTTGTTTCAGCATTTTCCTTCATTTGCCCCTCTCCTACATAATTGTGCCTTGTCTTAAAACTTTGTGTCTACAGACAGTGGCTTGAAATACAGAGGCTGAGAAACAAACAGAAGCGTAAAGTCGACACTCGTGCCAGCAAAGGAAGAAAAATTAGGTAATCTTCTGGGTCATCAGTTGATCTCAAAGCTGGATGCTTTTGTTGACCAAACTAGCTCAAAGAGACCCTAAATAAACTATACCTTTGAACTGTGTTAGTTTCAAATATCCTCATTATTGCAGTTGTAAAATACATTTTCCCCCTTACCGTGTTGCCAAGTGCTGGTGGGTCAATTTGGCTGGCAATTTAGCCACGACATTAATTGTTAAAATACTTTAAAGGTGATCAGCTAATAATTTAAAATAAAGCAATTAAAATTAGTGTTTATAATCTGTTTTTGTTAGATTTTTAATTTCTGCTCCTTTCCACACCATTCATTACATGATGTACATAAGAAAACATGTGCTATATATATACTAGTTTCACCTTTTGATTTAATTTCAGGTACAATGTAAAAGAGAAATTAAAGAACTTTATGACACCATATGACAAATCACTATGGTCTGATGAACAGAAGTAAGTGGTGTTTTTTCTCTATTTAATACATTTAAAATAAAACATTTATTGGGGGAGAATAAAAAGTGTGGGGAAAATATTTAAAATTTCATCAAATTTGGTTGTGAACCACAAGGTGTTAACCAATGTTTGGGAAAACAAAGTGATTCTTATTTTTTATATTTTTTGCAGGGATGACTTGTTTAAAGCATTGTTTGGTGGGAAAAGTGGTCAAGAATCAAACCAAGTTGAACAGCTGACAATTAATTTGGGCATTTGATTTTAAACTAAATATTGTTCTGAAGACATATTAACAAATATTGCATATCCTACTTGATTAAATGTTTTGTAGTACTATATGAAATAATAAAACTAGCTACTTGTTTCTGCGGTTTTTGTAATAAATTGAACTTTTCAAAATAGTATCCTAAAAATGTATATGAAAATTTATATTTATTGAGCATATTGTTAAAACATAAATCATACATGTAAATAAAAATAATGAAACAGTTTAAAAAGGCATGGGTATTTTTTGTAGATTTTAATTTTAACCAAACCATTACAATGAGTCCAGTCTAAATTTAAAACTTACTTTCCTTTGAAAGTATACATACATATGTCAAAGATGCAATTATATTCTGGGGAACAACAATATATACTAAGCTTCATCTATCAATTTTTTTGTCACTGCCAAGTGAACACAAACTTTGATTTTGTAACTTTTAAAAAAAAACTTATTGCACACTTTCTAAATAAATCAAGGTGATATCACTATTTAACAAATGACATTCAATATAATATAACAAAACTATAAAATCCTAAATGTTTCCATAGATTTTATGGTTTATTTCATGTTCACACATCTTTTAATGTCTGGTAACATAACATGCCGAGTCATTGTTCTAACTTTCCTGTTGGAGGGCTTCCCCCGGACTACTTGATCCATACACAGGTTTGATCAGCCCCAACTGTGGCCCCTAATACCAAAAACTAATTATTGTTGTGATATTCACAACACTACTCCTGTAACCCCCCTTACGTCAGCTCTGCTCCCTTGAAGATTAAATGTGTGTGGGGGGGGGCACCATCAGCTCATGTGATACCTGAGATTCCTATGGTTTAATAGCCTAATTGTTCTTGTTCAACTAGTCTTACAGGTACAGATGGGGCCTACCTCAGATCACTGTTACATTACATAATCTTTCATGTATTGATTCTAGTTCCAACTCATATATGCTTATTACATTTTTTTTATATTTCAAAAGCAGATAAGAAATAAAGTTTTTTGTGTTAAAAAGTTAAAACTAACACAAGTACTGTATTCATGACAGAACTACGTTCTTTGACCCCCAACGTCCTGTTTTTTTATCTGTCTGCTGGTAAATATAAAAAGGAGAATGAAGATTTAATAGGGAGGAGCTCAGGTTCAGCCAAAGACAAAAATGCTTAAATCTTACATTATAAAAGTATGCATTTAAACTGAGACCTGTAAGCTTCAAAGTCATCTGGATTGGAAAACATTTAACTTTATTTTGAAAATTGAAAGCAAACAGCCCTCCAAAATCATATGGCCATAATTACCATAAGATTTTTTGTTATGAATGGTTACACCATGATCAACTGGTTGTTTAACCTGCAAGCAGTATCTACCATGAGACTTACAGTACAACATTTTCTATTGGTTGTATAACCTGCTAGTAGTATCTTCCATGCGACTGGTTCCCGTAGTTGGTTCTGCCCTGTCCAGTTGTTTGGTTGGAGTAAGTGCTCTGAAACAAGTGACACGAAATTTTAATTGGCTCTAAGATTAGCAATGCACCTGGGACAATTAACCTTAACCACATAATGGAGAGTTGAGTCAAACTGTAACTTGAATTTGACAGCTATATACTTTTAATAGCATACTTGTCACGTAAAATGTAACAGCTCTTGTCAAATACCTTGTGAATGTTGAGAAAAATAATTTAAAATTAGTCATAGCCAAAAAATATTTGCTTTCGATGTTGTTAAGTGCCAGTTAGTTGTGAACTAAACACTTGAACATTTTGGTTTTAAACTTTTATATTATTATTAAACTTAATTCATTTTTTGATGCATTAATAATTTTATTTTTTAAGATAAACGAATATCTTTAGAAAATAAAAGCATTTCTCTAATGGAATCAAATGCTTAACGAAGTTGCTTCCCTTTTGTCCGGAATATGAAATAGATTCGGAAGTAGCCCTTCAGGAGCTATTGAATTAATAAGGGTTACTTATGACATCATAACCTTTAATTTTTGGCTTTAATCAAAATTAACTATTAATTAATCGTTAATTTTTCAAAAGTTAACGATTAAATTTAAATTAATCGTTAACAGCCCTAGTTTAAATCTTTTTCTTTTTGGCATAAAATACAAAAAGTGGAGGTTTTTTGAAGACCTGCTGAGTTAGAGGGTCAGCCATAAGGATTGGTTGGTTTTTGAGAATCTAATTAATCCCTCTACCTCAGCAGGTCTGGAATTAACCAAATTCATAATTTTACTTAACTGCAGAATCTTGTTCCAGTTGTGGTTTTTACTGTAACTTTGGATACTTCCCCCTTTTTCCTATATCCTGTGTCCATGTTTGTTTTTGTTTTTCCTTTCTTTTTATTTAACATAACTATTTTAAAATACAATATGTTTTAAGAATATTATTATTACTTATGTAAGTATTGTAAGAATGTATTTTATGTTGTACTGATGAAGGCATTAGCTGAAACGTTTACTGTCGTATCAGTCTAAAAATAAAGCTCAAATTTATTGTTTTCATTGCACAATTTGTTTGTGTATTTTGTATTTTATTTAAAAGCTTTATTGCAGTCCCATTCTATATGATGTATTTTTCTTTTTGGCAGCATGAAATAATTTCTAAGTTGCCAGGTATAGGCAAATTCTTTAAAATAAACAGCAAAAAAAAGAAGATTAAATTTAGGTGGCCAATCGAATTAAGACAAAAATATTCATAATCAGTGCCATTTGGTACAATCACAGAATGTCAAGTCATGAAACCAAGCACTTACTGCACTGGTTGAGGTAGGATAGTTGACAGCTGGAGGTGCTGCTTGACTGCGTGCAGGATAGCCTGGAAATGTGCCAGCATTCTGCAGATAGCAATTCAGATTTTATTCAACTATCTGAACAAAAGTTGTGCCTATAAACTTTTTTTTTAAAAATTGAAGCCACATTCACTGAATTCAAAAATATTAAGTGTTCAATAAAGAGTTGTAAGGCAACTCATTTAATTCAGACAACTTAATTAATGCTCGTTGATCAGAAGAGGTGCAAAAACTTAGCAAATTTAGGACTTTCAGGACACTCTGAAGAATTTTTTTTCATAAATGCATTTATAAATGTATCATATTATATGGATGAAACAAATATGTTTTAGTAAGCCTTGTTTTGTTTTTGAAAAGGATTATCTTTCAAAGCCGTATCCTTACTATTGCTAACTTCTTACTTTAGCCTGTTGTTGCTGCTGCTGTTGTTGTTGTTGCTGCTGCTGCTGCTGTTGTTGCTGCTGCTGCAGTTGCAGAGCCTGAGACAAGGCGGCCTGCTGTTGGGTAGGGACCATCCCCCTTATCTGAGTCTTGGAAATAAAAATTATGAAATAACTTACAGTATTCATTAGCGACTATCAACAGGAGAAGCATCTTAAAATGTGCTTCTTTTTGGTTTGCAAGCAAATTAAGTCTCGGCTTTAGTAATTAATGGTTCCTCCCAACAGTACATGACCTTGCATCAAGTTCATGGTAAAGTATGGAATTTAATGTAATTTTTTTTAATCATAAAAATAAAATAGGAAAAAATATATATATTTGAACTCATTAGCTCCTGATGCAACTAAATGCGTCCTTATAGGGGTCCGTACGGATGCACCCAAATGCGTCTGTTCGCCTAGCGACACACTCTGGTTTTTTTAGTTATAAATAGAATCAAAATCTCGCTTTCCTCGAGACTTCCGGCTTTTGCATGATTCTACTAGATTTCAATAAAAATTACTGGATGTTTTTATGTTGTTTCACTGTCGACGCATGTGTGAATTAGTTTGACCCGTCTATATGGCGTATATATTCACCCAAGGTGCCGAAAATCGCGTTATCGGACTTTAATCGTCATTATTTCGCAGTGCATGTTATATTATTATTAAACTGAATTCATTTTTTGATGCATTAATAATTTTATTTTTTAAGATAAACGAATATCTTTAGAAAATAAAAGCATTTTTCTAATGGAATCAAAAGCTTAACGAAGTTGCTTCCCTTTTGTCCGGAATATGAAATAGATTCGGAAGTAGCCCTTCAGGAGCTATTGAGTTAAAATGTAGATTTCGTAAAACCTCATTTTGAGACTAAAGAAGATATTGTGAGTTTTACAGATGAATTTCAGTTCAAACTATTGGTCATACCTGTCCGATTTTGAACTTGTCCTCAAAAGCTGCCTGTTTTTGTGCAGTATGTTCGAGATTTTGTTGCAGCTGCAGTCCAGTATGGTAGCCTGCAAGAAGTTGAAGTTATCAATGTTACTAGAGGCACACAAGTTATAGTATGAATTGTGCTAGTATACAAGACCAAAATTAGCTAATCCCACAATAGTTTGATACAGATTTGAATTAATTGTAGATAAAAAGAGATGCATAGCTCCCTGGGTACTCCATACCCACCAAACAATTGTAACAATGCAATAATTTTCCATCTACTTAAATTATTTAACAAAAATATGCGTTTAAGTAAAGAAATTTAAGAACTCCAATTAGGGTTCATCCCCACCCCCCACCACATGTCATCCCCACCCCCCACCAAATCACACTTTATCATGTCAATGAACCATATATCAATACTTTAATATCAAACAGGCGGCTGGATAGCAAAGTCAATATTGCGCTCGCCTCACAAGCTGAGGGGCGTGGGATCTATCCGACGTTAAGGCCACAATAAAAATGTTGATGAATGACTATCGCTAAAAAGTCCTCCACTGACCTGGAGAGGAGATGGGCGCCGCCAAGGTCTACCAAGCCCCGGGAAAGTTCTACTGGAAACATTAGAACCCCCTACGACCACGAGGTTATGGGACACCAAAAAAAAAGTCAACCCCACCCCCACCAAATCACACTTTATCATGTCAATGAACCATATATCAATACTTTAATGTCAACCCCCCAACGTATTCATAAATTTGTTAAATCAATAATAATTAAATTCCAGAACAAGAACAATTTTTAACACACCAAAATAGTTTGGATTTTTTAATTATATTAACCACTTTATATTATGCACCAAGCACAATTGGAGTTATAGCCAGAGCCTTTAAGAGTCATTTAGCGATGTCGTAATAACATTATAGATGTAGGGTAACTAAGAGGGAACAATGAAGACTGACAAAGTAATAGGGAAAATACCCGGTTGCTGCATCCGCTGTATAGGATAACCTGCAGAGAACTGGTCAGCCAGAGCTTTCTGTGGGTGGGACTGGGCAAACGCGCTCTGGTATGAGGTGAACGCGGACTGACCAGGCCCGGGGTATTTGCTGCCAGCTGACTGGCTGCTGGGGTATGAGCTGGCCGACGCCTGCTGCTGGAAGCTTTGATTGGCAGTGAACAAATGGCCTGCCCCAGGCTGCTGGTAGGCTGAGCTCTCTGAGGATGTGCAAACAAACAATTATTTAGTTTTACTGTGAAAAAAATGAAGTGAACATCTGTAGAGTGTTGGTTAGAAAACCTTTTCGCATTAAAATTAAACAGTGACATCAGTAAAATTGTTTTCCTTTTTTATATTCAAATGTATAACTGAGTGCTTGCTGTTAGGATTTTTTTTTACATTCTATTAATTTTTATAATTTGAGATAATTTTAGTTTTAAGGAGACTAGAAATATAATAATCAAAGCAAGAATATATATCATTTTAAGCCACACTATTATTCTTGCAATATTTCTTTTCATATTAAGCTCTTAGGAGGCGGGGGTGGTACTGAGAGTCACAGGTTTGAGTCTCGGTGCTGGCAAGGTCCCAGAGTTCACCCAGCTTCGAATGGGTACAGGAAGGTTGTTCAAAATAATACGCACCACGACACTCTATCTCAAAAATTTAACATGATACATAGAGATAAATAAAGTAGGGGTCTACTGATATATCGGCACCGATATCTGGATATCGGCAATATCGGTATCGGTAGCCTGTAAAGGTCCCGATATTGACGTCACCGATATTTCATAATAAGTGACATTTTGACCCAAAAAAAAACGGAAACAAAAAAACTATCATTTAGGTTTACAATATCTCGACAAATTAATATATCGACCCCGATACCAGTATTGAAATAGTCAAAAGAGTCCTAGTATTAATATGTGCAGCCACGATACAGTGTGCCATGTGCTTTGATATTGTTTAGGTATCGGCCGATTTTCGTATACTCAGAAATACTGTGTAAATAGTGCCGATGCCAAGTATACCGTAATTGCTCTAATAAATGGATAACATGTAAACATTATGTTCACGTAATTGCTCTAATAGCAAAGATGCACGCAGAATCGCAGATGTCTAAAACATTTCGTTTCGTATGGAATAACAAAATGTACCGTGTGAAGACGTGTTGTCATTGGCAACCATTCAAGCTTCAGCCTCATTTTCACTATATTACTATTGTACTTTGTTCTCATTGTTTCATTCATAAAAGGTGGCCGTGTGCAAAAGCCATTAAACTATTGGTTAGAATTAATAATTATGAGTCAAGGTTGAAGTTTCAAAAGGAGTACCTAATATGCTTGTACATTTTTATAAAGGACGGTTCGTTTTGTTATGAGTCCTATGTAGGTCATGAACTGGAACTTGTAAACACATCGGAAACTTCGTTTCGGGAAAAAAAATCGGTATTTCGGCAAAACTGGATATCGGTAGACCCCTTAATTATAAAATATAAATAATTACGAGTGATAAATTTAAGAATGGCGTCATCAAATATGACCGCTGTTATTTTTGTCCTAACAAATACTCATATCGGCACTCATATCGGAGAAAAAATATCGGTAATATCGGCAAAAATACTTATCGGTAGACCCCTAATATAAAATATAAATAATTAGGAGTGATGAATTTAAGAATGATCGATGTCATCAAATAAGACCGCTGGTTTTTGTCCTAACAAATATTCATATCGGAAAAAAAAATATCGGTAATATCGGCGAAAATGCCTATCGGTAGTCCCCTAATATTAAAGATAAATAATTACGAGTGATAGATTTAAGAATGACGTCATCAAATATGACCGCTGGTTTTTGTCCTAACAAATACCCTATCGGCACTCATATCGGAAAAAAATATCGGTAATATCGGCAAAAATGCGTATCGGTAGTCCCCTAATATTAAAGATAAATAATTACGAGTGATAAATTTAAGAATGACGTCATCAAATATGACCGCTGGTTTTTGTCATAACAAATACTCATATCGGCACTCATATCGGCAAAAAAAATATCGGTAATATCGGTATCGGCAATATCGGCAAAAAGGCATATCGGTAGACCCCTAAAATAAAGTAAACTAAAAATTCAATAATTTAAATACAGTACATGCGATCAATCTGAAATTTTGATACATCGTTTTTATCATCGGCATGAGTCTGCCTGCAAAATTTCAGCTCGCTAGCTTACGAGGAAGTGGGTTAAAAATCGATCCAAAGTTTTTTCGACAAGCAAGCAAGGGTTCAAACAAACAGAATATAAAGGATTTAAAAATACACGTCATCACTGTTAGTGGAGTTAGCTAGTGAAAGATTTTTAATTTTAAAAATGTATTCGCTTAGTTACCGAAGCATAGTACCAGAAGTAACACAGCGCTGAGAGCCTAACGCAAACGGACTTTGACTTCACCAGCAGACCTCGCGAGGCGAAATTTGATGCCTTCCATTGTTGGTTCTAAAAAATTTAAGGGAAAATACGGACCGGACAGTAAAACAGGCTTTTTTTTTAACGATTAACCGGTCCGCAAAAACAAACTGACTTGACAACAATTGATAGTATGCAGTTTTAATACTTTCATTACATAAAAATTAAATATCATTACAGTTTAATTCTTTGTTCGGAATAATTCGCTTTTTGATGGCAACACTAGAGTCAGTACATCACAAGCGTTTTGATGTCAAATCAGACGATCCGATGCACAAATTTGATCCATTCTCTTGTTGGTTCACAAAACATAGTAAAAATACGGACGGTTGACCGCTTAACAGGTCTTTTTTTTAACGCTTAACCGGTCCTTAAAAACGAGCGGTCTTAACAACCTTACTTATAACTTAAAGGAGGGCTTTAGTGAACAAAAAGAAGCAGAAATTGTTTGACAACTCACTGAAGTCAGCAGCTGGAGGATGCTGGGCTGTGTACAGGTGAGTGGGTCCAGATTTGGCGGCGGTGAAGGATGCCAGGTATTTGGGATCAGCGTGAGGGAACTTGTTGTCCGCGTGAGACACATACTTGGAGTCTCCGTGCGAGTACTTGCTGTCGGCCGTGTGGGGGTACTTGCTGTCAGCGGTGTGAGTGTACTTGGCCTCACTGTGAGCATAGCCTTGGAAGGAGGTGGATGACGAGGAAGGAGGTGGGGACGGACTTCTTTGTCTCTTCATTCCCTGGAGAGCAGAAGAGAGAAACTATTTCCAGATTTGTACGTTTGTAAAATAATATGATATACTTACACAAATACTGAGGGCAAGAATGTGTTTTTTTATGTAATTTATTTATATATATTATGATAGATTGACTAAACCACAATTAATCTCTTTTTTTTGTTTCTTTTTTTTGGCATTTGTATAATATTATTTAATTGGAGTTTTTGTTGTTTTTTTTATAATCAAATCATCTTATTTTTTTGTATTTCCCAGTTGAAAAGAAATCTTTCCTTGTAATTCCTATCAAATTTATATTTTAATCAAGATTTAATATTTTGTGGTAATTATTCAAATTGCAATTTCTTGTTAAATGCAGTGAGTATCCACATCAAATTAAACCATGATAGTTTGAACAAAGTTTTCGTCATGATTCCCAGTCAATTTTTACAGCTGTCAAACTACTTTTAAAAATCTGATGGTAAAATCAGCATACATATTCCTCCAAGTACATGAGACAATTTAGCTACATACATAGGGATAAATTTAAAATGGATGCATAAATTGATACAACAAATGCAGCACTCACTGTCAAAATGGGGGCTGGTGCTGTTGGCTTGTAGAGTGCCGGTCGTCCGTGCATCATCATGGGCTGCGTGGCTACAGTGAGACCCGGGTGTTGGTAGGGTGGCTGGGATATGGGCATCTCACTAGAGAGCCAGCAATAAATGGAAATGAATTCAAAATTTTTGGCAAACACAAGAGTTCATTTTAAACATGTATTTACATTATGTTAAGTCTAATAATCAATCCACGAACATAAAGTGCCCAACATTACATTTTGAATAGTCTGCGAGGTAAGAAACATATCTTTAAACATAACAAAAATGGTATGATCTGTTGGATTTGTTTAAAAAATCAACATCAGAGGATTACGTATAACAGAAGGAAATATACCTTTGTTCCTTCTGCTGAGCTCTGCGTCGTGTCTCATCTTCCTGATGTAGAACCTTCTTCAATTGTGAAAAAAGATCATGCTTCTGGCCTTTTAGAAACTCAAGTTTCTTCTCAAGCTGTAAAATCTTGTGTGGGATGGGGGCGGAGGGGGGGTGTAAATGATGCACATTTTAAATAGGGGAAACATTTAATAGGTTGTTACCACAAACTTTCAAAAATAAATTCCATTACAAACTAAGCCCGACTCCAAATCCCTAT
Source organism: Ampullaceana balthica (assembly GCA_944989445.1). NCBI lineage: Eukaryota > Metazoa > Mollusca > Gastropoda > Lymnaeidae > Ampullaceana > Ampullaceana balthica. The sequence goes on along the minus strand of CALYLW010000447.1, from coordinate 318,261 downwards.
GCTTAAAATCTTAGCATTTCTTGAGGTGATATATTATTTAAATCTGCCAGCACCTAGTCCCTCTCCTGTTTGTACATTGAACACACTCCCAACACAAGTTCTAGTAGCATGTACTTCCATTCGTACCCAAAAAAAATAGGCATATCTATTTTAATCTTTCTCTAGAAACAATATATTGCGACAAAACAATTTTCACAAAGAATATGTTAAATGTGGTCAATACAACTTCTATCGTTCTCAGAGTTTAATATTATGTTTGAAATCAATAAATTAATGAGGACCCCTGCTGTAACCAATGACCACACATTGCAGCTGATCCAGATACCTGTTCATATGTTTACCAACAATGCGCCTGATAAGATACCTGTTCATTTGTTTCCTCAAGGGTAAGACTGTCTTCCTCTTCCTTCTTCTTTTTTAACTCTCTTTCTTTCTTTAATCTTTCCATCATTGCATCCTGTTCTTGCTCTTAAATAGAAAATTAAATATATTTAATTTAAGATCTTGTTTTATTTGAATGGTGGTACATAGCGTAAAAAAATATTAAAGCCACTGATTTTCAAAACTTTGTGGAAGTCTAAAGATTATGGTTAGTTGTTTTTTTTAAAAACTTTTAAATTAAATCCAAAAGAGACTTTATACCTTGTTTCTTCTTTTCTCTTTCGCGCATGATGTGCCGCTTTAAGGCCTCATACATGGCTCTTGTCATTTTTGGCCGCTCTAGTAAGGCGGGCATATTTGTTGGCTTTACTCGCTTCAGTCCAAAATTTTAAGCTAAAATCATAAATGCTCAAAAATATAAAAAACTAGATTATAATTGCATTTTAGGTCAAATTTAAGATGAACTTAGCCTACAAATCATACAAAATAAAAGTCATTGCTCAATTAACAATAATGATTGAGTTAATTAAATTGATCTTAAATTGGTTATCTACTTTACTTATAGATATTTTCAGTTAATAATTTTAAGTCTAAGGTATCATAAATATTCAATTACAGTGGAACCCACTTAACTCAGCCCAGTTAACTCGTCAGCTCTATTAAGTCAACGTTTTTTCTTGGAACCGCCAAATTCTCTCTTTGTCTTTGCATTTTCTCATCGGTTAATTCGATTATTTTAAGTCGCCGAACCCTAATACCTCGAGCACAAAAGAGGGCCAAATTTGCCACTTAGCGTTGGTTATCTCGCTCCCCATGACCAATCGCCAGCTTTTGCAAATGTTAGATGTGATTTTTTATAACCAAGGGAAGGCATAAAATTTTTAAAACATTTCGTTTTGTATGGAATAACAAAATGTACCGTGTGCAGACTTGTTGTCATTGGCAACCATTCATCCTTCAACCTCATTTTGACACTATTACTACTGCTTTGTTCTCATTCTTTCATTCATATGAAGTGGTTATGTGCAAAAGCCATTTTTAACTATTGGTTAGAATTAATTAAAATGTGTCAAAGCTGAAGGTTCAATAGTTCAAAAGGAGTTCCTAATTTATTTTTGTACATTTTTATAGAGAAGAGTTTGCTTTGTCATGAGTCATACATAGGTCATGATAGACAAAGAAATAATGTTAAAAAAAACTCCAAAATCATCTGCAAATGTACATTCTCATTTATTAACGCTAGTGATGGGACAAAAAAATCATAGGGTGCTAACTGTAAACAAGGCTCCCCAGATTTTAAAAATATATAATATAACAGACTACAGACAGTTTACCCACCCCCACTCTCAATCTCCCACACCATTGTTGTTGGTTTAGTCCGATTAGCATCAAGTTACCGAAGGAATTCTGGAATTCTGAGTCCATTGTAAGCTGAGGGGAAGGACCCAAGGAAGATGGTTTGGAAGAGAATAGTTCGGGGACAATGAGGGGGTGTGTAGGTTACACAAGGTGGGTTATTTATTTGTGTAGCTTGTAAGGAAAGTCATGCAAGTGCCTTCCAAGGCACAGTATCGCTCAATCTGGGAATCACCACAAGAGAGAAAAAATACGATATCACCAGTCACCAGTGGACCCTGCACACGCGAGCGGTGTGGCGGGCAGGAGTAGATGAATTCGTTATAGTTATGTGCTAGAGAAAAAAAACTGCACTAACGCAATAAAGGCAAAGGGTTATATTTAAACTTAAACGGTCCGTAAAAACAAACGATCTTAACAACCTTAGGAAAGAGTGAAGAAATAGGGTCCCGATATTCCGATACGATTCCGATTAATCACTAATTAACACACATCATGTATATAAAGAAATTTCAAGCGCATGTTAATTTTTTTGCCGCCATTTTGGTTTTCGTTTAACTCGATGATCGGTTGTCTCGGCGCCATTTTTCATACCCCGAGGCTGTCGACTGTTCCACTGTATTTCAATTGAAATATTTGTTTCTTCTATAATAATGCTACAACTCAGTACAAGTACAGTCGAAACCGCTCAAGTCGACGGCGTTGGGGTATGAAAAATGGCGTCGAGATAACCGATGATCGAGTTAAAACGAAAACCAATATGGCGGCAAAATATTAACATGTGCTTGAAATTTCTTTATGTACATGATTAATTAGTTAGCGTTAATTAGTGATGGCATGATTAATCGGAATCGTATCGGAACCCTAATATTTCTTCACTCTTTCTTAAGGTTGTAATGATGACCGTTCGTTTTTAAGGACCGTTTAAAATTTAAATATAACCATGGTTCCAGCTCAGGAAAACGGGAAAAAGTCGGGAATTCTTAAAAATAAATTCTCGGCCTTGAAAGTCAGGAAAAGTTATGACTAATTGGGAATTTATATATATATATATATATATATATATATATATATATATATATACACACACATGTATATATATTTATGCCGAAGTAAAGGACTTTGATTACGTCTCTGTCATGTTTCGATTCCATTTAATGAAAAATAAGTTACCAGTTTATAATTGTCTGCGCATGCGCTAAAAGGTCAAAGTTTACGCTTCGCCGTGTCACAGCCGCTCGTGTTTGCCGTCGTATCAGCGAATTTAAAATACAAATAAACAAATCAATATGATTCAATATGGTTATTTTAAGTTTAATGCTTTTGACGTGCAGGATATCTGTTACTATCAGAACGTTCTCGAATTTCCTCAGTCAATCAAACTTGTAATATAAATAAAACTATTGTGGCCTTGACCGTTGATCACAGCACGCTGTGGGCTGTGTGTAGTGTGTTAGACCTCGGCCGGCAAATAAGTCTAAGCGAATTTTTTTAAAAATCATTCCTTATCAGAAATGATTTCATTTCATCGTCACGCGCGTGTTAGTCACAGTCAAGTATCTTACTGGTAACAAAGCAACACCAAACTTTTAAAAGAATAATAATTTTTTTATTTGATTAAATAAAAAACTACCGTCGTCGATTCTCGATACAAACCTTTATTTTCATTTCTAAAGATATTCGTTTATCTTAAAAAATAAAATGATTAATGCATCAGAAAATGAATTAAGTTTAATAATAATATAACATGCACTGCGAAATGACGAATTACGACCTCTAACGCGATTGTCCAGTACCTCGGGTGAATACATACTCCATGGATACACGTCGAATTATAATTCACACACGCAAAACATCCGGTGATTTTTATTGAAATCTCGTAGAATCACACAATAGCCGGAAGTCTCGAAGAAAAGCGAGATGTCAACACTGTTTTGAACTAAAATTGCCAGAGTGCATTGCTAGGCCAACCGACGAGGATCGAGCTAACCAAGTTAAGTTGCAAATTTGGCCCTCTTTTGTGCTCGAGGTACTAGGTTTCGGCGACTTAGAAAAATCGAATTAGCCGATGAAAAAATGCTAAGACAAAGAGAGAATTTGGCGGTTCCAATAAAAAAACGTCGAGTTAGTGGGGTGGTCGAGCTAACCGAGCTCGAGGTAAGTGGGTTCGACTGTAGTTATCTTTAGTATTTGCTAGGCAAGGTAATTGCCAATAATAAGTGATTTTTTTGTGGTATGTATTATATAATAAAGCAAGTCTCATTGTAAAGCGTCTAATGAGAAACTAAGACAAATAATGAATACAGTGGGGCCCGCTTAAGTCGACGGCCTCGGGGTATGAAAAATGGCGCCGAGATAACAGATCACTGAGTTAAACGAAAACCAATATGGCGGCAAAATATTAACATGCGCTTGAAATTTCTTTATAATTATATACATGATGTGCGTTAATTAGTGATGGGACAATTAATCGGAATCGTATCGGAATATCGGGACCCTATTTCTTCACTCTTTCCTAAGGTTGTTAAGACCGTTCGTTTTTAAGGACCGTTTAAGTTTAAATATAACCCTTTATTGAGTTGGCGCAGTTTTTTTTCCCTAGTACATAACTACATGTATAAGGAATTCATCTAGTCCTGCCCGACACACCTTGTGCGCGCCCGCGTGCGCGCGCGCGCGCAGGGTCTGCTGGTGACTTTCCTTACAAGCTACACAAATACATAGCCCACCCCGTCCCCTCAGCTTACAATGGACTCAGAATTCCTTCGGTAACTTGAGTGCTAATCGGACTAACCAACAACAATGGTGTGGGAGATTGAGAGTGGGGGTGGGTAAACTGTCTGTAGTCTGTTATATTATATATTTTAAAATCTGGGGAGCCTTGTTTACAGTAAGCACCCTATGATTTGTTTGTCCCATCACTAGCGTTAATAAATGAGAATGTACATTTGCAGATGATTTTGTAGGTTTTTTTTACACAAAGGCGTTGCCGTTATTTGTTTATCATGACCTATATATGACTCATAATAAAGCGAACTATTCTCTATAAAAGTGTACAAAAATAAATTAGGAACTCCTTTTGAACTTTCAACTTTGATACATTTTAATTAATTCTAACCAATAGTTTGATGGCTTTTGCACACTGCCAATTCTTATGAATGAAACAATGAGAACAAAGCAGTAGTAATAGAGTCAAAATGAGGTTGAAGGATGAATGGTTGCCAATGACAACAAGTCTGCACACTGCACACGGTACATTTTGTTATTCCATACGAAACGAAATGTTTTAGACATGCAATTCTGCGTGTATCTTTGCTATTGGAGCAATTACGTAATACTCGGCATCACTTACGCGGCCGATTGCTGAGTATCTCCGAGTATACGAAAATCGGCAGATGCCATCGGTTCAACCCTATCGATAAGAACATTTTCAAAAGCTGGCGATTTAAGTTAGTAATACAGCGCTGTGAGCAAGCGGGCTGTGACGTCACCAGCGAGGCAGAAATTTTATTCCTTCACTTGGTTATAAAAAATCACATCTAACATTTTCAAAAGCTGACGATTGGTCATGTGGATCGAGATAACCAACACTAAGTGGCAAATTTGACCCTCTTTTGTGCTCGAGGTATTAGGGTTTGGCGACTTAAAATAATCAAATTAACCCGATGAGAAAATGCAAAGATAAAGAGAGAATTTGGCGGTTCAAAAGAAAAACATCGACTTAATAGAGCTGACGAGTTAACCAGGGCTCGAGTTTAGTGGGCCCCACTGTAATAAATAAGACTCAACATCAAATTTGTATTTATTATAAATTATTATCAAGCCCATTAAATATTAGAATATAACCTATTAGTATTAGAATTAGGGTAATCCTGCACTTTCTACACGTATATTATTTCACAGCGAAATTTAATTTTCTCTTGAGAACTTACGTTTTTAATTTATTAAATGCATAATTATATGTTGAATGTTGTATTTCAGCTATTACAGCGCTAATTTGTGAGTCTTTTTAATTTCTAAGGCATTTTATCGGCTCTATATAATATATAATCTGGTCACGATACGTCTATTTTTTTTACTTAGTAAACTGCTATCCAGATGTTTTTTACCTGGCTCGACCCATGCTAAAATAAATTTACTGACTGAAAATGTTTTTTAAAAGGTATTTTTCATCAGAAGATAAATAAATATTTTAAAGACAATTTCATTACTAGATGTTTGATTCTTATTTTGTTTGTTTGTAAGTGAGAAATTTCCGTTTGGCATCTTATTTGGGACAATCCGGCAAGTAGAGCAATAGATAAACAAAATGGTTGCATCACGATCAGACTATTTACTGTTGAGAGCAAAAAAAATGCCTTAGACATTAGAAAGACTAACAAATTAGCGCTGTAATAGCTGAAATACAACATATAATATATTAATGCATTTAATAAATTAAAAGCGTAAGTTCTCACGAGAAAATTAAATTTCACTGTGAAATAATACAAGTGATACGTGTAGAAACTGCAGGATTACCAGAATAAAATTAAATAAAATAATATCTCTACTGGACTAATTGGATTTCACCGCAGCTAAGTTTTTAAAAAATTATTTTGTTTTATTTGTGTACTATCTGTTCGTTGAGGAAGGCTCTTTGCCGAAACGTTCGCTGTTTTGTTACGTCCTGTCAACTGTCAGGCTAAACTAACTAGGGATTACCAGAATTAGTTTAGTTAGGTCTAGATTAAGTGCCAACTAATAGTCACTACTAATACTAAATTGACCAAATAGCTTTTTAATAGTTTTTAACTAATTTAATTTCACTTTCTGTCAATTCTGCTCCTGCTCTGACTCTGATCTGACATTTCTGGCACTTAATTTAAACAAAAATACAATCTTTAGTACTCTTTAGGATAGCAAATAGGACTAAAACTACAAGTACAAGCATATTATAGGATTTTGTTTCCAATTTTCCAAATGTTGATTATTTTAAATGTGACATACAATATGTAATTTCTAAAAAAAAACAGCAATCAAACAAGCTTCAATGTTGTTATTTAAGTCATAGAATGAAAACAACTTCGGTGGAAGTCGTCATCAGTTTATGTTGCTTCCTGTTTTCAACAAACATAAACCAAAATTGATGACGTCATCAAAATGCGTAGAAGTCAAATAAAATTTGAGGGGGGGGGAGAGCGCAAGGCGCAAGGACAAGTGAGTAACTAAATGGGGTTCTGTCCACCGGGGGCTCCATAATTGAGATGGAATTTTTAAGGGATAAATTTACATAATTTTTTAATTAAAAAAGACAACAACAATGCGTGTCAATAAAACAATACATTGTCACTTCATTGCCCTTTAAGGGGCTGTCCATAAATTACGTCAACAAATTGTTGGCAATTTTTACCTCCCCCGTCCCCCCTCCCCCTTGTCAACAATTTGTCAAACGTCTAGAGACCCCCCCCCTTATAAAATTACGTCAACATTTTATTCCCCCCCCCAAATAATAATAATAATAATAATAATAATAATGGTAAAATAACAACACATCATTTTAAATAGACTAGTTTACAACTACAGTCGCTGCTACTACTACCCTCTTCACACTCTTATTTTCGACCTCCCTTGTACTGGGGCTATAGCGGGCTATGTGGCCAACCCTATGACAAACGAAACAGCTCAAGTCCGACCTTGAATGTTCCTCAGCACCCCATTTTGCCATTTTCTCCGACCTGATCCGGTCTTTCGTTCATCGATGTTTCTTCCATCCCCATCATGTTCACTTCCACTTGTCATGATGTGTTGCACACGGCTGGTGATTAACGCTTCTATTCCTTGCCTCCAGGAATAATCCCTCAACTCTGGAAAGTTTCTCCAAGCTGTCAATACTTCGCTCCCTTAAATGAATCGCCAGATCTTCAGGACACACGTTCATGAATTGTTCTTTCACTATCAGGTCTCTAAGACCGTCAAATGTTTTGTCGATGTGACAAGCTAATCCATTTCAACAAATAGCCCTTGATTCTTCATATGAAAATAGATGGTGACTCATCTGCTTGAGGCTTGCTCTCTCTCTGAATATGTTTCTGCACCCCTCCTCGGTGAGGTTATACCTCTTTAGGAGCACTTCCTTCACCTTTTCATTAATCAATGCGTCTTCGTATGGGATCAGAGCCGTCTTTACACCATTTTAGGCCCTCGGGCAAAGAAATAGTGTTGGGCCCCTCCCCCGCAGGAATAAAAAAATAAACATACATAATATATATAAATAAACATATTCCCATGGGCCCCTATGCTCGTGGGCCCCCGGGCAAATGCCCAACGGGCCTATGTGTTAAGACGGCCCTGAATGGGATTCTAGAATACACCTCCAAGGCTCGACCATACAGAAGCGCGCTTATTGACAACGCCCAGTCCCTTTCTGGCCCATTTGCTGGTCTTAGCGAAAGTTTCAAACCTTGTTAGGTATCCATCCAGCTGGTCCACCCCATCTATAAATGGTGGAAGCTTTGGCTGCCTGTGCCTGTTATCTGTCCGATTGGTATTTCCTCCATTAGCAGCTTCTAATCTCTTGGCCGCCAACCTTGCCTCTCTCTCGGCTTCCCTATCCGCCATCTCTCTCTCTCGACTGCCCTATCCGCCATCTCTCTCTCGGCTGCCCTATCCGCCATCTCTCTCTCGGCCGCCCTATCCACCCTCTCGGCCACCTCTCTCTCAACATCTCTCACTCGTTGTACCTCTCTCACTATGCACTCTCTCCTTTCTTCACCTCTGAGCTGAAGGGCATCCACCAGTGCTATTATCTCCTCCAGATTTGTGACTGGCATTTTCGTCGTTGAACCATTGTGTGTGTAGTCTGTGTAATCCCGGACTGAGCCCTCAGAAATGTCACAAGCGTCCTAATAAGTATATCTGGACCACTTGCTCCAAGATTCATATAATTTTCTATCACACAAGAAATAACACGAAACTACTGACTGAAACAAAACTTTAATAGCGTACCTCCTTGCCACAACAAAATATACACAAAACGCTCTACCCTTCTGCACACGTTCTAGTGGCGTCAACAAAAATAACTCCCTTTTGCACACGTTGGCACCGACTAACCAATATCGCGACCACCAAATACACCACTGCGCGTAGCTCACAAAAAAATTTGGTCATTCGTGACATATATGTCAAGATTTTATTGTACACACTTGAAAATTGTTCATCAAATGTCTGCATTATTTAATGAATGCATCGTTGCTAATTAGTAAAGTTAACAAGAAATAATTGGTGCCTTTCATTGGCATATTTTGATGACAGCATTTAAATTTCAAACGCTTTAAGAAAGTGTGCATTCCAATCTGCTACTGTATCTAAAGTAACTATAATCTGCAAGGCTGCCTCTTCTGAAATGTTACGATACCAATAGACTTCTCCCCGGGGCTTACTTTTATCTCTTTCAAACTTAAGTCTCGTAGTATCAGCAAGAGGCGACGATCTCACGAATCCCAACTAATTGATAACTACTGTGCTAGTGATGTATAGTTAAAATTTGACTTTATTTTTCTTCTCGCTATTTCTAAAACTGCATTTTTTAAAGCATTGTTTTAATTATCATGTGGCACGAACAGATGTCGTCTGAGGTTGACCGTTCTTCTCTTCCCGCGCATGAAGCTAAACATGTTTTCACAGGGTGCACCTTAGAAATCAACCCCACCCCGGACAGATACGTTTCTGATCTACCTGACAGGGCTTCCCGGTGTGTACTATTTGAGTACAAGATCTCGACCTGGTCCAGCTACTTTCTGTTGAATCTTTTGTACGCATATGTGGACATGTGGGGGCGCGGTGGTCGAGTGGCAGCGCGCTCGACAACTGGCGTACTGATGTTCGCATCCATGTGAAGGCAAGGATTTGTTCCCGGGGCCTAGGGCGTCCCTGAGTCACCCAGCTCCGAATGGGTACCAAACACTAGTTAGGCGGCTGGGTAATGCGTGGAACCTACAAAGCCGTCCATGGCCTGTGAACGCTGCTTCACTTGTCAACAGATCATCTGTCATGGTCTGTGAACGCAATTATCTTCTATAGAAGGAGCGTCTGTATAGATAAGATCTGCTGTCAAAGTGTCACTTCTATAGCATCCGATGCCAAATTGTCACTTCTGTAACATCCGCTGCCAAAGTGTCACTTCTGTAACATCTGCTGCCAAAATGTCATTTCTGTGACTTTGTCGTCATTTGATTCGGTTGACCTTCCTCTATAGCCTCTCAACAAAACGAAACGTCTAACCTTCTTATATGTCACTTATGCGACCTTCAACTACGTCCCTTATTTTGAAGAAGAAAAAATTATTTGAATTGAACAATTTATAGCATTTAATTACTTAATGTAATATATAAATATTAGGGCTGCGGAAATTAGCGATTAATTAACGATTAATTAATAAGGGGTGGGAGGGAATCTATTTGATAGAATTAAAAACTTTTTAAGTTTGATATAATTGTTCGATTGGTTTTTGGTCAAACGCCCCTTGCCATTCTAGTCTTCTAGATCAGTGCTTCTCAAAGTGGTGGTCCGCGGACCGGTGCTGGTCCGTGGGCCATCAGCTGCCGATCCGCAGATGTTATTAAAAAAAAGGACAGAAAAAATTGTCAGTGCAGGGAAAATAGTGCACATATCCCTGGTACAATAGAAAAAATTCCTGCCGGTCCGCCATACTAAAAAGTTTGAGAAGCACTGTTCTAGATATAATGGTAAATGAGCCCATTTAAAATTAGTCAAGTATTCATTAACTTTATTGAATGCATCAAATTCTGGACATCGCAATTCGAGAGGAGCACAAAACAACTTTTCTTCTTAGCTCACTTTTTAAGGCATTAATTTTAAATATCACAGAAAGGATACGTGATACAGACAAGTCATGTGGATTAAGCCATGTCAATATAAATTAAAGTAGGGTAGATTTAGGTGTCTTCGTATAGTACGTAGGTAAGAAATCTACATAGTTGTCAAATTTTTAAAAAATGCATTTTCTGGAAGGAACAGGTTCAATAATGGGCATATGTTCCAAGCGTACACGTACACATGACGTATTTTAATATATCTAGTGGATTGTAGTGGATGTTATATGTCCCAAATGAGTCTGCATTACCCCCAAGAATGCCCTTTTTGACCCCAGATGAGGTTATTTACCTCTGTTCGCCGACCTCTTTCTTACGGGATGCCCGTCAGTCAATTGAGGGATTTTTTAAAAATACATTTTAAAAATGTTATTTTTAAATATTTTTTTTCTAAACAAAGACGTTTTCCGTGATGATTAATAGTCAATGTTTAATTTGTATGCATTAAAATAGAATATAATCTAAGGATGTTAACACAGTTTGTTTTCTTAAGGCCGGTTAAACGTTGTTTTTTTTTAAAAATGCTTCACGCAGGTTACGATATTACAATGTAGATCTTCACTAAATAAATAATAAATACTTAATTGACAATAAAAGTTATTTGAAAAATACTTATTTTCATATAGAAAATACAGGGGTTTTTTTAGGAGGAAGGGGGGTCAAAGCTTTGTGACGTATTTTTAGAGGGGGGGGGTCTAAGTTTTTGTGACGATGTGTGACGAGGGGGGGGGGTAAAAATCAGCAAAAATCGCGTGACGTCCTTTATGGACGGCCCCTAAGTCCATATCCTATATAATAAAAGGCTAAGTTACTAAGTTCTGTCCCGTCATCTATAGCGATTGGTCTCTCAAACACACATGACTCCTACAGCCAATCATATCAAGTTTACGCGGACGTTCAAAACGAGTTATTTTTGGTGCAGTATTTCTTCCAAGACTTTATTTTGAGTTATGCGCGTTGGGATTTATAGTCAAAAGCTCTGTTTTTAAATCCTTTATATTAACTCGTGGTGTCTGCACCCTTGATTGCTTGAATGCTTGATTGCTTGTCGCCAAAACTTTGGATCAATTTTTAACCCACTTCCTCGTATGCTAGCGAGCTGAAATTTTACAGGCAGTTTCGTAACAATAATAAAAACAATATATAAAAATTTCAGATCGATCGCATGTACCGTAATTAAATTTATTGATTTTTTAGGTTATTTTATTTATTCCTATGTATCATGCTATTTTTGAGATAGAGCGTCGCGGTGCGTATTATATTGAACAACCTTTTTGTCGCACAATAAGGTGGGTATTTTATTGACAACTCTTTTTCTAAACATATTCCTGATCGGTGCGCATTATATTAAGGGAGGCGTTATACGGAGATATCTCCGAATAACGCCAGGCGTTATACGGAGATTTCTCCCAATAACTTCCGGCGTTATACGGAGATTTCTTTTTTAAAAAACAAACAAAATTTCCGTTCTAATTTAATATATATTAATTATATGTACCTATCATAGCTTAAAATTTATTTCAAAAAGATTTATGATTTTAAAATTAATTTTGTAAAAGCAAAGAGAACGGTGCGCTCGATAAATCGTATTTTTGGTTGCTATATTTGTTGTTTTTTTTCTATTTTAATTTTAAAAATTAGACAACTAAACCTAACCCAGACCCTAAAACTACAACCTTAAAAAAAGACTCAAACGAAAATCTTTTTCTATTTTAATTTAAAAAATAGACAACTAAACCTAACCCAGACCCTAAAACTGAAACTACAACCTTAAAAAAAAAGACTCAAACGAAACTCGAACCTCCACTTAAGAGTTCAAGAATCTAATGTCCTAACCGTGAGACCACAGAAGCTCATGAATAGTATGAATTTTTAAAAATCTTATATCAAATTGGCAAGAAATTTGCGTATGACGCTAAGAATCATGGGAAATATCTGTCTATAACGCTGGGCGTTATACGGAGATATCTCCGAATAATCACTTCGTTATATTAAACATGTTTTACGACACAACTGCAATTTTGTATTTCTGGATGGTCTGGCGCTGCGTATTATAATGAACATTCCTTTAGTTACGTCTCGTACATAAAGGATTTATAGTGAAAAACTTGTTTTTTTACGTTTTTTAAAAAAAATTAAATCCTTTATATTAACTCGTGGTGTCTGGTTGAACCCTTGATTGCTTGTCGGTCGCCAAAACTTTGGATCGATTTTTAACCCACTTCCTCGTAAGCTAGCGAGCTGAAATTTAGCAGGCAGTTTTGTGGCGATGATAAAAACTATGTATCAAAATTTCAGATCGATCGCATTTACCGTAATTAAATTATTGAATTTTTAGATTATTTTATTTATTCCTATGTAACATGTTATTTTTTTGAGATAGAGTGTCGCGGTGCGTATTATATTGAACGACCTTTCTGTCGCGCAATAAGGTGCGTATTTTATTGACAAGACTTTTTATAAACATATTCCTGATCGGTGCGCATTAATGTTAAACATGTTTTACGACATAACTGCAATTTTGTATTTTTGGATGGTCTTGCGCTGCGTATTATAATGAACATTCTTTTAGTTACGTCTCGTACATAAAGGATTTATAGTGAAAAACTTGTTTTTTAAATCCCTTATATTAACTTCACCGCCGTCTCGTCATCTCTCTCTGTCTGTCTTGGGCGGGCGGAAAAACAAAAGTAAAAAATGACCCACTTCCCGTTATCCGATCGAGCTGAAATTTGGCACACGGACCAGTCTCACCTAAAAATGCATCGTATAAAAATTTCAGATCGATCGAACGTACCGTAATTAAATTAATGCATTTTTAGTTTATCTATATATATCACTATTTAGACAAACAAAAGTCGAAAATAACCCACTTCCAGTGAAGCCATCGAGCTAAAATTTGGCACACGGACCCGTCTCACCTAACAATGCATCGTATCAAAATTTCAGATCGATCGAACGTACCGTAATTAAATTTATGCATTTTTAGTTTATCCTTATGTAATGTATGTAATTCAAATTCACTGTTTGTTATTGTTTTTTTTCCCCAGTGAGAGTTTGAGTTGACGCGACCCATCGAAGTACCGGCGTGCTTTTGTTTACATTTTACGTGTCACGCTGAGCTCGGACAAGCGATCGGTGACCAGACTTTTCCCATCTCTCCCCCCCCCCAGGGTTGTGAAGCAAAGTGGAGTTAAACAGATTCAGTCTGTAAATGTTTGTCGCGTTTGAAAATAATCAATACTGCTAGTTATATCTCATATATAAGGGATTTATAGTCAAAACCTTTGTTTTACGGGTTTGTTTTTTTACAGTTTTTTTTTATTTACGAGTTATTTATTTTAACTATAATGAATAGTATTTTTGACGTGATGCAAATGTATGCCGGTCGACTCCCGGTCGAGACCACTGTTGAAGGGGAGTTACAACATGCCACCGCACGGTGGCGGAACGTCCTTGGGCGGGCTTGGTTGCTCGTATACAATAACTAAACATGTACGCCTTTAGGTAACACTACGTGAAGCACTGATAACAGTATTGTCACTATCCACCAGACCGGCCAAGACCGGCATGAACCAATTTTGTGTAACCTGTAAATAAGATAGGTATTTATTTACATGAGTGGTATGTTGCTTTTTGAAGAAGAAAAAATCCCACCGATGGGTGCTGCGTTCATATTGTCATACATAGAAATATAGATGTAGTTGAATACGCTTGAGTGCGTTCACATACCGCAACATACAGCGGTATGTATCTTTAACTTGTTGAACACAATGGTACGGTTATTCCGGGTCTAGGTCTTAGTGGATAGAAAACTCTAGGTGCATTTCTGTATAGCAATTGAGATTAGCGATGGATTTTAAAATATAAAACTGTGTGTGTAAAGGGTGGGGGGGGGGATTGTGTGAAGAGGGGTGTTTAAAGGGGCGGCACCTTTGAGATACACTTCAAACCCTTAAACACGCCCCATCGGCGCCCTCAACAAATGTCAACGAATTATCTGTTGGACCTCCCTTAGATTACTAGGCCTAACTTGTAGGTCTATTGAGCATTAAATTTCAAGATGTTGTATTGATTATTATTGGCCAGTCTTAATTTTTCTAGTCTATTATAGGTGCTTTGGATCCAACTAGGCAGGGCCGACCTTAAGCAATCATTAAAAGAAAAAGGAAACAAAAAGCCATGAACATTATTTTTATTTATGTATTTTTAAAAAAATCTGGTTGGTAGCATGAAGTTAGATGTCTCTCCCCACCCAGCCCCTCAGTTTTAGTTGCAGTTGCCAAAGATACATGACGCCCATGGCAAGATATACAAATAAAATCACGCCCTTTCAATTTTTTAATCTTTAATGGTCATAAAATAAATAAAATGCACATCTTCTGAATTTAGTTCAGTATTTTACAAATTAAATGGCAAATAAGCTTGATTTTAAACTAGCTCTATAAAATATCAATGGAATAAATATGCTCCGATTATATGTGAACAAAAACAGAGAAATTCATAAATAAACTAAACATTTTTAAATAAAAAATTATAACAAAATGGTGCATCTGTAAGTGTCAAAACATTAACGGGAGACAATCAATTAGACTTAAGTGTTAATCTTTTTTTATGGCTAACTCCCTTTGACTTCAACTTCAGCATTTGCCAGATAAAATCTGTTGCCTTGCCAGCCTTGCCAAGTTGACCTACAATCGTGACTTGCTCTACTACGGGTAGTGTTAAAATTTTACACTGTCTGGTTGCATGTTACAAGTACAGCATTGTGCTTAGGAAGAAAAAATTAATTAAGTAACATAAAAAGATCAACAATCAAATTTATGTCTATATCCGGTATATTAATTATCTATGTTACATTTTTGAACTGCAAATACTTTATGCCGTGTTGTATGTTTACGTTTCAAGTTTTAAAACTAGACACATACGTGCAGTTTCCAGAATGTAATATAAATAATATATAAACCAACCATCCCGTTAGATATAATGCCAGCAAGTTCTGACCATGCACTGTGTATCTCTTAAGACACAATATTATCTGAAAGGTGTATTTAAAATTAATGTCGCGACATTTCTATAGACATATTCCTGGCAACTTGTGCCTTATTAACTTGTCAGGGTTCGAGGCTTTCGATATCCATCAACTAATTTCGCTGTCTCTTTCGATCAATTTTTAAATGTGCAGAAATTATTAAAATGTTACTGTTGCAAGGTCCCTGCTCTTGGTAGGGTCCTAAGCCTAAGTTTAAGCCTAATCTTAATCAGCCTTAAGGATTATACTTATACGGCTCTGCTAATATGAATTATTTAAATCATGTGATGCTAAAATTTAAATTATGACTTAGCACGATAAAAATATTTCTGAAACTAACAATTGAATAAATAAATATCTATATATTAATATATTAATATATCAAACACATACATTCAAATTTATTTATTCAATTATTAGATTAAGAAATAAAAAACGTCATTAACTTACTACAGAATGTATAGCAGGCGCTTCTATGAGCTATAACTAAAAGGATAAGTATGAGACAAGGTAAATAGTTTGAAATAAATATCTGATCAATTAATTTCTTTTCAATTTAGCTCCACTTTTAAAAGCTAACATGATGATGAAGCATCGAATAAAATGGTGAGATGACAGATGCAAATTGTTGGTGAGAAATTTTGGCTGGAGTTGACATGGTGACGATTTGGGATATTTACCCCATCCTCCCATCCTACGGTCTGAGTGGTGAAATTCCATCGTCCCTCCCCCACCCCCTCCTTGATAGTGTCATGTGGGGATGATTTCAGAATTCCTGTGGTAGACTGTAGACGGTGGCAGTGGCGTGACGTGGACATTGTGGTGGAGCGATGACCTGGTGGCAGTGGCGTGACGTGGACATTATGGTGGAGCGATGACCTGGTGGCAGTGGCGTGACGTGGACATTATGGTGGAGCGATGACATGGTGGCAGTGTCGTGGCGTGGACATTATGGTGGAGCGATGACCTGGTGGCAGTGGCGAGACGTGGACATTATGGTGGAGCGATGACATGGTTGCAGTGTCGTGGCGTGGACATTATGGTGGAGCGATGACCTGGTGGCAGTGTCGTGACGTGGACAATGTGATGGAGCGATGACCTGGTGGCAGTGTCGTGACGTGGACATTATGGTGGAGCGACGACCAAGTGGTAGCTGTGACTGTCAGTCACCACTTTATTCTACACAACTGCAGTTGGTTGTATTCAGTGGATTACAAAGTTGGTTCCTTTTATATTGAGAGGTGGACTTGTTTAACTGAGAGGTGGCATTTTCGGCGGAGAGGTGGCATTTTCGGCTGAGAGGTGGTATTTTCGACTCAGAGGTGGTATTTTCGGCTGAGATATGATATTTTCGGCTGAGAGGTGGCATTTTCGGCTGAGATATGACATTTTCGGCTGAGAGGTGGCATTTTTGACTGAGATATGGCATTTTCGACTGAGAGGTAGCATTTTCGGGCGCCTGAAGAGTCTTCTTGAAAGTGTTACATCAAATTCTTTGATCTTCCCCTGGCTTGCCAAAAATCTTCATAACCCGCTCCTTGTGTAAGTCACTCAATACGATACCCGATATATCACACATTCTTTGATAATATGGTTACGCGCGCGTGTTTGTCACACTCAATACATCACACATTCTTTGATAGTTACAAGAGTTTGATTTTTTTCCTTCCATTAAGAATTCTAAAAAGCGGTGGGGGTGGGGCGGGACGGGACATCGATTTGATAAAACTATTATATTTGTTTAAAAAATTATTTTGTTTTGTAGCATTCAGTCTACAGCTATTTTATTTTGATTGAAGTTTTCTTTTTTTAAATGTTTTAATTCCTCGATTTATACCTCTCATAATTCCCTTGATTTATTGTTTGACGTCATAGTAAAAAAAAATCCTTTCCCACCTCTTCTGACGGAAGTTTAACCTCCAACCCAAACCCATAAAACACGATGCTCTGAATATTTGTTGGCATTGCAATGACGTAGCGTATCCACGCATTAGCAACCAATGGGTTAACGTGGTGGGACCTCAGCAACGCAATGGGTTGCTATGGAATATCATCCATGTTGAGTTTCAGACTTCCCGGGCGCCAATTCTGTGTAGCCTACATTAATCCTAACGACTTCTCTTCCGGTGACCCTCGAACTCTCGCAGCCCCCCCCCCTCCAATGGGTCACTAAGGACCCAACCCCATTTCTTCTAACTTTGGTCTCTTGGCTCTATTTCTGAAGACTCTGACTCATAGCCCAGCCCTATATCTTCTAGCTTTGAGCTCTTGGCTCCGGTTTTCAAGAATCTGAGCTCCTGGATACGTTAGTCTACAAACATTAAACTCTGTGATGTTTGGAGGGGCAAATAAGAAGGGGAAAAAAAAACAGGACAAAAAAAGTTTCTGCAAATTGTGAAATAAAAATTTCATTATGGAACATCTGTAAACAAAATATTTTATTGTAAATGTTGTTTATATATCAGCGAGATCTATAATTAAATCTTCGTCACGCTTGATTGGTCTTGCAGATATTGCGTTGCAGGATTTAAATTAGCTTTCATGCGCGTTAAAACTTGTAACACCCGTCTGCAACCCCCACCCTCACACCAACAATGTTCCCTCTAATATCAACCCCTACCCTCACACCACCAATGTTCCCTCTAATATCAACCCCTACCCTCACACCACCAATGTTCCCTCTAATATCAACCCCCTACCCTCACACCACCAATGTTCCCTCTAATATCAACCCCTACCCTCACACCACCAATGTTCCCTCTAATATCAACCCCTACCCTCACACCACCAATGTTCCCTCTAAGATCAACCCCTACCCTCACACCACCAATGTTCCCTCTAATATCAACCCCTACCCTCACACCACCAATGTTCCCTCTAATATCAACCCCTACCCTCACACCACCAATGTTCCCTATAAGATCAACCCCTACCCTCACACCACCAATGTTCCCTCTAATATCAACCCCTACCCTCACACCACCAATGTTCCCTCTAATATCAACCCCTACCCTCACACCACCAATGTTCCCTCTAAGATCAACCCCCACCCTCACACCACCAATGTTCCCTCTAAGATTCGTTGGTCCATGTGCAAAGTTCATTAACTCGTGTGCAAAGTTGCACAGTATCCATTTTTTGTGTAATAATTTATAAAATTTACTGCGCATTAATTCTATACTGCTGCGCCGCGTTCTTCAGATGACTGCGGGGCCGCGCAGCTTAAAGAGAACATTGCACACCACCCCCATAGTTTTCTGGTTTGCTTCTTCTTCTACAAAATTAATATATACAAAATTAATACTAATAAGTAAAGGCAATGTTTCTTTGTTTAAAGTTTGACAAGTGATAACTCCCATTCTGTCACGGACAAAAGACAATCTCCCTTCTCCCACCCCCCGAATAATTTGTGTCATGTACGTAAATGTTAATGCCCATATCAAGAAGACTCGCTGTATAATCAATGTAACTCTTAATATAATATATATATTTATCTATGCCGCTCCGACGAATACACGTGAGGGCCCTATAGTGACGGCGTGAAGTCTCTGCTTTCTTCCAACCATCCAGAAGTCTAGTTTTGACGGAAAACCCCAGGACTTGAATGGATGACCTCGCACACTACCGATTTTGACTTGCTGTACCTTTAGAACCCACCCCCACCCCCGTCCCGCTTTCGAGCTCCCTACAGCAGCAGACGCCTTGAAAGGAAATAAATGGGGGGAGGGTGGGGGTGGTTATGAGTTACTTCAACAAAAATATCTGACGCTATCACCTATTTTACTAGTGAAGTCCTTAAGTTGGATAAGTGTGTGCGGTATATTATATGGCTGTGGGAAAAGGGTATAAATGGAGGTAAAGACGAGGGGCGAAAATGTTTATTTCCGAGCACGACGTCCGCTGTAAGTCGGTCAAGGTTACTAACTTTTTTTCCCCCATTGTTTAACGTGCCCCTTTTCACCTTCTGTTGCCTAGGAACGAACACAAAAAACGATGGAAAAAAATTTACTAAAAAATAGTGTGGGAGGGAGGAGCACAGGAAATCTTGCGTGCAAGGCGGGGCTGCCACAGGACGGCGGCCTAGTAATCAGCTCTCGACCTTGACCTTGTCAGTAAATGTCATGTCATTTCGACAGGGGGGGGGAAACCACACGTGTCTGCTTCCATCATGTGACACGGCCCCGGGACGTGGTTTACTTAACGATCGATAAGGGGCGGGGAGGGGGGGTCTGGGTTTGCTAACCAACACACTGTGCCAACAGGAATGGACGAACCCCTATTGACTTGCTGGGACATGACCCCTTCTTTACACAAATAACATTTCTTCTTTTTTTTTAAACTTGTCATTACTTGCACAAGTCATTTAGAACGAAATACATCAATAAATATCACCAACTTAATTCTCGCAATACAATTTATTACCCCCCAAAAAAAGACTACATAAAAGGTGGGGGGGGGGATTTTGTATTAAAAAATATACGATGGTGAGCGTTTGGCTTTTCGTCCGTCTGCTCAACATGGTATTTCCATTACTAACGGTAACGCACTCTAGAACACAGACTCCTGCAAAGTACACTCATCTGACGTCAGTTGACACAGCTCTCGCCTGCGTGTGCTCGCCGTGTAGGCGTAGGAGCGGGCAGTAAGGTCAGCGGCCGCGTGAGAGGCGATAATATAAAGGCCGCCTTAGCCTAGGCCACACACATCTGGCGCGCCATAAAAATGAATGCGGGACTCCGTGTTGAACAATGTTTTCAAACGTGTGAACCCCGTAGCTCATAATGCGGCACGTTGGAATTTTTGCACGCCGCGGCAGTTTTTCGTCTACGCTTTGTCACCGCGATCGCTGGCAGGCTTTGGCCTAAGAGGCAACCTGGTTTTTCAGCGGCTAAGGTTATAATTATAAGGTCTACTTGCCAGCTTTGCCACAGCTGGTTGAATTCTAAGATGCCCAGTTGTTATTTTATTAATGACAATTTTGAAATTGTCGGATAAAAAAATAAAATAAAAAAATAAATAATATTTTTTTCGACTTGTTCCAAGACCTTACCAGAAATGAAGGTTACATGTTTAATAATTTCAATAAATATATATTGATTTTTTTTAGATATTGTTGATTAAAATTTAAACAAGGGGCCGTCAATAAAGTATGTCACGCTCCAAGGGGGTGGGAGGAGGAGGGGGTGTAAGAAAGTGTCACAAGGGGGGGGGGCTGTCCAGCCATGTGTGATGTCACACATTTTTTAAAAAAAATTATTTTTTTTCTAAATTATTTATTAGTTTTTTAAAGTAAAATTTAAATAGCTATAAAAGAAAATTTCAAGAATTTTGAGATATATTTGAATTAGTATGTCAACATAGCATAAAATGAGTATGGGGCCGACAAATAAAGTACGTCACGCTCCAGAGGGGGTGTAAGAAAGTGTGACATTTTGTGACAAAGGGGAGGGGGGGTCCGGCCATGTGTGACGTCATGGTGTTTTATATTAAATTTTAATTATTTTGTTAATAAAAAACAACATTTGTGTTCGAAAGTGTGACGTACTTTAGGGGGGGGGTCCTAGATTTGTGACAGGGGGGAGTTAAAAATGGTCAAAAATAGCGTGACGTACTTTATGGACGGCCCCTATCTCCTGAATGTGTTGTTCATAAATCTGAATTGGATGCAGCAGGACTGATATAGAAGGATCAGGAATGGTTTGACAATCATGTTCGCACTTCGCACCAGTCAATATTCCACTCAAGTTGTGAAATATCAGGACATAAAATGTTGCGACAAAGCACGAAGTTAATATTTCAATGTTTTACCTACCAGATTCTTTCCTCCTCCAATCTCAATCAACCAAACAACTGATGGACTCAAAGTTTCTGAAAGAGCAGATGCAGATTCTCATAAATTTCCTTCCTTGTTTGTGGCACAAACTCTCAAATTTGATGACATTATGCCGAGATCAACAGGAGTTTTCAGAGTCCATCTTTTCAGACCAGCTTTTTGATCGAATTTGCAAAGAATGTCACTTATATTTTGACTCACAGTGTTGAAGAAACATGCAGGAAAACACAGAGCTCTGGCTCAGGAGAATATGCACACCCAAACTGATCAAGAATCAGCTCAGATCTAAACGCATTCGTCCTTTGAGAATCGCTTCTAAAAGGCAAAGAGAATCCGTGGAAGTTATTGCTAGCAGAGAAAATGCACATACAGAGGCTGTTTAGTGGCTGGTTGAGGACGAGTTGATCTGTCTGCAATTATCCTTCCAGGAAACGATGATGGTGAAAGAGTGATGCCACTCGTAACTATGAATGAACACAGCACTTCACCGTGGTAAGATGATGTAGAGTGAATATTTTTGAATTAAACATAATTCAAAGGACCAAAATAAACAGATTCAATATAGCACAAGAGTTGGTCACATAATTCGTCAATCTAGTCTTTTTTTTAAAGTCAAATTGTTTTGTCTCCTTTCTATTATTTAATCACTGGGTGAGGTCAAGTTTTCGCTAATCTACTTTTTATCCTGTGTCAATAGATTGCATAATCGGAAGATATCTAAAACTTGACCTCACCCATTGTAAATGAAAAGGTAGCAGATAACTGATGTGTATTATATACTTGCCAAGTCTAATTTTAGCAATTTTTATTTTTAAATTCGATCTAGATTGAGTTACCTTTTTATTGAATAACTGTGACAACTGTTGACAATCAACTATTCTACTATTAAAGTCATTTTAATAATCTGATACTGATAGTTCTTTTAAGTAGGGGTGTACCGGATTTCGGATTCACCAAATCTGAAATCCAGCTATTTTTACAAATCCGGCTTCGGCTCCTGCAGGATTTCACTTCATAAATCCGACTGGCCGGTAGAGCCCTAATTTATAATATATATTCATGATGGTTCCGGCAAATCCGGAATCCGGAATTTTTAAAAATCTGACTCTGGCTCCGCCCTGATTTCACTTCATAAATCCGGCCTAATCCGGCTGCGACCGGATTTCAAAATTTTGAATCCGGGACATCCCTATTTATTTATTTTAATACAGTTTATAGTGAAGTGTATTTTAAGTATTAAATTAAATATTTTAATTAAGTGTTAAAAATCGAAAATGTGACGTACTTTAAGGAGGGGGGGGGGTTGGGTCCCGAGATTTGTGACAGTTTATGACATGGGGGCAAAAATAGCGTGACTCACTTTATGGACGGCCCTCCCAAGGTTATGGAAAATTTATTGTTGAAATTTAAATATTTAAATATACGAAGAGCTCAAAATTGTTTTTTCAAACAGTGATTGTGATGTGAGAGATACAATTCATGTGTATA
This sequence comes from Ampullaceana balthica, assembly GCA_944989445.1. Lineage (NCBI taxonomy): Eukaryota > Metazoa > Mollusca > Gastropoda > Lymnaeidae > Ampullaceana > Ampullaceana balthica. The sequence goes on along the minus strand of CALYLW010000447.1, from coordinate 295,301 downwards.
GTGAGGAAAACGCATTTTCATTTATTTAAAATTATTATTTTACAAAAAATAATAAAAACACATCGGCTAAAGAACTTCTTCTTCCAATTTAGAAACAAAAATAATTAAATATGTAATAAGTGGGACAGATAGAATCTCGCAATTAGGGGACGCGGTGGTCGAGTGGCAGCGCACTGGACTGTCGTACCGATGGTCACGGGTTGGAATCCGTGTGAAGGCAAGGGTTTGTTCCCTGGGCCTAGGCCTGAGTCACCCCGCTCCGAATGGGTACCTTAGGCGGCTGGGTAATGCGTGAAACCCACAAAGCCGTGGCCTGTGAATGCTGCATCACTTGCCAACAGATCATCTGTCATGGTCTGTGGACGCAACTATCTTCTGCATAGAAGGGGCGTCTGTATAGATACGATAAGATAAGACTTACTGTCAAAGAAACATATCATAAATGATTTTTTTAATGGCCTTTAGCGCTTTAAACTAGCTTAATATCATATTATCTAAGTTTAATTAAGACAACACCACAGCATCACACTTAGTCTAGCAAGATCTCATTCTAAAATTAACCACACAAAAAAATATATTTAAAAAATAAATAAATAGAAAAAACCGCTACTTCCAGTGTCTTGAGATTTCTTTAAGAACTGGTATTAATCATGAATGAGACTCAATCTGAGTGTATGGGAAGGTTGCATTCATTAAGTCATTGAGGTAATTAGATACAAATACAATTAGAGCAAAATAAATTGTTCAAGAGCAGCAGGGAGTCTTTTGATAATGACAGAAACGGAATTTGTATTTCGGTCTTCCGAAATCCCCCCACCCCCTTTTCCAATCTCCATCTCTCACTCTTAAGGCATATCTTTTAAAAAGAAAAACATTGTTAAAACATTGATTCGCAACTTCATTAAACACTTTTACATTTAGGGTCTCAAGGTGTTAACTATTTGAGCGGACAGTCCTCATTTTCCACATTATATTCATTTTTTAAATATTTTTGTATTATTATTTTAAAAAAAAATTTGGGGTGGGGGGGGGGAGAGATTATGAGAAATGGAACCCACAGGGTAAGCGGAAAAGAGGCCGTCCAAGAAACACTTGGCGCCGAGAATTGGAGGCAGACATCAAGAGAATTGGCCATGAATGGAAGATCCTGGAGAAGCTGGCCCAGGATAGATATGCCTGGAGGTCTCTCGTAGGTGGCCTATGCCCTTGGAAGAACCGCAGACGCCGACGATGATCGGTGGATGCGCCTCATGGACGAGAAGGCTCAACAACAACAACTACTTTATGCCCCCACCTCACCCCGCTAGTCCGCTATTTTAAAAAAAATAATTATTTGGAAGAAGACCTGACAACACTAAATGAAGCCAAACTCGAACTCAAGCTATTACTGAATGAAGCGTGGTCTGAGTGAAGTCTGAGTCTGTGCATTCTTATCAGAGCGTAGGACGCAAGAATCTTCTGCAATAGAAGCAGTGGACCATTAGTAATTTCAAAATAAAATTTAAATAAATAAATTAAAAAACCAAGACAATTCTGAACTCAAAACTATTACCGAACTGAGCCAAGCACAAACTTAAACTGTCAACGAACCGAAACCGAACCTCTTAGCGCGAGTTCGATTCCTTTAGTTAAAGATAATAGAACCATTTTAAAAAAAAATGTGCTTATCAAATGGTCTTAACTTATGTATTTAAAAAAAAATTAAATACAAAAAATAATTTAAAAAAAATATGAACAAAAATATTTTTAAAAATCTCCTCAATTGCTGGGGGAATCCACCAGTTAAAAAGTATATATTACCAAATTACCATTTCACGACTATTAAAAATTGCATCGGTGATACCATTAATAGAAAAGTACATTGTCATCGAAATCATGTAATATAGAGACAGACTTAAAATAACTAATAAATAATCGGCCCTTGACAGCATGTTCATACATTACATATTACACACACACACACACCCACACCACACACACACACACACACACACACACACACACACACACACACACATATATATATATATGTGTCAAGCACTTTATCTTTTTTTTAAATTAAAAATAAAAACCGACAATACTTGAGGATTTCTTTTTTAAAGCACAATCCATCATCGTGATTTATTTGCCCCTGTCTGTGTCTGTTCGAGAAAGGTGAAATGAAAGAGCACCGAGACGAATGTAATCGAGAAGATGGATTCATACATTATACTGACAGTGAAGGAACTACGCGGGTAGTCTTACAGATTACTTGGTGGGGGTGTACCTGAAATGTAGTGTAACTATCTTGTGGGTCTTAGGGGTGCAATTGGCTGATCCCACACACGGGGCGGAGGTGGGGGGGGGGCGTGGAAGGCGATAACTAAAAAATGTTGTAATTCACATAAAAGTGGATTCGTGTTGTGGTCGATGGTTGAACATTTATGATGACACTTGTCCAGAGAACTCAGTGTTTCTATTTATTACATTAAAAAAATAACTAAAAATTACACCTGTTGAGCTCAATCAAATTCTTAATTAATATAAATTAACCCTGGGTCTGATCATTACTAAAGCCAAACGCAATACCGTCATATTTTATAAATTACTATAGTCATAGTAATTAGTAAAGCAACTATATTTGCTAAAATACTAGAGCTATACATCCCACTTCGTTTTCCATGTCAGTTTGTTTCTTTTATTTATTTTTTAAAGAAATTTATATTATATATATATTGTTTTGTTGCTTTCAGATTATGTGACTTTTTTTTAAAAGCCCAATATTCCTAAAATGCATCTAACTTTAATTAGTAGTCTTTGAAGGTGTTTGGCCCGCCTCTTGCATCTAGTCGACTATTTTTTTTAGGAGTCAGTGGGGTTTTCGTAGCTAGATAATAAAAGACAATTAAATTTTACTATAAGTTATTACTCATTCTTAAGAGACATTGGCATTCTAATTGGTTGAGTTCCATGCACTGTGTTCAGCCTTTTATCCCGCCACAGTTCAGAATAGTTGAAATATTAATAGGTTTAAAAAAAAATATTTTGAGTTCAATAAAAATTATATCGTTGTTGTGGTGACGTAAAATAACAAGTTCCGGGTAGTCCATTCTGGCAACTTTTTAAGTCGTCCCACACTGAAAGAAAGAAAATCTGTGTTTTTAGAATTCCTGGGTGCAGTAGGTTACGCTGCCTCTACAATTGTCTTTAAAGGAAATTAATTTTAAAGAGATCCGTTGTGATTTTATGCATAGGATTGCAAGTACATCTCATCATAAAGAAATCTCGAAATATTTTAATAATACATTTAGTTTCAATTCTTCTGTGTGTGTGTGTGTGGGGGGGGGGTATGTTGCAGAAAATAAGGTGATCTGCCAACCACCGAGAATGGTGCAGTCGTTTCAACCCAGAAAAAAAATTAAAGTCCGTCGAGATGCTCCCCCTCTCCTTCCCAGCCGAACAAGAAGGACACCGACAATGAGGCCCGTCCGAACCCCCCCCCCTTTCTTTTTTCCCCATGCCCATGCCACGCCCACCGGCTACTTACCAATAAGTTCCAAGCCTGTCTGACAAACGTTTCTTGACTTAATGAGTAACTTAATGGAGGGACTCAATTCATAAATAATCCTTTAAAAAAATAGATTCAACCCCTTAAGCATACTAATTTCTCCTAAACAAATTTCCAGCAAAATATTCAAGCAATTATAGATTTTCTAATTATTTTTAGGAAAAATAACTTTAGGGCATCGCCATTCCAAGTTTCGTTATTTACAGCTACTCAGACTCAGAGCAAAATTGTGTTTAGTTTAGTATTTTCGGCTATGCCTATGCGTCTATGGGGCGGGTGAAAATCCGAATTCCGACCTCAAAGCTTAGCAACGCCACTTGCCCCACATTGGGACGTATTCCACTTGAATATTAGCGACTGCGGCAAGAGTAATGAAGAGAAATATTTTCTCATACGCAATGTCCCACAGTAGTCTAGTTAGCCAGCTTCCAACACAGAAGCTACCCACCCTAGATGCGAGTATGAATTGTGACATTTTAGGACGGGCACACTAATCACTAGTGGGTAATCGTGTTCGCGACACGGTATTTGGTTTCACAGGGAGTAGAAGCGCGTTCAATACCCACTTCAGCCTTTTCTTTCGAAATTAATAGCCATGTGTCAATGGTTAGCAATTATTCACGAAATTACTACTAAACAACGCTCGCTGATTTACGATGAATATCACCTTCATGAACCTGTCAATCAATGGGTGATTTTCTTTCCAAACAAGGTCGGTGTGCCCGTACATCTAGATTCAATTGTTTAAATAAAAACTGATAGAAATAGAGTAACTACCATACAGTAATTCAGCAAATGCTTCACGTGACCAAATAAATACAAAATGGCTGAATATTCTGAAAAGAATAAGTCCTAAAAACACTATCACTATTCTTTCATGATACTACTAAAAGGAGTGTCTTGACTTATCTATTCACGTGATTTGTTATCTTAATGCTTCCTTCCAACCAAATTATCCAATTATTCCATATGTTTATCGCGGTTATCTTTTAATGAATCATTATCGCGTATGCGCGGCCTGGATAGAACATAGGCAAAGTTGGATGTTCGCCAGCAAACCCAGCCTCATGACCACAGAACCCGTACATAACACCACACCCGCACGTAGGCCTGGGAAAATAATTGGATTTGCGCCAAGCTTGCCGCCCGCCAGCCGAGCCTAAATTTTCTTTGCAGCGGTCAAGGTAGTTTCAGCTAGATAAAGTGGAAAACTTCACCAATACTGCTTCCAACCAGTTTCAACCGCCCAGAACTGGTTCTCACCAACTTGACAGCTTCAAGTATTCAGTGAGATCAATCAACGTTTTATTATTCGCCGGTTTGGGTCGCGCCCGCGCGCAGCTCTCATCTCTTGAAGCACAGCTTACCTTCATGGTCTTAGTTTTTTTTCATCTCGTATTCTCTTTTTAGTACATATTTTGGATTTTAAAAAGAGTTTTTCAGTAATTATCTATATTTTCCAGACGTATTCGTTTAGTTTTCCCATTGCATTAGGATATACCTGGCACCAACTAACTGGTAAAGAGATAATATAACCAACCAATCAGAAGCAGCGGTATAATTCTTACAGATCGAAAGTAGGACGGAAATTTAATTTTAGTGCATTCGCATGGTGGAACAGAAGTCTAGTCAATTAGCTAGTCATCGGAGGTTTATAAGCTGTCTGCTACACGTGAGACATTATGTGGAATCTAAACAGCATGATAAACCAATGTGTGAAATGTGGATCTAAATTTACATCGACGGAAAAGCCGTTGAAACTATTACCATGTCTTCATTCAATGTGTTTAGATTGCTTGTATGGACGGACAGCAGTTCGCGAACTAGCCGAACTATCGCCAGTGTCGGAAAAGGCGGGTCACGAGGAAAAAAAAACAAATTCGTGTAAAGAAACAGACAAAAATTTGATAGATTCGGATAATAATCATTTAGATGCATTGGACGATATTGAAAACCATATAGAGGAAACAAAGACTCACGATAATAATGGTGTGGTAATAGCTAAAACTAAAGAGACTAGTGTTGAGTTGCAAAAAAATGATGGGCCGAATGAACATGGTCTTGATCATGAAACTGAAAGGGAGGACTCCCATCACTCGAACAGTAATATTCACACTGTAGAGAAATCACCGAAAGTTCAGTCACAGGGTAATGACAATAGTATAACTAACATAACTGAAGCTGGTCCATCGGTAACTTCAGTAGAGAATGTTTCAAGTGAAAAGGAGACCGAGAAGCTTAAAATTAATGACAAAGAGTTGAAAGACAAAAGATGGGGGGACCCGGATTCTGTGGATATTAAACCAAAGCCAGTCACAGGTATAAAAAGACTTGTTTATAGGAATAATCTTTTCCAATTTTTTAATAATAATATCTCTTCTGTCAGTTAACATGTGTAATCTACTTTGTTGTTAATGTTACTATGCATGGGTGTGTCAAGTTTCTTTTTACAATTTTTTTTCCAAAAATTTAAATTCCAAACTTAAGACTTAAACTTAAAGTCTAAGTAAGTCCTAAGCCTACGCTAAGAGATTGTAGATTGTTTTCTACATTTCAGTGGTAATGGCACTAATGGCTACCTAACTCAAGTAAATAGATAACTTTAGACTTTAGTAGTCATAAGGCTATGACTATGATCATGTCATGATGAATAATGTATATTTACTTCTAACTACTATCTAATTTCAGTTATCTTTCAACATATATATTTATATATATATTATTATAATCTAAATTCCAGGCTTTAAAATTAAACAATATTTTAACTGATATTACAAAGTTTTTAATAATTTTAATGATGCTAGACAGATAGCAGTAAAACAACCATTCTCATTCATTAAAATTACATATTCCACCGGGGTTAATAGATTAGTTATGAAAAGCTGTCAGGATATCTGATCTGAGTAAAGTATAGGCATAGGCCTGAATCATAGTTCTATTTAAAGGATAGTTATAAATAAGTAGAAGTTATAATTTGATTAGGCATTAGTCATTAGGCTTGCCTAATTAATTAAAATTTGTGAAAAAGAGGCCTTTTTTAAATAAATTTATGTTCAATTTTACTTGCAATTGCAGACTAATCAGTCTTATCACAATGACACATTGTTTCAAAAACAAAAAAGTGCTCTGATTCGCTTGAATGACTTTGTCGTTGCCATGAAACTAACTTAGACTTAGAGGAAAAGCCAAATTTACATTACAGTTTTCAGTTCAGAGTTTTATTTCTCTAATTTACATTTATTATTTATTTGGTTTTATGTTTTTTAATACTGAAAGTTTGAATAAATGCAATTGTAATTAAAAGATTGCAGATATTTTCATTTTGCAAAAGAAATTTTTCCATCCAGTCACTAAAAATCTCAGACTAGAGTGAACTTTTTAAAGAATAATCCTAATTTTAATAATCTAAGTCTTAACCTAAAAAGTTATTAATTTTTAGAATTAGTTAGTTAATAATACAAAGTATAAAAGCATTTTAAAAGACAACAAAGTGGGCTGGGGGGAAATGTATTTTGAGCAAATAATAGTTAAGCATAAACTATTTTTAAAAAAAGGTTTAATGTTTTCTCACAAATTTCTTTTATTAATTTCTTCTGAGTTGCAACTTTCATTCATCTTTTATAGCTCATACAAAACCAAGTCCATGGTTCATTGTCATTTAAATATGGTTGGGGTTCTTAACTAGGTCACAGCTGAGATCTTTTTCTTAGTTCACCAAACCTTGTTTAATTTAAATTCTTAAATAAAAACACAACTTTACTTCACAATTATTAAAATATAATTTCTTATAAATCTGAAGATCTGAAGCTTAATATTTTCCCCCCTCCAAAACATTAATCTGAATTCAAATGTCTTTAAAAACATGTCAGGTGGTGGTCTATAAAAAGAGATGCTTCTTTTTAATTCCAACAAAAGAGATATTAGGTTGGGCCTGGAAAATCCCAATAGTTACCTTGTACAAGGGCATATGACAGTTTGTAAACATTAACTTAATTTTTTTTTAAAACAGGTTATATTGTTGGCTCTGTCAGTATGCTATAAGCATTTTAAATTTTAGGGGCTTAAAAATTGGAGGATATTTAGAAGCATTATTTGCTACTTGCATTAAGTTAAAGTTACTGTAAAACATAATTAGTTTTTTTGTGTTTATTGTAATCATACTAATGAATTAGGCTTAAAAAAGTGCAATAAAAATGTAAAATAATTTAAATAACTTGAAGATTAAAACTTTACAATTTTTTTCTTATTTCCCCCAGATTATACTTAAAAATTTAAAATGACCATACAGTTTATTTAATTTAGTGGCATGGAACATGAACAGCACTTAATGACTACAGCTTGTCTGAATAAATTATTTTAAAAAAAAATTTGTTTGAAATACTGTAACCCTACTAACATTTCACCTTTAAAATTTATAATTCACAACATCAAGTGTCAAAAGTAGTTAAAAAATGTCTTGGATTTAAAAAAAAAGAGATAAGAATTAATAGCAGTTATGCTTTTTTGATAATTTAACATCTCAATTTTTGTGTCATGGCACATTTTTGAAGAAGAAGAAATTAATGTAACTCTTTAAATTATATTTGAAAAGAAGTGATAGCATAGCATTAAATTGTAAATGTAATTTCTTAGTATTTATATGGACTGTATCAAAGTCAGTTGTGCAAAAGTAAATACAATTTTTGTATAGTTAAGTAAAAGTGAATCTAGAATCTTCATTGCACAGTTACTGTAATCACTTTAAAAAACTCGCCAAGTTTCAGATTAATATTATATCCATACAAACTTAGTCGTAACGCTGCAGAATCATATTGCAGGTCATGGAAACATAAAGTTCGTTTGCATTTATTGTGTAAATAATTACAAAGTGATGCATTACTGTAATAAAGTTTTTTGTTTATTACAAATTACAAGAGGTGGTTTTTAATACTGTCCTGACTCATGGTGATGTTCAGTCTGTGTGGTTATTTTAAGCCTGTTTCTGTTACCTGAAGGATTGATGAAAAATGTAGTTATATTAATTTACAGATATGATTTAAAAAAAACAGATCAGTCATGCAATTAGCTAATTTTTTAATATAAAATAACTGGGGAAACCAATGTTGTCACTGTATATTTCAATTGATGTCTCACAATATCAAAAATTTGATCATACCTCACCACATCTCTTTCAAATTTAAACAGAGTGCCCAGTGTGTCGTGATCCTATAGAGCAGCCAGGGACAAGCTTAATGGATAATATGTTTGCTGCTTTGGATCCTGACCAGACAATGCCTCAGCAGAACAATAGCAAGCATATGTGTACAGCTTGTGATGAGGGGGAAGAAGCAGGCTCATACTGTTTGCAGTGTGAGGAATGGCTGTGTGACAGCTGCGTGGATGCCCACAAGCGAGTGCGAATCACTAAAGACCACACAATATCACCTAAAGATGAGGTAAGACAATCTGATTCTGTATTCTCCATGTATTGTTTAAACATTTTTATTAGTACCGCCTTATGGTTCACTGCTCTTAAGGATCTCCACTGGCTCCTTGGTTTTTTGAAAGAAAAGAAGAAAAAAAATCCCCTCACTGACATACTGTTATATGGCCTTTTTCTTTACCGGATTATTTGAAAGAACTTATTGAAAAACATGTATATATATCAAGTGGGCTGCTTCTAATTTGCTTCTTAAAGTTTCTAGTGTGAATGAATACAAAAAGTCTCTTTGAGTGCAGCTTTTTGAAGCAATCACTCTCATATTATGGAAAATCGACATCAGTCTTTCTGGGAAATTGAAGACGATAATTAGTGATGGGACGATTAATCGGAATCGTATCGGAATATCGGGATTTTTCCAAAGAATCTGGAATCTGTATCGGAACTGAATAATTCAGACCCGATTCCGATCAAAACGATTCTTTGCTGATAAGAAAAAGAAAGCCGATCAAAAAGAAACTAGCAACTCAAATGCTACAAGCACACCAACAGAGTCAATTTTCAGTAGCAAGTATTAAAATTAGAACAGAAATATCAATGTAGCTAAGTATCTAACATTTAAAGTGATTGCAAACAATGAGAATCCTCTTAGCTGGTGGAAAGCGAACAAAGAAGAACTTCCATGTTTGGCTCTCCTCTCAAAAAAGTATTTATGTGCTCCGCCTTCTTCAGTAGAGACAGAGAATTTTTAGTGTAGGTGGCAATATATATCTTTATACATATAAGACGCATTTGTTGTCTGTCTGGTTGTGTCTGTTCCCTAATAACTCAAGATCCAGACAACCAAATAACGTGAAATTCGGTACACGTACACAAAATTATACCGGAAAGGTTATTAAACAGGTTTCGTTCCATATATATAAGATACTGGGGGCCGGGGGCCCAAAATGTAATTTTTCCTTATATGAGCTATATAAAATAAAAAATTATTGAAAATTAAGATGTAAAATAATGAAGCAAAATAATAAACATTTTGGTGTCGAGATTAACAAGAGGGCGATTATCGCCATAAAATAATTGCTTTGTTGTTGTTGTGTTGTTGTTGTTGTCTGTTGTTGTTTTGTTGTTGATGTTTTGTTGTTGTTTTGTTGTTGTTGTTGTTGTTGTTTTTGTTGCTGTTGTTGTTTTCTGTTGCTGTTGTTGCTTTTGCTGTTGTTGTCCACATCCCTTGCCCTGCGACGACAATGTCCTTCATGTTGTTGTTGCTTTGTTGTTGTTGTTGTTTTGTTGTTGTTGTTGTAGTTGCTTTTGTTGTTGCTGTTGTTGTTGTTGTCCACATCCCTTGCCCTGCGACGACAATGTCCTTCATGTTGTTGTTGCTTTGTTGTAGTTGTTGTTTTGTTGTTGTTGTTGTTGTAGTTTGTTGTTGTTGTTGTTGATTTTGTTGTTTTGTTGCTGTTTCTGTTGTTGTTTTTGTCGTTGTTGCTGTTGTTGTTGCTGTTGTTGTTGTTGCTTTGTTGTTGTAGTTGTTGTTGTTGTAGTTGTTTGTTGTTGCTTTGTTTTTGTTGTTTGTTTTTGTTGTTTTGTTGCTGTTGTTGATTTTTTGTTGTTGCTGTTGTTGTTAAACCCGGGAAAAGCCGGACCGTTTAGAACCAACAACTGGAGAGATCCTTTGTTTTTTGCACTATAAATTGCGAGTGCTTCAATTTGAATATGATTAAATGCATATTCATACTATCAACTGATTAAAAACTGAATGAAGTTTTTCTCATTAAAATGGAATTATTTATATTATTTTGAACTCAATACTACATCTTTGTATTATTAAAATGTAATTATTGCTAGATGTGTTTATATAAAACCTTTCCAATGTTATCTAACGTATTGTAAAGCTTCAATAGCAAGTTAAGAAACTTTTCTAATCGATTCTCAAATTTTATATTAATTGAATATGCTAATACCTGGGCACAGTAATAAATATATGTAATAATGGCCAGGAATCGGAATCGTATCAGGATAATTGGGTAGAATCGGAATCGTTAAAAATTTAAACTTGTGTTTAATAAGAGTTGAAACCAAAAGAACACTTTGAGCATGCTAGGTCAGCATGGAATGCAGCGCTTTATGAGAAATAAAATCAATAAACCATCAAAATTGAAATTTTTGAAATAATTACTGGATGCTTAGTTAATTTTTATTTTAGAAGTCAGTGCAGGACATGTAAGTTGGCTCTGTTAATATGGCCATGTGTCTATTTTCTTAATACTTTAAAAAGACCTTCAGCAAAAGTATTCAGATCCTTTCATTGAGAACAGGTTCTTCATCATTGAAGCCATAGTTAGGTGTGCAACTATTTATGGGTGCAGCCCAATTGTATTTTATTGTACATTTGTATTATTATAATTTCACTACATGTAATTAATGAAAATTGTAAACCCTCAGACTCTTAAAAAGGGGGCAGGTTTCTTATGTTGGTCACCCCAGACAAAGACCATGCCTTAAATAAGATATTCATTAAATGATGCTGTTGATCTTCTTGCTGATCTTCTCACTGCTGCTTTTATAATATAAAGAATGTAAATTATAAGCTGCGGCCCTTTAGAAGCAATCTATTTTAGAATCTTTAATAACTAATTGAAGCTCCCATTTCAACCATTTCAACAATGTAAATTTTAAAAACCTAACAAAAACCAAGAGGGAAGTTGAACTTTTTCCTTTCCCAACTTTCAAGTTAAGCTAGTCTGCTTCAACTTAAAATTTTCTTATGTTCCTATATATTTAACAAAATTGAAGTCACAAAAATATATTGGCCCTAAATAATTATTTTGTGTGTAACTGTGAAGCAAATCCTTTAATTCTAAAATGATTTTGATAACCTCACACACACACCAAATATTGGTGTTGTTAGTTAAGAGTCCCCCTAATGTAAAGCTTATTGCTTGAAAGTGACATTTTTTACTTTTTAAAATTCCCTAAAAAATGTTTAAATTCATTTCATAATTTTTGTTCCTAAATTTTCAATGCAGAAGGAATTATCAAATATCAAAGGTTATTTTATTATGTAGTAATTGGGCTTTACCAAGACATTAAATTATATTAATTTAAAAAAAAACAAAACAAACTAATAAAGAGGAAATTTGCATAAACAATGTCTACGCAAGTTTAACACTATTGAAATTGGGATTGGGTAGTTGTATCTACAGTGAACAGGTGGTTTCACCCAAAGCCTGTTGACTTCCTTTTATCTTTGTCTGTAACCCCTACAAGGACAAGGTCAGTGAACCTGATCCTTTGGCAGTGACAGGTTAAGAAAGTGCAGTGTGGGGATTTCCATGAAGCAACTCTTGGCTCAGCATTACTTCAATGATACACCAATGTCATGGAGGCTGCTTTAGAGAGCACAATAGGAAATGGGGGCAACTTAAGCATTGACTTGACCTCCTTTTTTTTTATCTGGGGGGTGAGAGGCATTAAATTTTTGAATGTGATAAAACAAACCTTGTCTATTTTGGTATTAGATATTAGAAATAAAGGATTGTTTTATATGATTCATTTTTAATCAACGTAGATCATGCATTTTATAATACTGAAATGAGTTGAAATTTCTCTGTCTCAGATACCATCAACCCTCACCAATCCCTGAACATACAACGTTTATTATGGAGTCCTACATTTTCTTCTCTTTAAAATCCAAGTATTAAATATTTCTCCCCATGTAAATGTTATATTTAAGTGGGACATATCTCCTGGACTTATAAAGCTATAAAGCTACTAATAAGAGAATTTTTACCACCTGATAAGATGTAATTAAATGTACATAAAAAATTTCTTGTATTTTGAGAATGAAAATTAGTAGTTTCTCAAAATATGCATAGCTGCATAGTCTTTTTTGTCTTTACTCCAGCGCCAAAGGGGACAACTTTAGTAGGAGGAATTCAGGGGTGGGAGAAATGATTATAATCAATGTCTTTTTAAATCACAATCTATTTTTGGGAGAGGTTGATGGCAAGTACAAGTGGTTCTAGTCTCTAGATGAATGTAGCAGTTGGTTGACCTCAGAGCTTAAGATTGGGCAGATGGTGGACAGTGTTTTGGGATTGTGCCAGGTGGTGTATAAAAGTTTCATACTATAAACCTGTAATAACTCAATCAAGTAAAAAAAAAGTGGGGATGATTTAGTTTTTGTTAAGGAAAGGGGGGGGGGAGGATTAGGTATAAACAAGTGTATCCTTAAAATTGTGACACCCAGTAAAAAGATATAATCCCAATTTGTTACTCTTTTGAAAATGGCCCTTAGAGTCCTATTTATTTCAGTGTTCAAGAGTAAAAAAATTTGTTTGTCTCATTGCAGGTTAGCTATTTAAAAATGCATTTTTGTTGTTGCAAAATTGTTTAAATTTTTGTTTTTAAAGTTATTTTAAATGTTACTATATGTCCATATGAATATGAGCACTTCAACACTTGTCTTCCAAATGAAACTGTAAGGATTTCTATTAAACCTCTTAAAATTTTCAGGATTTGCAAATTTTAAGGTATAAAATTGTTGTATTAAGGTTTCACTGCTGGAATATAGCAATTTAGCAATATTTTATTCAGTAACTTTCTAATACCTAGTAATACCAGAGCTAGCAGAAAATGAATATTGATTTTTTGAGAAGATCAGGCCAAAACTGGTATTACAATTATTGATTTTTTTTAATGACTTCTCCTATACACTAAATGCCACACTGAGAAATAACAGATTACCTCTTACTTCCCTCATGCCAGGCTTTATTGCCTATTCATCATTGGAATGATTGCCCTGAAATGGCATGATGGTATAATGGAGACAGCTGTTTGATCTTGGTTGCTCTGCCTATAAATTTAATTTTAAGACTTGACATCTTGAGTGATGGTGTTGTTTAACCAACGATTAGTCTCAGACATCCGGTAATTATTTTTTCCAACAAGCTAGCGGTTAAAACTGTTGGATGAGATGGACTGCAATTTATACATTTTTTTTAAAAAACAAACTCACTAAAACCCATGGATTGAATCCTGGTTTTTGGTACTAGAAATGCTTTTGAAATTGGAAAAAGTGTGGCTTAATATTTCATGGTGCCCCCTTTAGCTGCTCTTATTGATTTTGTTGTGAAACAAGAAGCTTAAGTTAATTATTATAATTTACTATTTATAGACTGCAGTTGGCAATAAACAAATTGGGGGCGTTGGGGATGTCAGCAGTTATCATAAAAATGTATATAAAGACATGATACACATTTTGTGTGTGTTAACTTGTGGTTAGTAGTTTGTATCCTTAAAACAGGTTATGTACATCGTTGTACATCATGAATCAATACATTTATAAATTTATTTTAAAAAAGATGAATAGATAAATGGTTAATGCAAAACTTTATATTGTTGTAATTTGAGGAATTAAATATTTGCTAATTTTTAGAAATGTTTGAAAATTTGTTTTATTGTTTAGAATGTCTATAGAGTTCAGATTGTACCATTAATAACATGATGAATAAATTGTCAATACATGTACATTGTTCATTTTGTAGTGAAAATTCAATAACGTCACTATTAAAACACAATATAGTGCTTTGCCACATTGCTAAATAGGTGTTCAATCACAAACTAAGAAAAGTTTTTTTTTAACCCATTTTTTAAGTATTTAGTGAAAATATTTCCCAATAAGAATAATATTTTCACAGATGTTTGAAAACCAAATTAAAAAACCTTACTAATTTGTTTTGGTGTAAATTTGACCCATAATTCCTTCTGTCATAAATGTGGCATGAAAAGCTACATAACTATTAAAGTAAAATTTCCTTTTGTGAGGAATACAATTATTTTAACGTAGCTTGTGTTACAATTATAAATGAATTAAATGTAAAAAATTTGCAGTCTCCCCAAACTTGCCATGTACTTGCAACTTTTAGAGTGGAGTGGATCTAATGGGCATATAATTTAAAAATTTTTAATAGGCGATGAATACATTTTACAACAACCTCACTGAATTCTTTATGTGTAATGTCAAACTGTAAATTAATAATGTTCAAGATTTAAAAAAGATTGTCTGTTGTTCTTAGGTGAAGGTAGTAACCAACAAGTCTCCATGGGAACAGTTGATGACATGTAAACAACACAAACAAGAACAACTCAAGTTTTTCTGTGAAAAATGTGAAAAGTTAACTTGTCGTGATTGCCAATTGATGGATCACAAAGAGCACAAATACCAGTTCCTCGATCAGGTAATTTTTTATGATTATTTCTGAATTCTTAAAGAACCACATTCTCAGATTTTTATTGTAACCTTTATCAAGTAACCTGTAAGCAACCATTTTAAAGAAAATACTTTAATGTTATGTAAATTGTCGCGGCATAATTAAAGAATATAACACATTGTGTTCCTTTTTGAGTCAATACCAAGCCTTTACTTCATGGGCAATGAATTCAGGTGATATTTTATGGATCTATAGCTCTAAAATTATGTAGGACAATAAGATATTTGTGAGTACTCTCTTGACTATTTAATACAGTGGGGCCCACTTTACTCGAGCCCGGTTAACTCATCAGCTCTATTAAGTCGACATTTTTTTTGAACCGCCAAATTTCTCTTTATCTTTGCATTTTTTCAGCGGTTAATTCGATTTTTTAAAGTCGCCAAGTCCTAATATTTCGAGCACGAAAGAGTGCCTAATTTGCAACTTAACGTCGGTTAGCTCGATCCCCGTCTGTTCGCCTAGCAATGCACTTTGGCATTTTTAGTTCAAAAACAGTGTTGACATCTCGCTTTCTTCGAGACTTCCGGCTATTGTGTGACTCTACAAGATTTCAATAAAAATTACAGGATGTTTTTACTTTCAATTTGAATTTGATTCCGTGTGTTTGAATTAGTTTGAGTATGTATTCACCAGAGGTACTCGAAAATTGCGTTAGTGGTCTTTAATCCGTCATTATTTCGCTGTGCATGTTATATTATTATTAAACTTAATTCATTTTCTGATGCGTTAATCATTTTATTTCTTAAGATAAACGAATATCTTTAGAAAAGAAAACAAAGGTTTGTATCGAGAAATAACGGTGGTTTTTATATAATTAAATAAAAAATTATTATTATTCTTTCTAAAAGTTTGTTGTTGCTTTGTTACCATTAAGATACATGACTGTGACTAACACGCGCGTGACGTTGAAATCAAATCATTTTACTTATATTCTAGTAGATATATAATATGCACGTCATCAATGTTGTAGGTCGAATTCTGATAAGGTCAAGGCCGCATTTGTTACTATTTATATTACAAGTTACACATATCATTTGATTGACAGAGGAAATTCGAGTGTGGTCTCATAGTGACAGATATCCTGCACGTCAAAAGCATTAAACTTAAAATTACCATATTGATTTTTTTTTAAATTCGCCGATTCAACGGGCATCGCAAACACGCACCATGGGACTAGGCGAAAAATTTGACCTTTAACGCATGCGCAGACAATTATATTATAAACTGGTAACTTTAAAAAAAATTAAATTGAATCGAAACATGTCCACAGAGACGTAATTAAAGTCATTTACTTCTGCAAAAATATACATATAAATTCTGAACTAGTCATAACTTTTCCCGACTTTCAAGACCGGGAAAATTATTTTAAGAATTCCAGACTGAGTGAGAACACTGGGTTATATTTAAATTATTTAAATTGATTGCAGTCTCACCCCCATTACATTATATTTAAACGGTCCTTAAAAATGAACGGTCTTAACCTTAGGAAAGAGTGAAGAAATATTAGGGTCCCGATATTCCGATACGATTCCGATTAATCGTCCCATCACTAATTAACGCACATCATGTATATAATTATAAAGAAATTTCAAGCGCATGTTAATATTTTGCCACCATATTGGTTTTCGTTTAACTCGGGGATCAGTTATCTCGGTGCCATTTTTCATACCCCGAGGCCGTCGACTTAAGCGGGTCCCACTGTAAATAACTAGATACGACCCGGGGCGTAGCATATGGCACAGACTAGCTCAAAGATAGTGCAAAGAAAGAGGGGGGGGGACAGAACCGACACAAACTACATCACGAAGAAATCAGAACCTGAGTGAAGGGGAGGGGGGGATCTGCCGTCGCATTGTGGGTCTTGAAACATGTGCACTGCGGTTAGCTACTTTCCCCCACCCTGCACCACCCTTGCTTGCCAACCATAAACTGTGATTGGCCGATTGAAAATCTTATGCACAATCCATTTGTTCATTAGAGTGTGTTTTGAAATGCGGCTGTACATGTGTGTGGACATACCGATGTTGTCAATAGATGGCACCAGAAAGTCATCACGTGTGAGAGGCACGTGAACTTCGTAATGGCCATGATCGGAAGGACCGCTAAAGAGCAGGTATATAGACAAATGTTGACCGCCATTGTAAACTCGAGAGGTATGAGCACTTTCTTGGAAGTAAATGATGATACTGGCGGGAAGTATTTCGGACATAGTGATAATTTCTGACTCGCCACCAGATACTCCTAAAGTATTCATATACTGAACGTATTGTTGAGGAGAGTGTATGACTACTTTTCCGCCACTGAGAACAACGGAGAGCATGTCGCCGAAGTTTTCCCAATGTTGAGAAACAAAGTTTACAGCCATGTTGCGAAGTCATGTTCGAAGAGAACAGGCACAAACATAAACATTTTTAAAAGTTAAAAAGAAATGTCTCAGATGGGGCTTGAACCCAGGGCCTTCCGCGTTTGAGGCGGATGTAATAACCACTATACTACGAAATGCATGTTACTCTGGAAATGCATGTTACTCCGTGAAGGAACAACGAAAGTGAACTCAAAATGCATCAATAGTCTCGATGATCCCCCCTTCTCCACCACCTTTGCTTGCCAACCATTGATTGGTCGACCCAGTGAGGGTGTCATGCTTGTTTGCACATACTCGCATTGGTGAATATATAGATAATAACTAGATTTGCCCTGCAGCGTAACATACGCTGCAGACATGCTCAATGATAATGCAAAGAAAGGGGGGAAAGAACGGACACAAACTACAGCACAAAGAAATCAAAACAACGTGAGAGAACGTCGGTGGGAGAGAACCACCGACACATTGTTAATCTCCACATTCGCAATGTGGTTATCTACCTGCCCATGACCCTTCACCACCCTATCTTGGCTACCATAAACTATGATAGGCCGACCCTAGCGAGGGTCAGCCATGTTCGCAAAAAAGGTGAAAAAGAACGGGCAAAAACAATTTTAAAAATTAAAAAAAAAGTTTTCGCTGGGGCTTGAACCCAGGACCTTCCGCGTGTAAGGCGGATGTTATAACCACTACACTACTAATCTCATGTAACTCTGAAGGAACAACGCAAGAACCATTGTTGGTCTCGAGACATTGGTCGACCCCAGTGAGGGTCATTCATCATGCTCATTTGCACATACTCGCTGTGGTGAATTATATATATAAATAAATGTGTATTTCTAGCTTGTCCTAATAGTTATCAATGTTTTTTTCTATTAAAATGTTATATTATTATTAATTTTGAGGTTTTTAGGCCCCCTTGTTTTTAGTAATTTAGTAATGCAATCATTTTATGTAGATTAAACATTCTTAAAAACAATTTTTAAAAATCCCTTAAGGCCTGTTTGTACCTCAAGCAATATAATCCTCCCACCCAGTGTGTGCCATGGCTATGATTTTATAGCAATGCTGAAACTGTTTTTGTCAGTGATAAGTTTAACAATGCCTACCTGACAGGCTCTTTTTAGGTTAGACTCTGGATTTGGCCCTAAAATCTTGCTTTACATACTTGTAATGGTAATTTAAACCCATGAAAACCGGTTTAAGTTACTGAAATTAGATTCTAGGGAAGATAAGTTCATGTAGGGGATATGGTTATATACCAAGAGTTTCTGTTAAAGTTTTTAATTGAATGTTGTTACAATCCCCTCAGCTAAAATGTTGATTCTTAAACTTAAACTGAAATAAAAGGGTCACGTTAATATTTGAGAGCAGGATGAGGAAGATTAAAGCATTAAAAAGTGGGGTGTAATAAATGGAACTGTCCAGTTGTAGCTAGCTAACAGGGAGTTCAAAGTAGTATTGCAACTGCTTACTGAATAGCCTTAGAAAGTTCTTCCTTTTTGCAGTTAAGACACCCTCTTGTTTGTTAAGTAGTGTAATCACACATAAGTTTGAACTTTGAACATTAAAATTTTTTTTTAGTCATCTGCAACAAATAACAAATATGATAAATAAGCAACCAAACATAACAGTCCCTAATGAGGTAGATGCAGTCTTTAGCTTGAACTGTACATTTTATTGAAAGTAATCATCACTGAGAATACTAAATCCATATAAGAACTTGATAACACTATTTTTACATTTAAATTGAAAAGGCAAAAATTCCAAGAATTTTTTCTCTCTTATACAGTCGAAACCGGTTAAGTCGATGGCATTGGGGTATGAAAAATGGCATCGAGATAACCGATGATCGAGTTAAAAGGAAAACCAATATGGCGGCAAAATATTAACATGCGCTTGAAATTTCTTTATGTACGTGTTGTGCGTTAATTATTAATTAGTGATGGGACGATTAATCAGAATCGTATCGGACTATCGGGACCCTATTTCTTCACTCTTTCCTAAGGTTGTTAAGACCGTTCGTTTTTAAGGACCATTTAAGTTTAAATATAACCCTTTGTTGTGTTAGCGCAGTTTTTTTTCCCTAGTACGTAACTATACTATAAAGAATTCATCTACTTGTAGTCTGGTATATTATATATTTTAAAATCTGGGGAACCTTGTTTACAGTAAGCAGCCTATGATTTTGGTATTGTCCCTTCACTAGCGTTAATAAATGAGAATGCACATGTTTTTGGAGGTTTTTTTACACAACGGCGTTGCTGTTATTTGTCTATCATGACCTATATATGACTCATGACAAAGCGGACTCGTTCTCTATAAAAACGTACACAAATAAATTAGGAACTCCCTTTGAACCTTCAACTTTGACACATTTTAATTAATTCTAACCAATAGTTAAATGGCTTTTGCACACGGCCACTTCTTATGAATGAAACAATGAGAACAAAGCAGCAGTAATAGAGTCGAAATGAGGTTGAAGGATGCATGGTTTCCAATGACAAGTCTGCACACGGTACATTTTGTTATTCCATACGATCCCCTCAGCTTACAATGGACTTAGAGTGGGGATGGGTAAACTGTCTGTTTTTTTGCCGTTATTTGTTTGATGACGCTATCGGCATGCTATAAAAATGTACATACATGTTTGCACCAACTAACAGAAATTTACATATTTAAAATAAAAACCGTCGATTATCGATACAAATTTTTATTATATTCTCCAACATTGCAAACACAAAATTCGCGAGTCATTTCACTCTGACACAGCTCTGAAAAGTATCTGAACGTAAGCGGACTGTGACGTCACCAGCACACCTCACAAGGCTGAAACGTTTTGCGTGGCCTTGTTGGTTATAAAATAACTAAGAAGAACAAAAGCTGGTAATTGGCATAGTACCAGAAGCAACACAGGCCTGAACGCAAGCGGGTTGTGACGTCACCAGCACACCATGCAAGGCTGAAATTTGACGCGTGGCCTTGTTGGTTATAAAATAACTAAGAATTTGAAAGCTGGTGATTGCCATAGTACCAGAAGCAACACAGATCTGAGAGCTAAATGCAAGCGGGCTGTGACGTCACCAGCAGACCCTGGTGAGGCAGAAAATTGGTCCATTCCCTTGGTTATAAAAAAATCATAGCTAACATTTTCCAAAGTTAAGTGGCAAATTTGACCCTTTTTTGTGCTCGTGTTATGAGGTTTCGGCGACTTAAAAAAATCGAATTAAACGACGAGAAAATGCTAAGACAAAGAGAGAATTTGGCGGTTCCAATAAAAAAACGTCGACTTAATAGGGTGTGCGAGTTAACCGAGCTCGAGTTTAGTGGGTTCGACTGTACTTAACATGTTGCAATTAGCCTCATTATTTTGTTCATTAAAAAATCTTAATTTTGGGAATCAATTGATTAAAAGTCTTGTCCACATTTACTTATGCCGTAGCATCTTTTTAATCTCATTCATATGTCATACTAGGCTGCTGAGCAGTACAAGGCAAGACTGAAAGGGAGTCTAGCTCTGATGGGGGAAAAAAGAACCAAACTGGCAGCTAGTCGAGAAGAGATTGAGCAGAAGTTAAATAACTGCAAGGAGCAGAAGGACAATTTACAACAGGAGATCCTTAAGCAAGCTGATATCCTGGTCAAGGGTATTCGACAGGTGCGATGCAACAAATGACAATCTTTTCCCCTTCTATTCCTTAAACTAAATGGTTAACATTTGGGATAAGCGGTGTTGTCTTTCAATTACAAAAACTACGATGGTTAATAGAAGCTATGATGATTATATATTAGAAGTCAATGAAATTTGTGTGTAAATAACTAATTTTATCTTGTGTAATTCTTGTGTCCTCTTGTACATTTATTTCATTATTGATTATCAAAATGATTTTTGAAGTTTAGACAAATTTTTCGCTTGGATGTTCATTATGGCTGTCACCAGATTTTTAGTAATAGTAAATTATTTGACAGATGAACATAGTCACTTATAACTCAATGTAACTTGCTCATTAAATGGCAGGCTGTCTGGGGTGTCTTATCCAATTTGGCCTCTTTCACTGATGCTGCAACGAAACGTCTCAACAAAGAAATTGATGATGTGTCAGATCTGGTAGGCAAATTTGACCATTGCATTCAGTTCATGGAAGACATCCTCAGTGAAGGCTCCAGCATGTCACTGCTTTACTCCAAAGGCAATGTCGAGACTAAATGTCGGAAAGTTTATCACACTCAGGTATGCCCCATAGTCTGTAGAGTCAGAGTAATTAATAGCAACTTATTTCATCTGAGGTGGAAAAATTTTGTTTGAAGAGTTAAAAACAGAAAGCAATAAAATTAATATTTATTCTGTCAAGTTTTTGAAAGTGCAAGTTGCTTTTTTGCGCATATTCTTTTTTTTTGGAGCTATTAAATCCTTAGATTTTATAGTAAAAACTGCATATTCTGTTTGTAAACTCATTTCTGTATTGCTTCTCATTTTAAAAAGAATATATAATTGCTATCAAATAGGTGGATCCCCAGTCTCTAAAGGGCACTTTGCTAATACAGTACAAGCACGACGTCAACTGGCTGTTGGGAAACCTCAATAAAATTGGAGCCATTTTTGTCAATGGTGTCCGGTACCCACCAGACAAGAACGGAGGCCAGGCTGCCAGACAGGGGCAGAGCGGTAGCTATCAAGAAAGCAGATCTGGTGTGATGAGTGCAACCAGCCCACATCTGCAACATATGGCAAATCAGGTAATTAAACTTGACACCATTATAAAGATATTAATATGGCCTTGACTTATTTAGGCTAAACACTAAGGATGTCACCAATGTTCTCAATTTGGTCTTGATAATTTTATTTCAGCCCATTCCTGGACAGAGAGTACCCCAAGACTGGTCTAAGTTCATTCAGTCGACAACCAAGCCCCCAGCTCCCCCGAACATTTCCATGAGCTCCCTAGGTGGAGGGGGTTCCTTGCCCCCACAACTGACACTGCCTGCCAACCGTAGACCACAGAGCAGTAGCATGAGCCACTCCTGGCAAAGTAAGCATGGATAATTTTATGAATAATTATATTTTTTATGCAACCCTTAAAATTATAAGGTTTAAGAATGAAATCTGGTAGTTGCAGGATAGGAAATATAAAGAATATCCTTTTTAAAAAGAATAAAATACCAATATTAATCATGTAGCCATGTCCTTAACCCCACTCCTAAATTTGCTGCATTGTCTGTAAAAATAAATTATTATTTTACATTTAAAAATCTAGTAATTGCAAAAATAACATTCTCTGAAAATTATTTTCAGCTCCTCAGAGCATTTCTACTTTCCCAGGCCACTTTGTTGCTGGGCAACTCTTAACTCCACACCAGCAGCAACAGGTAAAAAGAAATGTTTAAAATGCATCTAGCTATTAAATACTTAATAACGACTTTCAAAGATAATTAAGAAGCATATTTTGGGGACTTGTGTACATACTAAGATTAAAAGAATTTGTTTAAAATGATTTTCAGGCAAGGCCAGCATTTACTCCCATGAGATTACACCACAGACCTGCCACACAACCTACTTTTCCTGGACAAATAGACCACAGTAAGCACTTTATTTCACAATAATAAGAATTAGTGTGTTATATTTTACATCCTTATTTGAAATAAATAATTTGCTTTAAATGTTTGTTTTTTTTCTCCCAAGGCACTTTAAAAAAAAATAGTTTATTAAAATGTTATATTTTTTCTAGGATCACAGTCCATGCATAGTCCACCTCAGTACCGCATGGGAGGAGAGGCTAGCGGCACACCCCGCTCTGCTCACAGCACCCCAGATCCTGCAAGACCAGCCAGTGCTGGAATGTATGACGGCTCTGTCAGGCCTGATAGGTAAGATAAACACAGATATGTCACAGTAAACCACTTGGAGAAAATACAGTAAAACACCTGGTGAAAAAAATAATTACATCAGTAGAAATTATTTTCATGCCCACACAGGCATGCAACTGTTTGCTAGAAAATCATCACTATAATGGTTCTTAGTGTCCCAAATAGTAAAGTTCTATTAAATTCTGTGTCCAGAGTTCTGCCAAGTTTGTTTCTAATAACAGTTTGTTTTTAAAAAAAATTATATAAGTTGCAATTAAAATGTTTTCTTAATGTTGATGGTTCAAACTTCATGTTTGATGTTTTTGATTATTCACAGTGGAGGGGGTTCAGCCATGGTTGATGTCAAGAAAGAGAAGCGAGATCATTCTCCAGATTGTGTCATCATGGCTACCAGCATGAAGACTGAGAGATCTCCAGCATTTCAAACAAGTCCACTGGTGAGTTGTTTTCTTCTTTCTAGTTCCGTAAACTTAAATTGGTTTAGAATTGCCTTGACACTGAGTTGACAATTGCCTTGACACTGAGTTGACAATTGCCTTGACACTGAGTTGACAATTGCCTTGACACTGAGTTGACAATTGCCATGACACTGAGTTGACAATTGCCTTGACACTGAGTTGACAATTATTTTCATACTGAAAATTTGAATGGAAATGTTAACATTTGTTTTGTTTCATTTCAGAAGCAGTCGGAAACAGTTCTTGTGAGTATACATATTTGGATTGTCTACATTGATTAGTACCCGGTTTTACCTTAAGCTATTTATATTCAAAATATGTTAAACAGCAATAAAGTTCTGAACAAAATTTCAATGTTTTTTAAAAGTATTTTTTTTTAAACTTTAAAAAAGTAGTTCCCCAATTGTTTTTCCTTCTACAATTTCAAATTTTCATTTTAAAAAGTTGGATGGAGGAGGGTGTTGGAAAGAGAGAGAGAACTTGTCAATGTTACGCAATAATCTTCTGTATAGAGGGAGCGTCTGTAAGAGTTCAGAAGCAAAATAAAAAAGAAATATTGAGAGTACCGTTCTAAAGCCGACTTTTTTGGACAAAATCTAGGGGAAAATGTTGGGGGGTCGGCTTACGAGCGGGTCATGGGTGATTTCTGCGTGTACATTGAATATCGGTGTTGTTATTGTAGATCATCAAGGTCCTTGACTACATTCTACAAGATTCGACTGCTTTACCAGAAGCTATAAAATATTATTAAATATCTGCACTTACATTATTTATTCACTTTATTTATTTTAGTGAATGTTTTAATAAATTGTTTAACAAATTTTGTTTTCAACAACGAATGTTAATGTACGTGATTTCGCCACTGTTTACCACAGAAACAAAGAAAAAAAAGTACCGGTAACTCTTGGGGTCGGCTCACGAGCGGGTTACACACTTTTATGCTACAGTAGAACCCCGTTAAGTCAACGGCCTATGGGTTTGCCAACTGATGATCGAGATAAATGAAAATCAATATGGCGGCAAAATATTAACATGTGCTTGAAATTTCTTTAAATTTAAATTAAAAACCACCGTCGATTCTCGATACAAACCTTTCTTTTCTTTTCTAAAGATATTCGTTTATCTTAAAAAATAAAATGATTAATGCATCAGGAAATGAATTAAATTTAATAATATAACATGCACTGCGAAATAATGGCAATTAAAGACCGATAACGCGATTTTCAAGCACCTCTGGTGAATACATATCGGATAGAGACACATCAAACTAATTCACACAATAGCTGGAAGTGTCGAGGAAAGTGAGATTTCGATGCTATTTTTAACTAAAAATGCGAGTGCCTCGCTAGGCGAACAGACGGGGAACGAGATAACCAACGTTAAGTTGCAAATTTGGCCCTCTTTTGTGCTCGAGATATTAGGGTTCGGCGACTTAAAAGAATTGACTTAACCGATGAGAAAATGCTAAGACAAAGAGAGCATTTGGTGGTTCCAATAAAAATCGTCTTAATAGGGTTGGCGAGTTAACTGTGGTTGAGTTAAGTGGGTTCTACTGTATTCTCTTCCAAAAAGAGGGGGGGGGTTCTGTTTAAAACGAACGGGCTATAGAACGAGTATATACGGTAGTTTTAAACATTTGCATTTCAGGAAATGCAGAGAAACCTAGATGAGGTAATCAGAGCTGTGCCCATGGACATGAGTGACAACTTGGAGCAAATAAGTGGACCCAAACCAAGAAGCCTGGACAGTGGTCACAACACACCTCGAACATCACCAGGTCCATCACATATTGAAAACCATGTTGATGGCATCCATGATGGTAAATATTGTCAAAATCTGGCTAATGCCAGAGGATGTTCAGAATTAAGATGAAATGAAAACAAAACTATGATCTTATCAGGTCTTTTCACAGCAACGAATAAAAGTTTTGTGTTTTCGTCTAAGTTTAAATTCTTTTGTGTTAATTTTTGTGAATGCTGTTTACAGCTGACCTTCCTTGATAACAATGCATGCCTTGTCCCTCTTGCAGGGCCTCATTCTCCAACAGATCAAGAATTACGTGAAAATTGGCAAGGGGGTAACAGTATGCCCGGATTTTCCCTGTCACAGGCTGACTCTCAGGGTGACCCTAATGACGACTACTGTGCTTGCTGTCACAATGGGGGAGATGTTCTATGCTGTGACCGCTGTCCCAGAGTGTTCCATCTGCAGTGTCATATTCCAGAACTTTCTGCAGTACCAAGGTGTGTAACCCAAAGAAAATCATGTTTTCCAACATGTTAAAATTTCACGAGGCTGATACTTAACACTAATATTTTTCATAGAAAACATATAGATAGAGCAAGAAAACCCCTTAAAGAAACTATGAGAAAAAAAATTGGGGGGCTAAGGGTCTATCAATAGCAAAATACATAGACTTTTGGTTGATTATGAGAACCTTAATATGGGATGAATAAATTACTCATAAGTTCTGTGCAACATTCAATATTTAAAACTGTATTGTAATAAAAGTATAAATAAATTAAATATTTTAAAATTATTTTTGTTCCCTAGCGGGTCATTTGTGTGTACAATATGTGAGGGAGACAACCCAGTGACAGTAGATGAAACAAATAATGGGAAACGTAAAGCTCCAGGTGGACTGACTGATCAGGAAATCAAGGTAATTAAGCACTTAAGGTGGTCCATGGGTCAAAAAAAAATAATCTACATTTCTTAATTATTTGCACATACTAACTGTACAGTTATAGAAAGACAAAAAAGACAAAGAAAATTAAATACAACTTTTATTGCAAAAAATATTTTTTTTTCAACCAAAATTGATAGTCAATCACAAGCTATCAGGATCAATTTGTTTTACAATAACATGTTCATACTTTGCACACTAATTAACAATGCTATTATAAAAATAGTTACAAGGCTGTTTTTAGCTTAACAATTATACCAAGTTTCAAAATAATTTCTGTGTGTGGTCATAATTTTTTATAAAAATAATTGGGGGTAGCATCTGAAAAAAAATTATTAAAAAATTTCTGATGGATAAATCAAAAAAAGGAACTTGTAACTTTGTACAGAATAACCTTGTAAAAAAGCATGGCAAGTTTTAAGCCTGTAGCTCTAATACTTTTCCTGTCTTAACAATTATCGTTCTTAAAAAAGTTTAAAAATGCAAAGCTGAGAAAAACGACAAAAAAGATGTTAAATGTTCTTTTTTTAAAATACAGTCTGTATGGAAAGTATATGATGCTTACACAATGCAGACATACCATTTATGAATGAAATAAAAGTAAATAACCTGAGATAGAGAAGATATTTAATTAATCAGTACATGTTTTCAAACATAAAGGCTCGTTATCCAAAGAATTATGACCATAATTATAATATTCTGAAAAATCTTTCTAAGCTACATTTGTTAAAAAATTACTAACCAATGCATAGATAATAGCAATAGGAACAATCATGCAAGCTGTAAAGCATATAGATGTAATACTTTTTTACCTGATAAGTCTGACGTCACTGAAATTTGAAAAATCTAGGTCGAGAAAAACACAAACTCAAAATGAAAATTATAAAATAAAATATTACAGGTTAGTTATGTACAATGTATGTATGTAATGTAGAGAATATCAATGCAAGGGGAAAAACTAATATAGAAGCATGTAACAACAATCCTGTGTCACATCTGGCAAAAGTGTATTTGAGAATCTCTCGACAATAAATGAATCGAAAGGTTTCAATACTAACATCAATAGACACTATGTAATATTGGTAACCGATGAATGAATAATTTGTATAAACAAGGCATAAATATGAGAAAAAATGCAAAAAAAGATATAAACTATTTAAAATAATTATCTAAAATTCACATTATCCACTGCTAGCCACAACAGCTTTTCCTCGTAGGTCCTAGACTTTGGTCATGACTACCATACTGGTTGATTTCTTCTGGTGTTTATAAATTTACTAAGAACATTATAGGCATATACAAAACTGCCAGATAGGTCCATGGCCTGATCCAGTCATCACTAAGGCTGTGAGCCATAGCTTCATTGCTGACATTCAAAAGTTGCAATTGCATACAACTGATGAGTAAGAAGACGAAGTGACGAAGGCACACATGCCGCTTGAAATTTGATAAATCCAGTCCAGTGTGTTTGCGTTCATTTCGAACGATGAAGTGTCCCCCAGCATTCAGCCATGGAAAGTCTTGAAATAGCGGCTGAAAGGCATCGATCTGCTTGCATGTTGAAGCAGAGAGCACTTAGAAGTTAGATGTACCGATGTGATGCCCGGTGATTTTTCAGTTCTTGAAGCTGAAGGCGGAGAGAGTGACCACTTCTTAGCTGGTGGTGAAGAGTGGCCGCAGATCTTTGAAGAGAGTCCTGGTCTGCACTTCATCAGTTGCCTGGCTCTTATCCTGGAGGGGTTTTATCACCTGCATTTTAGAAAATAGAAAAAGTTGTATTATTCA
The DNA here is from genome assembly GCA_944989445.1 of Ampullaceana balthica. Taxonomy (NCBI): domain Eukaryota; kingdom Metazoa; phylum Mollusca; class Gastropoda; family Lymnaeidae; genus Ampullaceana; species Ampullaceana balthica. The sequence continues at coordinate 266,904 of CALYLW010000447.1, read as the reverse complement.
ATTTTGAAGAATAACATTGGCTTATTAGATGTAAATGTAGGCAAAATGTTTTGAGTAATGATAATAATAGGATTATAACTATAACTATTTTTGACAATTTTTCTTCTTTTTATATATTTGTTTGTAATTTTAGGATATGTAGGATTATTGCACTCAATTTTTCATTGATATTCATCATCATGCTTGTCATTGACCACATTTGTTGTCATTGACAACGAAATAATTTAGTTCATCGTCATTTCAAATTAGACACGTGTTACGAGCTCAAACATAAGGAAATGAGAACTTGAATGTTTATTTCTATTAAAATATATAATTTTACATTTAAATTTGATATTAATTGGCACCAGTAGTCATTATTTAATTTGTTTTCCCTTACACATAAGCGTATCATTATCATGTTTCATAAGATAATTTGGTACCGCGGTGGCTATGCCTACTAATAGTACTAATAATAGTACTAGTATTACTACAACTGAAACTGCCTTGAAAACTAACTAACTCATTCATTCATGGTCTAAAATTACCAAAAAATATTAATTAAATACAAAATTAAATTCAACTCACCTATTCAACACAAGAAAATTTGTCCAACTTTGAACTTTTGTTTAGACATCCAAAATAAAATTGTTCGATCGATAATTGGTTGTACTTCTCGATCCAATGTTTCATAGCGAAATGAGGCAACGAAATGTTGCATGATGGGAATTTTAGTCCATTTCGAAAGTTGGCATTAGTAGGCCGACCAATGATAATTGCGGATACATGAGATTTGAAATATAGACCAATAAGAACACATGTTGAAGAAAATTTTTGGGCGCTAGTGGAACAAAGGGCAATTTCTGGACCTTTTAATGGGCGAGTCCATTATACAGTGGGGTTGATAAGCTTTCCAACGATACCAAATATGCCTAGGTAGCTTTATAATTATGAAAGTAAAAGCAAAGGGCGCCCTATAGGGTACATTTGGATGAATTTTCGCCCCCAAGTCAAAATGGTATCTCCCTATACCACTTTCAAATACACTTTTTAACACTTTTTAATCAATTTTAATGAAAACGGTAAATGCCGAAGTATAGATAAATGGATAAACTAGTAGAATTCACCAAAATCTCATTTTTAGATAAAAATTTGAAAAATACTGATATTTTGACCCGTGGACCACCTTAAATATTCCTGATTCCTCAAACTGTCTTGAAATGATTACTGTCCCATAATGGCTCCTCTGTCAGGGCCAGTTTTAATCAGCTTCTATCATAATTAACATGTTTTTCCCACCCTTTATTGGTTATTTGACCACATTTGTATTTACTTGCTTTCTTATCGGTCTGGGTGGAATCTTGAAATTTAAATGTCGCCTACTTCCCCCTATTTGATTCACTTGAAATATTACACGCTTACCAACTTTGAGAAATATGCATTTAATATGTGATAAAGCTTTCAAAAAGAATACACAATGATTTGTGTGCATATAAAAAAAATGTATAGCTTTATTCATAGATAAATAAATGAAATGCAGGTGTATAAGTTTTAGCAAATGCCTTCATTAGTAAACAAAGATGTTGAAACTAAATTTACATCCAACTACCATGGAAAAGCTAATTAATAAAGGAGAAGAACAGAAGGGTGTGCAAAAGTCTCTTAACAAAAACCAAAACATAGAACAGGAAGGAGTTGAAGTTAAGTTAAAGAAACCAAAACTGGAAAAATCTTCAGTTGCTTTAATAGTGTCAAAATTCCTACAGGTATGCGAGCGAGTTCTCCTGGAGCTCTTCTGTCACCCATCCAGTGTACCCTTCCAGGAGCCAGTCAACAGAGTGGTGAGCAATGGTTTTCAATTATTTCAAAATTTATTATAATAATTTATAAAATCAGATCATTTGATATAAAATATTAATTTCCTTCAATGTATTAAGAATATTTTCAAATATATGTTTTTTTCCCCAACTCAACAGCAAGTACCAAATTATTACAAGATCATCTCTCAGCCAATGGATTTTACCCAAATTCGGTGCAAACTTCAGCGTAGACACCACAACCATTACCACAGTATTAAAGGTTTTCTTTTTGATGTACGCCAAGTATTTGTCAACTGTGCTATTTATAACAAGGTAATTTGTTCAATTCTGAAATAACTTTTGAAGGGAATTTTGAAAGAAGAAAAAAATAAAAAATTATAATTTCAAAATCTAAAGATTATTATAGTCTTTTAGACTTAATAATTTTTTAAAAATTGTGTTTCAATAAGCTCAATTATATGTCATAGGTTGATATCTGATATTATGTTTTTATTTCCGTTTTAAAAATTAAAAATGTTAACTTAAACAGAAAAAGGCCTTGAATAGGTATTTCAGAATTTGTTTGGAGAGCCTTGAGTGGGGCTGAAAATTGATCTAGGCGCCCAATCTATCTTGTCATGAATGACCAATTTTTCCCTGGTACTTGTACTTGTTGTGAGCTGCGCACGGTGGTGTGTTTGGTGGTCGTGTTAGTGTTATTGGTTAGTCGGTGCGAAAGCATTCAAAAGTGATTTGTTTTGTTGAGAATGTGTGTAGAAGGGGAGAGTTGTGTGGTGTATAGTGTGTTGTTGCAAGGAGGAGGCCATAAAAGTTATTTTTCTGTTAGTAGTGTTATGTTACATTCTTGTGTAATCGGAATTTATGAATTTTGGAGCAAGTGGTCTATATGTAATTATTAGGATGCATCTGACATCTGTGGACTAATGAGCACTGTTGTGCAATTAATTAGTCTCTGGGGTCAAGATATATTTCATTTTTAAGATTTATAACCTATTGTTCTGGTAATGTACTTGAAAAAGTCATGCTTGTAAAAGCTTTAATATGAAACTTGTTTTAAAAAAAGATATATGGGATTGTTTCTCATTCATTTAACCTTCTTGTCCCCAGGCTGGCTCTGAGGTTGGTAAGGCTGGTAAAATTGTGAGAGCTCTGTTTGAGTCAATAGTTGAGCGTCTTATGCCCCAGTTTCTGAGCTTTGTGAAAGAGAATCCCACACCCTGCTTCAGCGCTTTGCAACAGAAAATTGACACTGAAGTGTCGGCTCTGGATGAGGCAGAGGCTAGCTCACCCAAGAGACCAAGATTGGACGAATGACATAAACCATCTGAAATCGTGGTCTGAGCTAATTCAGAAACTTGGCAGCACAGTCTAGTGTTCTGTACAGTTAACAGGATATGATACAGAGAAGAATCATGAAAGAGAAATGTCTTCTTTTTCTAGAGGTCTGATGGAAGTGATGTTTTCATTAATGCCATTAATTCATGGATTATTTCAAGATTCACTGCATGGAGCTCCATTGGCCTAAAAGCATTTACTGGATATATTAGATCAAGTTTGTGACTGCCAAATTTTTCATTGTTAAACTCTATGGAGATTCGAACATTCAGAACCTGAGGATAATGTCAAACGGTATTTATTTGTTGTGTTTAGCAACTCAAATATTGTATATGGTTTCTGAAGAGACTGCATTGGCCCAATGAAAACTTTTTGTGGATTTTTCTAGTAAATGAATCTGTTGGCATGAACAAGTAATGCCTGTAAACTTTTATTAGATCATGTTGGTCCATAGGATATTTCATTTCAAATAAGTGTAACATTTAATACTTGGTATTTCTGAAGGAATATGAAAAGCCCGCGGGATATCATCTGCATGGAATGAAATGACATTCATTTTATTCCCAGAGATGTATGATTTGGCTGTTGGATTTACAGTGAAGGAAAATAGTTCTTTTCACTACAAGTAATAGTAGTGAATTATTTAATGCTTTATCATTATTATCCTGTCCTTCATTTAAAAAAAAAGTGTACATTTTTTTCATCTTCATAATTTCCCATAAAAAAATGTTTCTCATTGCTTATTAAATATCTATCTCACTTAACATTTTTTCCCCTATCCAACAAAATGTTAAGATCAACCAATTACATCAAAGGTAGAAAACATGTTGGACTCTTCCAAATTAATTTTTTTGTGTCCTATCAGCATTATCATCTTCACTGTCTGTGCTGTTTGTCTCTCAAACTTCCTAACATCATATTTCAATGATACACTAGGAGTATTTAAGAAATGTGTACATTTTTAGCACCCCTGGAGGCTATCTCTTTTTGTATATACATTTTTCTAATTGATTATTAAGAGCATTTAATTATATGCATGACTTGGGAAGACAGTGTAATCACACTGACATGACTAACATTAACATTGAAAATTACAGTGGGGCCCGCTTAAGTTGACGGCCTCGGGGTATGAAAAATGGCGCCGAGATAACCCATCACCGACTTAAACAAAAACCAATATGGCGGCTAAATATTAACATGCGCTTGAAATTTCTTTATAATTATATACATGATGTGCGTTAATTAGTGATGGGACGATTAATGATTTAATCGGAATCGTATCGGAATATCGGGACCCTAATATTTCTTCACTCTTTCCTAAGGTTAAGACCGTTCATTTTTAAGGACCGTTTAAATATAACGTAATGGGGGTGAGACTGCAATCAATTTAAATAATTTAAATATAACCCAGGGTTCCCACTGTCTTGAATTCTCTTAAATAATTTTCATTGTCTTGAAAGTCGGGAAAAGTTATGACTAGTCGGGAATTTATATATATATATATATATTGCCGAAGTAAAAGTAAAATGACTTTGTTTACGTCTCAGTCTCTGTGGTCATGTTTCGATTCAATTTAATTAAAAAAAAAGTTACAGTTTATAATTGTCTGCGCATGCGTTAAAGGTCAAATTTTCCGCCTCGCCTCATGGCGCGTGTTTGCAATGCCCGTCGAATCAGCGAAATTTAAAAAAAATAAACATATCAATATGGTAATTTTAAGTTTAATGCTTTTGACTTGCAGGATATCTGTCACTATGAGACCACACTCGAATTTCCTCCGTCAATCAAATGATACGTGTAACTTGTAATATAAATAGTAACAAATATGGCCTTGACCGTATCAGAATTCGACCTACAACAATGATGACGTGTATATTATATAGCTACTAGAATATTAAGAAAATGTTTTGATTTCAGCGTCATGCGCGTGTTAGTCACAGTCACGTATCTTACTGGTAACAAAGCAACAACAAACTTTTAAAAAGAATAATAATAGTTTTTTATTTAATTATATAAAAACCACTGTCGATTCTCGATACAAACCTTTATTTTCTTTTCTAAAGATATTCGTTTATCTTAAAAAATAAAATGATTAATGCATCAGAAAATGAATTAAGTTTAATAATAATATAACATGCACAGCGAAATAATGACGGATTAAAGACCACGAACCATGGGCGCCCGCAGAAAATATTCTGGGGGGGGGCAAAAAATTTTCAAAGTGATTTTTAACCCATCATTCTTGGCGCTATGCGCAGATTTTTTTGCCGGTCACGTGACCATTAATTAAAACTCTATACAGAAACTACTTTCTATTTTTAATTTATAATTATGAGGTATTGTAAGTATGGCATTTCTGGAAGTGTTGACAGTGAGGGGATGAATCCGTGCTGGAGGGGTCAAGCAGGGGCGAATTAACTCATTAGCTCCTGATGCGACTAAATGCGTCCTTATAGGGGTCCGTACGGATGCGCCCAAATGCGTCTGTTCGCCTAGCACCGCACTATCGTATTTTTTAGTTAAAAATAGCACGAAATCTCGCTTTCCTCGAGACTTCCGGCTAATGCGTGATTCTACGAGATTTCAATGAACATCACCGGATGTTTTTATCTTCTTTCACTTTCGATCCATGTGTGAATTAGTTTGACGCGTCTATATGGCGTATGTATTCACCCGAGGTGCCGAAAATCGCGTTATCAGACTTCAATCCTCATTATTTCGCAGTGTATGTTATATTATTATTAAACTTAATTCATTTCTTGATGCATTAAACATTTTATTTTTTAAGATAAATGAATATCTTTAGAAAATAAAAGCATTTCTCTAATGGAATTAAAAGCTTAACGAAGTTGCTTCCCTTTTGTCCGGAATATGAAATAGATTCGGAAGTAGCCCTTCAGGAGCTAATGAGTTAAGACTGCACGGGGCCCCTGGCTTTAGCCAGTTCAGCCCCCTCCCCTAAATCCGCCATAGGGCTCAAGTGATCACGCTGTGAACCGAGACTATACAAGGATGGGCCACTGTTATGGGGTAGCTAGAAACCAGGCATTGTAAAGATCTTTTCTGAACAATGCTTTTAAAGTATATGAGATTGAGCATATATACAGTTAATACAGTTTATTTATGATCCTTACTACCACCGTTGCAAACAACTCCGTCCGTTATTGGTCACGTCCTATAACCAACTCCCTCAGTCTGGAGGGCCATGCCTTTGTCTAGTCCCCGGTCTACAGTACGCCACTATTTAATATGTCAATCATGATTGATGATTGAATCATCTTGTACCACCACCCCCCCAGATTAAGGTGGGGGTGGGGTACCATGACCTGCTCTGGTCTCTTTGATGATAGCCCCTGGTCTGGTTTGGACAATCGCAATCATTTCCCCGGGTCAGTGCTTCGCACGGCTGATCTTTACATAACAGAGTCTACATTTAGCACCTCTGAGCATCTGGACGCGGTTCGGTCTATTCATCTATCCAAGCTGTGGGGCATTTCACACATCTTGGTCAGTCCTGACCAGACTACCAGTCTTACCAGCAACAGGAATTTTTGATCTAAAGACCCTTTAACCGCCCTAATTCTCTACAATATAGAAAATATAAAAATAATTACACAGTAAAACGAAATCAGCATCAGCTTAGTTACTTTTCTCTTTATTTTCTCTGTACTTTAATACATTTTTAGTCATTTTTGTCAATTTTTTAAAAATCCACAAATCCCCCCTGCGGGCGCCCATGCCACGAACATGTCAAGTACATCTGGTGAATACATACTCAAATTAATTCAAACACACGGAATCAAATTCAAATTGAAAGTGAAAACATCCGGTAATTTTTATTGAAATCTCGTAGAATCACACAATAGCTGGAAGTCTCGAAGAAAGCGAGATGTCAACACTGTTTTGAACTAAAAATGCCAAAGTGCATTGCTAGGCGAACAGACGGGGATCGAGCTAACCGACGTTAAGTTTCAAATTTGGCACTCATTTGTGCGCGAAATATTAGGGCTTGGCGACTTAAAAAAATAGAATTAACCGCTGAAAAAATGCAAGACAAAGAGAATTTGGCTGTTCCAAAAAAAACAACGTCGACTTAATAGAGCTGGCGAGTTAACCGGGCTCGAGTTAAGTGGGCCCCACTGTTATGTTCATATTTATAAAATATTTATGTCTTAAAGATCACATAGTAGATTAAAACAGTTTTTTGGGAGATTATGACTAAAAAAATAATTTTCTATTATTAATAATTCAACCACACTGCATTGACAAATGTATTTCACAATAACCACTATAATTTATTTATTTTATCATCATTTATTTAAAACAGCATTTAAGTTATGTGACTCATTTGAAGCAATCATCTTACTTTACTTGAGACTTTATACTTTATATTATAAAGTATTTAACTGATAGACATTAGTTCAATATTTGTTTCTGTTTATTAATTTAGAAAATTAGGCTATGACATTTTATTTGTTAGCAGAAAACTAAATTCAGAGAATTTTGCACTTCAAAGAATTCAGGAGTTTTAAAAATTAGCGTTCTTCCATTTCAATAAAATAAATCACACCAAGGTGTCAATAAAGGAAAATATTCCACTTGAAAAGAAATTTTAAAATAGAACTGTTTTTGTTTTCTAAAACTATTTTGTTTATCAAACATGGAAATGAAAATGTACTATGAACATGTGAAAAATTTGTTGGTGCATTGTTGTACTTAAAGAATTCAAAGCAAAATATGACTTTCACCATTTTGTACTTCCTACTCTCTGAAAATTAATACCACTATCTATGTAATTTTTATTATACATGTAAATACTGTAAATAAGAATGTTTGCCTGGGTTTCTATTTATCATTCTGATATATAACAAAAATTATAATTTAAATTGATTAGTTTTGATACTTCTTTTCGAAATAAAAATCTCTAGTACCAATAGTTCAAATGATCCAAATTTTAATATCTGGCCTTTTGATCATATTTAAAGGACTACAAATTCCATTTATTTATGTTTAACTTAAAATTGTATAGTTATTTAGACTTTATTTTGATCCTACAGTAAGCATAAACACATGCTAATCAAATATGATGCCTTTTAAATAAAATTCATCAGTCATGTCTATTCTGACTCGATTTACTAGATTTACAAATTCTCCTTTTAGTTTGACATTTTTTATTTTTATTACAAAAATTATATGTCTTGTGTTTCTACCTCTCAATGTGTTTCCACTTCCACCTGCATTGCCAGTATTGCTCAATCTTCCATCACAAAAACAAGGATTCTTGAAAACACTGTCATGAGAGCAATTCATTTATAATTTTTGAGTTAAATTGTCTTGATTAATTTTGAAATTTTGGTGGTTTGTTTTGAATTTGGGATGTTAAGGAATTCAGTTGTAAATTTTAATTTAGGTTAACACTCAGAATTTTGCTTTTTTAAAATATTTTGCAATAATTGAACGGAGATCACATAACTGAAAAATGGCAAGTTATAACAGATTGGATAATACCCCTTTTCCCTTGTTGAGGTCTAATTATGCAAAGCTTTAACTGCATTTTATAAATAAATGATAAACTCATTTTGATAATTGGCATCATCACTCTTAGTATCCATTCAACTTATTTTTTATTCATTTTGGCTGCAAGAAAATTAAATGTAAAAAAAATGCCATTAAAAAATGTTATCAAATTTTTTCAAAGTCATCATTTAATATTTTTTAATGATTATATTTCTCTTAATTATATGGAAAAACTAATCCTTAAGATAAAAAATGTTTTGCGCTACCTAAAAACTAACAAATCTGTTGACACATCAGGTTATTTTCTTCATCCTTTGGTTTTGAATTATTGCTGTTCCCTGAAGCAATAAAATAAATGAACTAAAGGTTAAAAAAAAATCCAATGTTAAGCACAGAAAATATTGTTTTTTGTTGGACTATTGAAAGGGGGGTATCTCTTGGTGTCTTGTACTGAGAATGTTTACATTGCTTAAAAATTTTCTTGTAAGCTGTGAACTTTTAAAAATTAAATTCATTAAAAAAAAAGATAAAATATTTTACACTTCTCTGCACCATGAATTAAAAAAAAATACAATTGAAACTTTCAATTGTGTGTGAATCACATCTGACTTTAAACACATTAATTCAAGTATTAATCATTTAGAAGCAGTCAATGACTGATTATATAGACACACAATTTTATGCTTTTTAAATGAGCTAAGGACACCATGAAGTTTATTTGTCAAATATATAAATCAATAGACATCTTTGTCATACAGATGTATTTAATAGGATTTATATGATTTATTGATCAATACAACTATTGCCTGTCTGATCTACAATTAGTTCCACGGAGTGGATTAAAAAAACAACACTATATATCTATTCATAGCTTGAAGAAAATGTTCAATTTGTGCTGAAGTAAAAACTAGGTGGTATTCTAAAAGACAAGAACCAGATTTGTTTTGGTTGGAAATAAATAAAATAATTGATGGATTGATTTATAAAAATGTGTAACAAATTCATTGACTGTCTTGTGTTTCTATTTATTTAATAGACTGCCACCTCATTTTTTATAAGTTTCATCTATAACTTTTTATTCATCACAACCCTGACCCATATGTGTATATTTTAAAATCTTTTGCTATCAAGGAGACATGATTTATTGTCACTACCTTGTTTTATCAATGCTGTCAACAGCAAATGTTGTGCATTGTAAAGATTTTTATATTATCTTTGTAAAATAGAATTATTAGAATGTAAACGTAAAACAATGTATAAAAAAGAAACAACATTCAAAACTAAGGTTACAAACTAAATGTAAATTAACAGGCATTCACATTTCTTGGTGTATTTAAGTGACTGGTGTATATTATGTATATTGGGGAAAGATGAGGTTCATCAGGTGATGGAGTCAGTGTATTTATATATGTCTTGTTTCAGTTTTCTACAGAATTCATTTCATGTTTTTGAAATCTGTTTTTTTAAAACATGCATTGCTTGACAAAATAAGTTAAAAAATTATACAACAAAGCATTTAAAAAAAACAACAATTTTTAAACCAAATCTACATTTTTTGCTTTAATTTACTCTATCAAAAGTCATGAAAAATATTTTGAATGCTGACATTTGTCTGTCGTCTCCATTGGGGATCCATGTATTTTTTATAAGTAGTTGAGTTTGCGATTGGACACAGTACCATAATTCATTCATTGGTGGTTGAGTGCAGCTTTCGATGATTGGAATTAAAATATCTCAATAATTCATCTGACTATTAACATAGTTGATGCTGTGCAAAATAAATAATAAAAAAAAATCACAATTTCTTTAATTTGTCCAAGTGGTTGTTTTGTTAAATCTGTTGTTCTTGTTAAGCCAACTATTATCCCTAGACAGAATAAACTCTATTTCGGATCAAGAAACCATTATAACAACAATTAAGAGATGTAAGATGGCATGTTTCGGTCATGTACTGCGATGTTGATACCATGATAAAATTCATCCTTCAAGGCACTGTAGAAGGGGGCCGGCAAATATGTCGACAGCGGAAAAGCTGGCTGGACAACAAGGAATGGACAGGGATGGGATTGAATGAATTATTGGCAGCCGCTCAAGATAGGCAAATGGGGAGATCGTTGTTTGTTGATGTGTCCATGCGCTCCTCCCCAACGACCGCAATGGTCACGGGACTGATGATGATTGCTAGTACTTCATAAAATTTTCAGTTACAACAAAGCAAAAATTTCCTTCATTTTCTTGCCAAACTTGTGAGACAAGGTCTTGACTACCAGTACTGCCACCTCTTTCTCAAGATCTGAAACTAAAAATCCTTTTTAAATACCTTAGATTTTTAAAAAAGCAAAATATTTTTATAGCAAACAATTCAGAAGAAATTTATAATTATCTGAAAATGTTTGAGCAATGTTTGTTCATTTTCTGTTGAACTACTTTGGTGTTCTTAAAGCTATGGATAAATACTTGTTACATTAGTTTAAAATAAATTAACACTGATGATAGGATCAATTTAAATGCATTAAAATCAAATAATATTTTGACTAAATTTTTGTTATCAAAGTATGGAATGTCAAACTTAGATATGAGGGATAACTTTCTTGTGCAGCTATTTAGGTTTCAAAATATTCTTTAGGAATGACATACATGTATGTAAAAACAACATGGAATAATAAATTATTAACCAAAAAAATGGATTGTAGCATTTCTTGAAAGTAACTCGGGATCCCCTTAATATTCTGTTCACATTCCTTCCCCCCACACACGCATCCGAGAAAATAGAAATAATAATTGAATGTGGATTCAATACAAGAATCCATAGCAAAAGAAAAAAAAATGAATATTGCATGTCTAATGAAGCCTTTAAATAAGTGTAGCAATAAGAACCTCTGGCTAAATGTAGACTGTATTTAAAATTAAAATGATGAGTTCTTAATTTTTTCACTTTTCAATAGTGCAAAGAAATTTGTACCAGATTTCTGTAAAGCAAAAAAATCCGTCATTTCTGTCCTGTCCTTGTGCAACAGTATATTTTTTAAAATGGATGAATGGATGTTGAAATTAAGTTTTTAACAATTTTTTGACACCAATGTCATGTGTGTGTATATGTATATATTCGGGCTGTGGATATTATTGATTAATTTCTCGATTAATCGTTAAAAATTTTATCGATTAAATATCTATTAAAATAATTTTAATAGATAAAAATTCGATTAAAATTTAAGAAAATATTTATACTATTTTAAAATTTTTTTGTAATAAATAATAAATTATTAATAATTAATAATAATTTAGATATATTTTTTACGTACAAGCATCTCCCACGTAATATTAACAATTTTATTAATGTATGTTGACCGGCAGACATCAACTATAAAATGGCTGACAGCCAGAGCCGTCTTTACACCATTTTGGGCCCCCGGGCAAAGAAATAGTGTTGGGCCCTTCCCCCGCAGGAATAAAAAATGAATATACATAATATATATAAATAAACATATTCCCATGGGGCCCATGTGCTCGTGGGCCCCCGGGCAAATGCCCAACGGGCCTATGCGTTAAGACGGCCCTGCTGACTTTAAACATATAACTAGAAAGTTGAGCAAATTATAAATATGTTGTTTTTAAGCTAACTGCGGATGGCAAAGTCGAAGATGGTGAAAACGTTTACTGTGTCCACTGCCATAAACAATTCTCTTTTAAAGGATCAAATACATCACTGACGTACCACCTTCAGCACAAATCAAGTATCAACACATTGTCATGAAATTTAGTTCAAAATATTCTTAATTTTCAATGTCCGTGAGAAATGTTCAGTTTAATGACGTCATAAATTTCTATTTTTGGTTTAAATAGAAATTATCGATTAATTAATCGATAATTTTTCAAAAGTGAACGATTAAATTTAAATTAATCAAGATCAGCCTTAAATTACACCCTTATATACAACAAACAGATATGTATATGAAGAAAATATTTTTTAAAGCCAAAACTACATTTAAACAATTAAATAACATTTTCAAAAAGCTGAGCAAATAAACTGATGCTCATATATATATATATATATATAATATATATGTATATTGACTTTGTTGTTTTATGTTAGTATAATTGAGATAAATTTCTAAAGTACTCATGTCAATTTGAGTGATATGGCTTCCCTTTAATCAGATTAATAGATTGTGTGTATAAAATAGTAAACCACATCCATGCTATTCGTTTAATTGTTTCTGATATGGCTTGAGACCCTGATTGTAGAAAGAAAAATTAATTTGCTTGAAACTATTGTTTGGTGTATCCTTGAAAAAGAATAGAGCAGAAATAAACATTATTTTGAATGCAGACCATAGTTGGTAAGTCAACAAACAAAAAAACTGTCAGAAACTGCCTGTACTGTACTTGTAAAAGTAGTCACACTCATACATAAAAGTGAAACTCTGAGACTCAACATAGCCACAATACTTCATCTGTTTATTTGTGCTGAAAAATGTTCTTATAAAAAGCAAAAGTAAAAAGAACTCCACATGACAACAAAATAGCCAATAAAGGAATGCATTATTTAACACTTTAACACGGGTAAACAATTCTTTTTAAATCCCTTATATGAACTTGCTTTGTAAGTTTAATCGGACATCCGAAACTACTATTTCTTTATAATTCTTTCACGTGCCAGTTCAGTTCACGCGTTGACGCCGACCGTCGATGTTCACACCCCCTACAGTCCCTGCGCCCGGTTTTAAAACCAGGGGAGATAATTCCGTTTCAGTCTGTAAATGTCGTGTTTAAACATAATCACTACTTTTAGCTATATCTCATATATAAGGGATTTATAGTCAAAAACTTTGATTTTACATCTATTTATTTAATAAAAAAACAAACATTTCTTATATGCTAGAAGGATTTTTAACAACGCTGAATAATTTTAACTGACAGTGGAATTTTAGAAATTTTGTTTATTTACATTTGTTTAAGTTCAAGGCAGAAAGCAATAGGTGACAGATTCAAATACATGTAGTTCTAGGTGCAAACTAAAAAGGATTCTATTTCCATTTATCCCTATCACTGTATTTATCTTTTCCTCGGTGTGTACTACACTGACACCAGCCCTAACTTCTCTATTAAAAACCTTGGTCACCAAATGAATAAGGATGCTTCTGTAGCCAAACATTATCACTTGCTGTTGCTAAATATTTTAAGGTGGCTGTCAATGTTCCCTGTTTACAGAATGTTCTGCCAGTAATTCTAAACTGATGCGTGGCTTCGGTCAGATATCTGCGCAGCTTAAAGGGAACATTGGTGGCTGTATAAATTAAATGGCTTAAAATGTATTGGTTGGAACACAGTTCCAGAGCAAGAGCATTTAAACTTGTAAGGTGGATGGCTTCTTATATATTTTGTATTGTGTGGTGTATGCTGGTATGCAGAAATATTTTTAGGGAAGATCAAAGTAAAACTAATAAATAAAACTTATACCATAGCTTTTTTTTAGCAAACAAAAATGTTTATTTATTAAATGTGTAAATAAAAAAAATTAAAATTCTTTAGATAATCAAATTGATTCATTCACTTAATCATACAGCTCAATTAATCATAGGAAATTGTGTTCAAAACCAGAATTACAATGGTAAATAATACATTTAAAACAGAAACTGCCGGACCCAATTTGAAAAATTGTTAATAAAGAAAGAAAAACTATCTCAATATATTGCAAAAACTCTGACACACATTCCAAAAAAAGACACCACCATTCACTTCTGTGCAAAAGAAGAAATTAATTTAACCACATAATTACATGTCCTTTTTAAAAAAATTTTTTGAATGGAGCATTTTGATTGCATGGTAAGTACTGGAACCAAAACATATATCGTTATTTTAAAAAGAGATGCTGGTACCTCATGAATAATGAATGAAGTGAGGATTGAGAAGATCCCACCGTCCCAGACCCTTCATGACAGTGAGGTCAAAGGAAGGGAAGCTGTGGCTCACATGACAGTGAGGTCAAAGGGAGGGAAGCTGTGGCTCACATAAAAGTGAGGTCAAAGGGAGGGAAGCTGTGGCTCACATGACAGTGAGGTCAAAGGGAGGGAAGCTGTGGCTCACATTAAAGTGAGGTCAAAGGGAGGGAAGCTGTGGCTCACATGACAGTGAGGTCAAAGGGAGGGAATCACATCTAAATGGTGTCTGTACTTGACATAATAATTAACTTATATAAACTTTGTCATGCTTATTGATTCAGGTATGTAAGTAGTTATCTGCATGGGAACAGAATGGCTTGTAAACAGGGTTGAATAAGATTTAAACAGAATGATTCCAGTAAAATTCCTCTACCAGGCAGCAAACCTTACATACTTGAATGAAATAAATACACATGCAGTTCATTTATAAAAGCCCAGACAACGAAAATTTGGAATATGTTTGAATGTTAAAAAATAGAATTAGAAAAACAACAGCAAACAAAGTCAGATCAGTTTTCCATGTGCACAATATTTTATAATCATAAAAATAGATTCAATCAGATTCTAAATTAGGAAAGATTTCATTTTAAAACTTTATCATTTTAGCCCACTTTTACACATTTGGTTTCTATCTTGGAAGTAGAATGCATAAAAAATATTTAGCTTTTTTGTTTTAAAGCTTAGTACTGCATTCATTAAAAATGAATATTTTTTATTTGTGAAACAATGGTTAAGGGTTGAATACATTCACTTGCCAAGTGCTCATCGTGCAAAATCTGGATCACTTTAAAGAATTCTTTGAAAAGAAGAGGCTCAGATCAGATAAGCTATTTTTTGAAAAAGAGCAGAAGACAGCATAAACCAATTGTGTGAAATAAAGAGAGTGGGGTCAAATCTGACTATTCCTGTGGAATAGAATATGGAGAAGTCAGTCACAGTGTTAATATCAGATACATCATGTTCTCTATATTGAATCCATTTATTGGAAATAATTAATGTCAGTGTAACATGACAGAGTAATATGACAGTGTAACATGATAGTGTAACATGACAGTGTAACATGATAGTGTAACATGATAGCGAACAAAATATGAAATTCCCAATAGATGAACAGTAGGACATTGTAAATATCTAAGAAAATATACAAGGGAAAGCATCATGTTACAAATTTGTCCTTCACCTTCAACCTCTAGAATATAGGATTGATATGTGTTTTCACATTTAGAAAATTTGTGGCCTCAATTTCAACAAAACCACCATATGTAATCAAATTTTCACTCAGTGTGGATTTTTTGTGGAAATGATCTATTGCAGTGGTTCCCAACCTTTTTTCGGTGGCGACCCCTTTTTATAAACGCCATGTGACCCGCAACCCCCCATAAATGTTTTTACAAAATAGAGCTAATTTGCATTATAGTGAATATTTTTTAGTTGACAGTTGCCGACCCCTAACCTGTGGGAACCGCTATCTATTTGATAAAAATAGGATTTCAAAGAAGGTTCAGAGAAATAATCAAGCCGAGTCTAGAACTAGGAGCAACAAAAAAGCTCTTCTCATTTCTTTTTTCCAAATGCTAAAATTCTGTGGCTTATATGAGGGGGCTCAAGCTCAAATTTAGTTCTCTCCCTTTTGAGAGTGTTATTTGTGGAAGATTGTCCCACCCAATGACGCCACTGCCGCACAATATTCCTTATTTAATCTTTGAATCAAATTGTTAAAAAACTATCAACTTTAATTGGCCGAGTACCTCAATGGGGGTGTCATGGGTAAGTTGATGCTATAAATATCCGAGGCTATCCCTGGCGCCAACTGTGAATTAATTATGAAAGTGGTGAGCATTCAAAAATGTAACAGCAGCTTTAAATAAAATCTGATTATAATACACCATGGGACTAAGCACAAGTCTTGTCCTGATGGGTGAGCAGACGTGTGTAAAAAAAAACAACTAACAACAAAAAAACAAGGTGGGTGAAGCTAATGACATTGTAAGCATGACATCTTAAGCCACCCACCAAACTTACATTCACACACACAGCCTGAGCTTACACGCTACCTACTGAACCCTTATTTAAAAGTTTAAAAACTGGTAGGTTTGAATTGTTACTTGGTATGTCTCACTTAAAATAAGTCATCTTTGCTCATCTGTCGTTGAGGATCCTAATAATTCTGAATTAAGTTGTAACTGAAGATGGAATGTAATCTTGAAACCCTGAATCAATATTTAGAGCATTTGCCATTTACAAAGGTGGAAGTGCAACTGGACAAACGGAGACTTGTAAATAAAGTGCATTGACCTTGTTTCACTTTGGTAACCGTAATTATGGCTGGTTCTTGCTTTTTAATTAACTTAACATACATTTTTTAATTGATCCTGAAATAACTGTTGGTTGGTAGTTGTAGAGCAATGTCAAAAACGACACAAAAATACCTTTTACCCACACAAGAATGTCACACCGCTCACACAGCAATGTCAAATGTCTTTTCTTTCTTTGTCCCCACCTCCACACATCTCATTTATACCTCTGAGTGGAACCCACTCTCCACATCGGCTGAATTCTTGGCAGAGGAAAATGAATTTCTGTTGGTGATGCTGGTCCCCGTGTCGATGGCAGCCATATTGTCACTCATGTTCATGTCATCCGGTGACGTGTCCAAGTCACCTGCTGGAGCGGTGATGACAGTTGTTGAAGGCATGGATCCACTATGCGGACAAGATGTTTCTGACTCAAAACATTTCTCAAAGCTGAGAGTAGGAACGTTGCTCAATTCATCGTCGCCCTCCAGACTGGAGTGAGTTTTAAATTTCGGGAACTTTTCATTGTACTGATCGTACAAGTTCTGCAGCTCCGGTTGTGTGCTTCTCAGGAGGAGGTAACTCTCGTGCTTTGGGGTAAGGCTACGCCTTTTGGCAAAGGACATTTCAGGGGTTTTCACCTCTTGTATCTGTGGCTGCGTGAGTTCGACGAGCGAGTTACTCTTACAAATGTAGGCCCTGCCTGAGCTGGACAGCTGAAAGTAGCGGAGGTGGATGCTCTTGTCAATGGTGGAGTTGTCTTGTGGCAGCCCATTGAGAACTATTTTTGTTTTTGAAGACGTGTTCGGCTGTCTGATTTTAGATTTTTTTGACATTTCAGGCTTAGGTTTGTCACCAGAAGTGGAGTGCTGGCCCCTGGGTCGACCGTCGCTGGAGTGCTGTCCCCTGGGTCGGTCCTCGCTGTTGTCTCGCTGGTGTCGGTGGCAATGGTGGTGCTTCCTCGAATGTTTCTTCTTCTCACATTTAATTCTTCTGCTGCCAGGCGCGGCATGACCTTGACTTTGAAGTTCAAGGCCTTCAGGCGTCTGCTCACTAATGGTAGGGATGTCTTGACCCTGATTGATAAAATCTCCTGCCCTGTTAAATTCGAATTCTTTCTGTTGTCTGTTCCTTCTGTGGTGTTTGCAGCCATCTGTCAAGTTATTTGTTTTCAGGGTTACTTCATGTTTTGACAGTTCATCACACGGAGCATAACCAGAAGTGTCGTAAGTTTGTAAATTCTGCACTGACCCATCACTGTTCAGATAGATGGACAGTTCATCCCCATTTCCACTGTCACTCAATTGTAAACGATCTCCAGACGACCTCGATGCAGCTTCTAAAGACGGGCCTTTCAGTGTTTGCACCTCCCCACCACAAGAAGAGTTATCCCCCTGAAAGGCAAACTTCTTCAAAACAATGTCATCGTTGGATTTTTCTATCTCTTCTTGCTCACTAGTCTCAGAACCGGACTCTTTACTTAAATTGATGGCCTCAGAAGATACTTTCAATGAATGATTAAAATTGCGTAGTTCATTGCTTTCTTTAAGTTTTCTCTGACCCGATTTAGCATCACAGTTCTGAGAAAAAGTTTCTTTTTTGCCAGATTGAACGTGCCGTCGCGCGGACGACAGGTCTTTTTGTTTTGTATTCAAATAAATTTTTTCCGATGTATCTCCAGCGTCGTCGTCTGTTTCCTCATGCCTGGAGTTGGAGCCTGTCACAAGGAACTTGTCACTGTGATCGTTGATGTCTGTTTCAGAAGTGCCGCCAATAGTGTCTGTGCAGCCGTATGTGTCGGTGCCGCAGTACGTGTCAGTGCCGCCGTATGTGTCTGATCCACTGTTTGAGTAGAAGTCTTGATGGAGGATTATCTATGGAAGAACATAGAAAAAATGATTTTCCTTTATTCCCTGATTATCTATGGAGGAACATAAAAAAACAAATTATTTTCCTGTTTTCCTTGATAATGATTTACCCTTGAAAATGAGAAATGCTAAACAAACTAAGAAATATATTGTTTGAATTTATTTTATGATCTATTATAACTTTAGAAAAATAAAACCTTAGCATTTATGTTTGTAAAATGTACTAATGTTCAACATTTAAAATCAGTTTAAGAGACAAATCAGTCTGGATACAATAATTACAAATTTTCTATCCTTCATTTCAATAAAACAAAAAAAGTATTTTGTCATAAAAAATAAATAAAAAAGTTAAAATCGATTGAGTAAAATTTCATTAAATTTGTTTACATTTTATAAAATTTTTTAGAAAGTGGGGGTCCCTCAACCTTTCAAACCGCAACCTTCAAATTCTCAAATTAACCCAAAATTTTATGAACAGAACATTGCCATAAGTGGTGAGATATTGGTATATGAAGGACTGTGAGAAATGCTTTTTTAAAAAAAAATGTGCTCCTGAGATTTTATAATAATGATGAAACCCTTGGGAAATCCCCAGATCATGAGATCCAAGGAAAGTGACTGAGATGTTAAAGGTTTTCATGAGATGGCACTAGGCCTCTCAACGGGTACCCGTTGCCGAGCAATCATCCGGATAGTAAAATTGCGCCCGGGTAGCCGTGCAAATTTTACTGCAATGTCACTCAGCAGGGGCAAGTCCTGGAAAGTTTGGTTAATTACAACAGTTGTCAGTTATGGACTAGAAATAACTCGTCATGTCATCACATGATTACCGCCCTTTATCTCTATAAGACTTTGTTTAGCCCTCCCCCCCCCTCTTCCCCCACCAAAAAACAAGTAATAAAAACTCAAATGAGTATTTAAAGGCAATTTCCAACAAAGAATTTTTTATTTTTTTTATTCAAGGGAAACCATTCTAGATTACATTAACAGTCATTTCAAATCAGTAATTCTGAAAGTAAAAAAAAATGATGTCATATCCCTCTACATCACACCAATAATGTGTCAAAATAATGTGCAACGCGCAACAATCTAACATTAGCATTCAAAAAGCGGGAAAACCCCATTAACTATCATTCTAGATTACATTAAAAGTAATTTCAAATCAATAATGAATAATTTTAATAATTCGACGCTCGCATCGTTGATCCATCAAAAACGTCATTTTAAAATCAACGATGGTAGCGTTGATCAGGAGAAAAAGAGTTGATAATAATGTGTTTGAAATAGAAAGAATATTGGCACGCAAGCTAATAAAGGTTTGCCATAAGGGTCACACCAAAGCTTCCTTGTGTGGTGCTGACCCTTTGGGTGGGATCCTGTTAATGGAATGATTTGATAAAAGTTATGTCCCACATGTCAAATCTCAGACAGCCCAACATTACAGAAAGTGTAAGTATAAAGGGGGTGACACTTACATGGGCGTCGCGATTACTGCACTCGTTACACCTGTAGCTTTCGACAAATGTGTTCCTCATGAAGTTTTCTCCGTCGTCTTCCTCCCCAGGGCAGATTTTGTATCGGTACTTGTGACTGCCACTGTTACCGCTCACGCTGATCACCGATCTGCTGGAGTTGACCTTGACATATTTATTGTAGTTTATCGTGTCCCTCTGGACGTCTTTGTGCGTCCCTGAGCTCATCTGGAGACAAATATAAAACATCATGTCTGACGCAAAGTGTTTGAAAATGTTATCTGATAAGTTGTCATGTTCTGTCACATTCTGTTACGTACTGTCACATCCTGTTACATACAGTCAGATTCTGTTACGTACAGTCATGCTAAGTCAGTTAACCGATAGCAGGTTATACCCCTCAAACCAGTAGAATAAATGAATAATTTCCCATAAATTATTATAATTCTCAATAAGCATATTGCTTGAGGTAACCCCCACTCTTCCCTGACCTACATCTGAGTTGTAGTTGACCAGTCCGAAGCTGTTACTGCCAGAGGAAACATTCTGGCTGTGGTTGGACTTGCCCTCCCCCATCAGACTGTGGAGGGCAGACGGACGGCGCTGGTGTTTCCAGGAGAGTGATGGATGCCGCTGACTTGCCTGTCATTGAGTTGGGGGGGGGGAATAGGAAAAGGGTTGAGAAAAGACATGTGTGGTATAGGCATGTCAGAAAAATTATTAAAAGTAAAGAATGGAAAAAAAAAGAAGTCATATCAAATTTAATATATGAACAAATGTTAGAGAAAGAGAAGAAAACCCTGGATTACTTGTAGCAAATTGAGCAAACTTGGAATCTTATTTCATTACTTACCAAGGTGAAATTAATATGAAGTGTCCACTCAGAAATTAACTCAAGCTTACACTCTGGGCAGTAAAAAAATTATAGGAATTTTAGAAACTTGTGGCAATCATGGGGAAGGGGGGGGGGAGTTTTGTACCTGAGAAAAATGCCTGGCAATGGAGGAATCCTCCAGCCTCCGGCACAGGAGAACACAGTCTTTCTTGAACTGCTTGGTGAAGAAGGCGTAGAGGAAAGGGTTGGCACAGCTGTTCAGTGGCAGGATGAATATGGTCAGCACCTGACACAGAGAGAGGTCAACAAAAACTCAATATTAAGATGTTATTATATTTTGTTTGCAACAACAGGAAGATCATCATGAAAGTGGGTCATCTGTAAAAAAATAACCCATCATGTATAATTATGAATAAAGTAATGGGGGTGAGACTGCAATCAGGCTTTTAAATAGGTAAATGTATAATATAAAAACAGGGTATAAGTAGGCCTGACAGGACGTAACACAACGTGTTACGTCCTGTCAGGCCTACTTATACCCTGTTTTTATATTATACATTTAACTGTATAAAGAGTGGTAGGGGTGGGTGGGTGGCGCATGACTGTATGAAGCATTACCGTGAGGGTGACAAAATTATGTGACAGATTCGAAACTATGGCGGGCGATTCAGTTTCAGGAAACAATGAACAATTTGAATCCGAAACAAATTATTGCCAGAAAATAGTAGCATTTAAAATATAAATTCCTTGCACTCATGACTTTTAACAAAAAATTTGTATGGCAGTTCTGTAATATAACTAAAATATTTTTTTAAAAAATATTATTTTTTAATTTAATTTTACATGACAGTTTTTTTTAAAAAATGGTTTTAGAAGACCGTTGAAATTTTTCACACTTTTTGCAAAATTAAACATTTTTTTCTTTGAAACAGATGATAAATTTAAACTAAAAATTTACCTTTCATAAATACTCTTCAAAGTTTTAAAATTTATTTAAAATCAATAATCTTTTTACAAAAGATTTGTAATTGCACGAGTTTTAAAATCAATCTAGAAAAATTCTTTTGAAATTAAAAATTACAAATGTTTTCAGAACTTGAAAGAAATTAAAAGTAGCAGGGAAGTGATTTGATCTTTGACTGACAATTTGAGTAACTTCCCTGCCATAGTCAAATAAAACTATATAAATTCTAACAAAAATGATTCTGTCTTTTAAAAAATTACCTTTAAAAAATTCATCTATATTTTTTTTCTCTACATGAAAATCTGTTGTCATTAAAGACATGTACAAGTTCAAAAATTGTTGTCATTAAAGACATGTACATCCTCAAAATTCAAAATTTGTTGTCATTAAAGATATGTACAAAGCTAAAAATTTCAAGTCCAGTTTATTTCAATGACAGAGTTGAGAGCTCAAATAATATTGAGTAAAGAACTATGTATAACAATATATTCTAGCAAAAGTTAATAATTGTTATGAAACGTAATTATTAGAAATTCAGACTTTGATAAAACCCTCACCTTGGCCTCGTTGAGGTGAATCAGATTTTTACCAAAAGCTGCAGCCAAAGATAAAATGGCAATTGGTGCCCAGCAAAGAAAATCTGGAAAAAAAAATTATTTGTCAAATGTAAGGAAGAGCTCCATTTTGACACTAGTTCAGATTCATAAACTGTGACAATTGTTCCATTAATGACTATTCATTTTGAAAAAATTAAAAGCCAACTTAAATATTTAACTTTAAAAAAAAAGCTTTAGAATTAAAATTGCACTTAAAATATTTGTGATCAGCTGCACAATTAGAAATGCTGCACCAACAGTGAAAGGTATCCTTAGCCAACAATGAAAGGTGGCCTTAGGCAACAATGAAAGGTGGCCTTAGGCAACAATGAAAGGTGGCCTTAGGCAACAATGAAAGGCAGCCCTAACCAATAACTAAAGGTAGCCCTCGCCAACAATGAAAGGTAGCCCTAACCAACAATATACGCTAACCCTAAGAGGCAATAAATGCTAACCCTAACCAACCATGAACGCTAACCCAATCAACAATGCTCATAACCAACCAAGAATTCTAACCCTAACTAACAATGAATCTGAACCCTAACTCAAACCAACAATGAGACCTTCTCAAAGGCAGCACCTTTAAAAAAATGTGAAGTGAAGTTGTCTTGTCTTATTTATACAGACGCTCCTTCTATACAGAAGATTATTGCGTCCAAAAACCATACCGGTCTGTTGGCAAGTGATGCAGTGCTCACAGGCCATGGCTATGAGGGTTCCACCTATTACCCAGCCACCTTTGTTTCCTTAAATAGTGTTAGGTACCCATTCGGTACAGGGTGGACTCAGGGACACTCTTGGCAGAGGGAACAAATTCTTGCCTTCACATGGATTCGAACCAGTGACCATCGATGGCCAACCGAGCGCGCATGCCACTCCACCACCTTTTCCCTTAAAAAGGAGACCTTTAAAAATGAAAAAACTGCTTGTATATATTTTACTAGTTTTTTTTTATGTGACGCTTGGTGAGCCCAGCCCCAGGCTTGGGTACAGCAATATATAAGGTTCCATTTTATTACAGTGGGGCCCAATTAACTCGAGCCCTGGTTAACTCGCCAGCTCTACTAAGTCGACATTTTTTTTGGAACCGCCAAATTTTCTCTTTGTCTTTTCTCATCGGTTAATTTGATTATTTTAAGTCGCCGAACCCTAATAACTCGAGCACAAAAGAGAGTCAAATTTGCCACTTAGTGTTGGTTATCTCGATCCCCATGACCAATCGTCAGCTTTTGAAAATGTTAGATGTGATTTTTTATAACCAAGTGAAGGCATAAAATTTCTGCCTCGATGGTGACGTCACAGGCCGCTTGCTCACAGCGCTGTGTTACTAACTTAAATCGCCAGCTTTTGAAAATGTTCTTATCAATAGGGTTGAACCGATTGGTTCGGCTACTCGGCATCGCCGATTTTTGTATACTCGGAGATACGTAAGTGATGCCGAGTATTACATAATTGCTCCAATAGCAAAGATGCAAGCAGAATCGCATGTCTAAAACATTTCGTTTCGTATGGAATAACAAAATGTACTGTGTGCAGACTTGTTGTCATTGGCAACCGTTCATCCTTCAACCTCATTTTGACTCTATTACTACTGCTTTGTTCTCATTGTTTCATTCATAAGGAGTGGCCGTGTGCAAAAGCCATTTAACTATTAGTTAGAACTAATTAAAATTTATCAAAGTTGAAGGTTCAAAAGTTCAAAAGGAGTTCCTAATTTATTTTTGTACACTTTTATAGAGAAGAGTTTGTTTTTTTATGAGTCAATATAGGTCATGATAAACAAATAATGGCAACACATTTGTGTAAAAAAAACCTCAATAAATCATGTGCATGTACATTCTCATTTATTAACGCTAGTGATGGGACGAAAAATCATAGGGTGCTTACTGTAAACAAGGCTCCCCAGATTCTAAAATATAAAATATAACAGACAGTTTACCCACCCCCACTCTCAATCTCCCACACCATTGTTGTTGGTTAGTCTGATTAGCACTCAAGTTACCGAAGGAATTCCGAGTCCATTGTAAGCTGAGGGGACGGGGTGGGCTATGTATTTGTGTAGCTTGTAAGGAAAGTCACCAGTCACCAGCGGACCTGCGTGCGCACGCGGCGAGCACGAGGTGTGTCGGGCAGGACTAGATGAATTCCTTATACATGTAGTTATGTACGAGGGAAAAAAACTGCGCTAACGCAATAAAGGGTTTTTTTAAGGGAGGCGTTATACGGAGATATCTCCGAATAACGCCAGGGGTTATACGGAGATTTCTTTTTTAAAAAACAAACAAAATTTCCGTTCTAATTAGGTATATATGTAACTATCATAGCTTAAAATTTATTTCAAAAAGATTTATGATTTTAAAATTAATTTGGTAAAAGCAAAGAGAAAGGTGCGCTCGATAAATCGTATTTTTGGTTGCTATATTTGTTTTTTCTATTTTAATTTAAAAATTAGACAACTAAACCTAACCCAGACCCTAAAACTGAAACTACAACCTTAAAAAAAAAGACTCAAACGAAACTCAAACCTCCACTTGACACTTAGAGTTCAAGAATCTAATGCCATAACCGTGAGACCACAGAAGCTCATGAATTGAATGAATTTTAAAAAATCTTATATCAAATCGGCAAGTAGTCACATGACCAGCCAAAAAAATTTGCGTATGACGCTAAGAATCATGGGAAATATCTGTCTATAATGCCCAGCGTTATAAGGAGATATCTCCGAATAATCACTTCGCATATTTAAACTTAAACGGTCCTTAACTCATTAGCTCCTGATGCGACTAAATGCGTCCTTATAGGGGTCCGTACGGATGCGTCCAAATGCGTCTGTTCACACCCCCTACTTTTCCTTTCAATTTTATTAAAATAATCTCGTAGCTCCCGAGATTTCTAACGCTAACCTCGATGTACCGAGAATCCACGAGATTTCAAAATAAAAAACCGGAAGTTTTTATCTTGATGCGTTCATTTTCAAAGCGTGTGTCAAGTGAGAAGTATAGAAGTGAAATTTTTTGAGTGAAATTTTTTTGTGTAAAATTAATTTGACGTTCAAACATTACAATTACAATGGCGTTTCAGTATCTGCAATCCCTAATTGACAATAATGAAGATTTATTAGAAGAAGAGGGTTCAGACATTGATTTAAATGAAGTTGATCCAGTGTGTAGTGAATCCGAGGAAGATACTGACTTAGAGCTAGAGGATGATAATGATATACCGTCTACGTCTAATGACACTGGCTTAGGAGAATGGACTGATGAACTGTCAAATGTTACAGAAAAAATGTCTGTATTTTCCGAATATGTAGGCGGCCTTTGTGATATCTCTAGTGAGAGTCTGCCATTAGACTATTTCAAACTTTATGTCACAGACAACTGCTTCAGTGAGTTTGTCATTCAAACAAATCTATATGCCCAACAGCAACTGGCCAACCAGCCTTCGGTGACAAATGTATGGACACCTGTTGATGTTGATGACATCAAGAATTACATTTACATAAACATTATGTTTGGTCTTCATCAGCTTCCTAATACAAGACTGTATTGGTCATCTGAAAAGATGTGGAGGGTTCCTGCAGTGGCTGACGTCATGAGTAGAGACCGATATGATATTATCCACAGGTATTTTCATGTCAATGACAGCTCCCAACAGCCTACAAAAGGCAGTCAAGATTATGACCCCTTGTATAAGGTGAGGCCCTTTCTCGACATCATAAGGCACAGCTGCGTAAGCCTTTACAAGCCACAACGCCAACTTAGTGTTGATGAGGCCATGATAGGTTTCAGGGGAAGACTTGCATTCAAGCAGTATTTGAAAGACAAGCCTACTGCTTGGGGAGTGAAAGTTTGGTGCTGTGCCGAAGCAAGGACTGGTTACATTTTAAATTTCAAAGTGTATACCGGAAAAAGGGAAGTGAGCTCAAGCAATGGCTTGGGCTATGATGTGGTGATGGCTATGGCTGAACCCTTCCTCGATAAAGGACATGAACTTTTTTTTGATAACTTCTTCTCGTCGCCAAAGCTTGCTCAAGATCTACTGGCACGCAACACGTACTGTTGTGCCACGATTCGACCAAACCGCAAGGGCTGGCCTCTCAAAAAATCAAAACAAAAGAAAGGAGAGTGTACAATGCAACAGAAGGGTTTGATGGTTGCCTGCCAGTGGACAGACAAGCGCCAGGTCAACATAATTTCCACCAACTGCAACCCACTGATGGTGTCTGTTCAAAGGAGAACTAAAGATGGAATTGTACAGTTGGAAATCCCAAACTGTGTCAACGAGTACAATTCATTCATGTTTGGTGTTGACTTGGGAGACCAGCATCGGTCTTACTACCCTGTTGGGAGACCCAGTAAGAAGTGGTGGAGATACTTGTTTTGGTATCTGATACAAGTATCAATTATCAATTCCTACCTACTCATGAAGATGGTGAACCCAAATTCACCATTCGTCCAGAATCATCTGAAATTCAGGACAAAGCTTTCCCAACAACTGCTGACCATGAAAGCAGCTACCCATTCAAGCAGGGCTATCAGGAAGCCTAGTGTTGCAGGCATTGCGAAGCCATTCAGCCCCCAGCATATGGTGTCGACTTTGTCAGGCCGAAAGAGAAGGTGCTACCAGTGCGCTCTTGTTGGAGCGAAAATGCCCAGTGGAAGGACCAAGTAAACTATCAAAGGCTGCCATTTGTGCCAAGTTCACTTGCATGCTGGTCAGTGCTACAGCACATTTCATGACAATTTAAGGAATTAAGGTATTTAATAGTGGATTAAACTTCGAAAAAAAAGTTGAAAACTGCAATTTTTTTGCGATATTTATTTTTAATACTGTTATTTGTTGTTGTAGTACCCCTAATGTTATATATTTCTGAAAGCTCATCCATTTCTGAGTTTACTGATATTTTTTAAATTTCAATTGACAACTGATAAGGTATTCAAAACAATTTTTTAAAAAGACATATGTTATAAAAATCGGAGTAACTTCCCTTTGTTCAGGAATATGAAGTTGAACAGGAAGTGAGGGCTCAGGAATTAATGAGTTAAAAACAAACGGTCTTAACAACCTTAGGAAAGAGTGAAGAAATAGGGTCCCAATATTCCGATACGATTCCGATTAATCGTCCCATCACTAATTAACTCACATCATGTATATAATTATAAAGAGATTTCAAGCGCATGTTAATATTTTGCCGCCATATTGGTTTTCGTTTAACTCGGTGATCGGTTATCTCGGCGCCATTTTGCAATCCCCGAGGCCGTCGACTTAAGCGGGCCCCACTGTATTATTATTATTGCTCCCCTGCGGTATACATCAACTTAACACAAAAGTGGCTGGGTAATATTACAGTACCAGTAAAGACCAAGAGGGCCATCCTTTTGGCCACACGGGTGTCGTTTGAGTTCCAGGCCTGGGAGTCTCGTATGCTGATGTACATGATGAGGTAGCAGCCGAGGATAATGAAGAATGAGATGCCATTGAAGACCATGATGAAACAGACGTAGCCTGGTCAATAAAAGGGAAAATAAATAAAAATTTGATGGGATTGTTAGCGTCTTTGTTAAAATTTGTAAAACAAGTATATGATGATTCTCAAGAGAAATTTTAAATAAATAATTATATGATGATTTTCAAGAAATTTTTTTGGTAGAATTATTAGATGACTAAAAATACTTGTCGAACAATGATGGGTAGTGTAACCAAAGATGAGGACAATGATGGGTAGTGATAACCAAAGATGAGGACAATGAGTGAACATCCCATTTCTTAAGGACACTTGACAAAACATGCTGTAACTGTTGCACACTCTTTTCATGTCCCTGGAACTGAATTAATATTTTAATCACCAACCCCCTATTACTCAGCCTGTTTATATTTTGTCATTAAAATGTCTTTAAAAAATTCATTAAACATGCTTGCAGTAATTTCAAGAATGTCATTTAGCACTCAAATTGCGAATTAAATTGCAATTATTTTTTTATAGTAGCATTAGTTGGAATGGCTGACAATTACCAAAGGCATTATAGTTTATCTCATTTTGAAATTGAATACGGTGTTCTAAAAAAATTTATCAAGGAAAAAAAAGAAGTTCAAACTAAGTTTTTTAAAACAATGGATATTGAGATTATAAATTTTTAAAAAATGAATGAATAAAATAAAATGCAGGAAACCCCATAAAACACTCACTTTTAGAGAGAACATCTTCAATCTCAAAGGGCAAGCAGACGGCAAACTTGCGGTAATCACTGATACCAAAGAGAGGTAACATGGCCAGTCCAAAACTCCACAGCCAACCTCCCAGCATGATGCAGCCTGAGGGAAGGGTTTAACTCACTGTTGTACACTTGCAATAACTAATTAACTTTCCCAATCATTTTCACTTAACTTAAACCCACCAGACAAAAAAAAATTAATTAAAATTAATTATGTAAAGGGAGAAGGATCCAGTATGAGTTTAGATTTGACAAATAAATTTTATGAAGTTATTATTTTGCATAAATATTTTTTTCACTAATATATATCCTATTAATAAAAATATTGTTTAAAAAATTAAATTAAAAACAACAAATAAATAACAAAATTAAAAAAAAAGACTTTATATGAAATACAAGTTAAACTGAAATAAATGTGGAAATTTCCCAAAATTTCTTAAAATATATTATGCAACAAAGAATCCATTACAAGAAAGAGCTACACTCTCAACACTTAGACATCGATGAGGTCAAGGCTAAATTCTCTACACCAGAGCTTCTCAATATGGGCTGCAAGCAACAATAATACAATAATGGGGGGGGGGTATTTTAAGATCATCTGGGGGAAGGGACATTTAGTCTCCAAGATAAAAAATGTATTGAGGGTCTCAATATGGAGAAATTACTAAATAAATAAAGGTAAAAAAATGATTTTTAAAAACCATGTTTTTATAAGTGGACTAAAAAGAAGAAAATAATTTAAAACTTATTAGTTCAAGTACTTCGATTTAATATGACTAAAAACGTGGGGCAGGTGCTTATGAGGTTAACATATGCGGTTCACTCATTCTCTCACTTATAGATCTCTCTTTTGCCTTCTAAATTATAAATCTTTAATTTTTATACCAAACACCCGCCCCACGTTTTTAGTTATATTAAATCGAAGTACTTGAATTTATAAGTTTTAAATTATTTTCTTCTTTTTAGTTCACTTATAAAAACGTGGTTTTTAAAAATAATTTTTTACCTTTATTTATTTGATTCTTTTTAGTCCACTAATAAAAACGTGGTTTTTAAAAATAATTTTTACCTCTATTTATTTTACCAAACACCTCATCAGTGCCCGCCCAACGTTTAAAAACAAAGCGCTGAGGTCACAAGGTGAACTCCTCACGTGAAATTAAACTACGGCAGGCGGGAAGAGAGGCTTATGTAAAGATAAACTAAGAAATGCATTAATTTAATTACGGTACATTCGATCGATCTGAAATTTTGATACAATGTATTGTCATCCAAGATCTATCTGTGGTAAAATTTTGAGCTCTCTAGGACCATCAGAAGTGGTTTAATTTTACGTTGGCAAATTTGAAAAATTGCGGACAGACAGGCACGAAAGCAAGTATATAATAAAATATAGATAAACTAAAAAGTTCAATAATTTAATAACGGTACATTCGATCGATCTGAAATTTTGAAACAATGCATTGTCATCCAAGATCTATCTGTGGTAAAATTTTGAGATCTCTAGGGCCATCAGAAATGGTTTAATTTTACGTTGGCAGATTTGAAAAATCTTGGACAGACACACAAACAAACAATGCCACAGGAACGAAAGCGAGTTAATAAAAACGTGGTAAAAAGGAGGGGTAAAAAATGTTGAAAAACAACATTTTTTATACCTATTGTTATTGTCTAAGTTATAGATTGTAATGCATAATAAAATGTCCCATCAAATCTCTGGTCATAAACAGACTTGAAGGAAAAAGGTAGAAATAAAAAAATGCTCTAGACCAGGGGTGGGCCAGACCCGTAGCCACTGAGAGCCATTTTAAAATACTAAAAAATTGTTGAGAGCCGAATTGAAGAACTATGGGTCATTAAACCTGACTTGAAAATCTTCCAGCACCCCTTGTGATATAACTTTCATACATTGTACACGTGCTGCAATGTGAACACAAAAGAGCCGCGGTTTGGCCACCGTTTCTCTAGACTCTAGACTTACCAATGACTACGATGGCTAAAAAGTTAAATATCTCCTAACTGAACAGCAACATGTGGGGTAAAAAAAGAGGTGACATGCCCTGAACTGACCAGCAACACTTGGGGTAAAAAAGAGGTGACCTGTCCTGGACTGACGAGCAATATTTGGGGTAAAACGAAAGGTGACATGCCCTGGACTGACCTGCATGTTTGAGAGACAATCTCTTGTTGAGCTGCATGGCGTGAGTGATGGCGTAGAACCTCTCCAGCGTAATGACGGTCAGGGTGAAGACACTCAGCTCACTGGACAGGACACCCAGCACCCCGGCCACCAGGCATCCAGCGCTCATCTGCCACTGTATGGCATACTTTTTGAACTGACCTGTCGGGCAGAACAAAAAAACCTAAACCCAAACAAACTAATGCATATCATCAGAATATAATGAAGTGGAGATTAGATTTGTGTTACTATTTTTATGTGAAGCGCTGTGAGCCCAGTTGCTTGCTGGGGTACTATGCTATACAAATTATCAGTATTATTTTTTAAACCCTTTTTATTCATGTGATGCTTGAAATGGTTCTAATGAAAGACAACTCATGTCAGAATATACAAGCATGCCCTCTTCACTTTTCAAGTCAATATTGTC
This sequence comes from Ampullaceana balthica, assembly GCA_944989445.1. Classification (NCBI taxonomy): domain Eukaryota; kingdom Metazoa; phylum Mollusca; class Gastropoda; family Lymnaeidae; genus Ampullaceana; species Ampullaceana balthica. Next base: position 235,464 of record CALYLW010000447.1, on the reverse strand, counting down.
AGTATGAAAGTGATATTTTACAACACAGGATTTGTGCTGACAAGGCTTGAAATAGAGTTTCTTCCATTAAAATTGATCTAGTCAAAATTAAAAAAACAAAAACAATTTATTTACAGCTAAAATGAATAGTTACAATGTTTAAAAATGTTTGTCTATAGAACCAAATGAATTTAAAAATCTCATGATAAGGTACAATAATATTTTTTTATTAAAATTTATTTTGTTTTTGATACATGATCTTCATTTTTTTTCCTTGTGTATATTTAAAGTGCCTTTATGTTTTAGGTCTATTACAGTGATAGTAGAAAGCCTAACCCAGAGTGGATGCGTCCATTATGGCCAAAATCCCAAGGTAAATTCCCATGAAGAAATCAGCCATGGCCAAGTTGCAGATTAAAAATCTGGGCACGTCCATCTTGGTTTTACTGGTCACCGACACAAAAAACACAACACCATTACCGAGGAGAGCCAGCATGAAGACGAACCATACGCCGCATCGTAGCGACCACCAGCCAAAGAGATCATCACATGGCATGAACGCATCTGATACAACGAGACATCATAAATCTATCAAAATAAAGTTGTAAAGGTTGAAATAAAATGTATTTCTTCAAATCCGTATTATATTTTTTGTGGTATAAACGTTGTTATGAAATCAAAGCATTCCTAGGAAGACACACATTGGAATATTTGAGAAACTTGAGCCAAGACTGTCAAAAGCATGATTTACCCAGTCCATGACCCCTTTGTATTTTATAGAGTGGTTAGGAAGCATTTTCAACGAAACTTAACTACATGTAATTAATATATCATATAGAATGGGACTGCGATAAAGCTTTGGTATTTTAAAGGTAATTAAAGAAAAATTCTTTATCTCAAAATGCTAAGTAGGTAGGCCCCCAAGTCTTGATTAAAATTTTTCTATTTTAAACCAAATAACACCTCATCTGACAGAATTAACAATTTTTATTTGAAATATATTGAGTATCCAACCTGGCATGGGCTTGCACGTAATGGCCGCCTGTGCCACCACATAGTAGGGCTGAGATTTGTCGTATTCTGTTTGTGTTGAATCTTTGATCATGTTGTCAAATTTGGCCAGGTCCAAATCCCCTCCCACAGTTTCCAACAGCTTTCCATTCTCTATGGTCATGTTCTCTGTCAAAGTACAATGTGTGGCTAGACATTGGACAGTAATAACATCACTCTTGTCTCTATGGTCATGTTCTCTGTCAAAGTACAATGTGTGGCTAGACATTGGACAGTAATAACATCACTCTTGTCTCTATGGTCATGTTCTCTGTCAAAGTACAATGTGTGGCTAGACATTGGACAGTAATAACATCACTCTTGTCTCTATGGTCATGTTCTCTGTCAAAGTACAATGTGTGGCTAGACATTGGACAGTAATAACATCACTCTTGTCTCTATGGTCATGTTCTCTGTCAAAGTACAATGTGTGGCTAGACATGGGACAGTAATAACATCACTCTTGTCTCTATGGTCATGTTTCTCAATTATTTTCTGTCATGCCCCCCCTAGGAAGAAAGAAAACATTTCGCGTGCCCGCGCGAAGGTAAATAATATCATTTGTCTATAAAATTGTTATAAGTACACCTCTGCATAACGGTCAAACGAGCCCCCCTTTACGGAGCCTCGCGCCCCCCGTGCCCCACTATTTGAGAAACACTGCTTTATGGTCATGTTCTCTGCCAAAGTACATTATATGGCTAGACACTGGAACGTAATAACATCGCTGTTGTGTGAGTAGATGTTTATCATTGTAATGGTTAAAGATATCAGAATGCTGACTGGCTATAGGATAAGCCTTGGTATCTGTTTGTAATAAATTTTGAGATTTATGTCTAGAAAAAATGTATATAACTTCTAAGAAACACACTATATTTCATCGAATCTAATCTCAGGTTTTTGACAAATATAATGTCTCAGCTGATTTTTTGTTGTGGTAGATACTATCTTTCCTGTAGTGTGAAAACACAATACAAGTACTAATTTTTTTAAAAATAGTTCATTTAATCAAATATGCATTAAAGTAAAGCATTAAATAAGAATCTAAATGAGCTATACCCCCTTCCCCTTGCTATTTATTAACATTTTAATTTCCCATATTCTCTTATATCAAATATTAATATGATTAATATTTAAATTTATTTAAAAAAAAATATATTTTGCACTAAATTACATTTTTATTATTTTAAAAATAGGAACCAGATGCATATTTTTGACAGACATCTGGAAGTTTATCAGGGTTTTGAAGAAAGCATTTTTGTTATCTATATTAAATTACATAGAGAATGTGCGTAAGTTATATATAGAGCATTCCAGAACAAAGTAGTTAATCAGTAATTCAGTGATGGGGGTAAATATATGATAGAGCAGTGTCATGAGATGTGGTTCTCAAAGATATGAATTCACATTCACATTTACAGTCTTATGAAAGCTAATAATAAAATAAACAATTCTATATCATCAGACTGATAGTCACAATATAATTTAATTGATTGTTAAAATGTCTTGTTGAACTATTACACATAGATTAATTGTTAGTTACAATACACTATTTAATGTTATTTTCTATTTACATATATTAAATGATAGTATAAAAAGTAATTACAGTAACAAATAATAAGCATTAAATCTGTTGAGATCTCACCTAAATAATTCTCAATAAAACTGTCATTTCCTGAATTCTCTAGAAAACATGGAAAGCAACATTTTAATACATGAGCTTGCAATTACAATATTTAGTGAAACAAAGAAGAATGTGGCAGAACATCAAAGTGTAAAAAATTAATTAAAATGTATACCAAAATGTGAAGTTGAACCCCTTAATAAACTAGAAGAGAGACAAAAAGACTCTTTAGCCATTGCTGCAGTATATTATATTTAGTAATTAGGGATACCCCAAGCAAAATCCTTGGATTTGTATTTATTATTTTTTCTACTTGGTGAATATTTATTAAATTTAAAAGTATTAGCTGAGGTCTCTAAAAATTTGCAGATCAATCTCTCTGCAAAAAAAATAAAAAAATAAAAAATATTGATTCTTTAAAATTGATCTAAAATAAACATCCTTGTTTTAGAAACAAATCTGTATATTATACTTTTTCTGGGGTAATCCCCCTTTGTGTTAACTTACTTGTGGGAAAATAGCTTTTAGGGATGGTTTTCATGCTGGCCATGATTGCATTCAAATCTTGTCTAAATCTGATGACATGTGTCTCCTCTCGTGACTCGTCATACATGATCTAACGCCAAGGTCAAGGTAAGGGGGTTGAAGTGACGTACAACACAATAAAACATCAAAGATAAAACATTTTAACTAACCGTAATTGCAACATTGAACAACATCCCGATTTCAATTATTTAATATGGTGAGTAAGAAAAAACCAGGGATTCTGAACAGTAACGAGGTAGGAGTATGCCGAGGGGTAAGCAGAAATGAACTCTGCAATCAGGAGACTTCCCCACCCTCACCAATTTTTAATAATTTTTAAAATGAGTCTTATTTTTGGGGCAAATTACAGAGTTCATTTAGTGGAAAAGGGAGGAGGATGGGTTGAACAATTCTAGGATGGCGCCCCCACTAAACTTAGCTACACCACTGATTCTCAAACTATGTAAAGAAGCAGACTAGACATATGGCTCAAAATTATAAAGATAAAACTGGAACAGGGGAGGGAATACATGCATGCAGGAGTCTGGACACTGAAGCAAAAACTTTTTCTTAGCAACTCACCACCAAATGTTTTTGCCCACATCCGGGACTGATTCTCATATTTTTCCCACAGGGCCAGCTGTTCTGGCTCACCATCCTTCATCCAGATCACATACTCTCGAATCATGTCCAGATAAATTTGCTACCAGAGACCAGGGAGAAGCAAGGGAGGTTAAAAGTTTTAGCAGAGCTGTCTTCTAGACAGAAGATTCAAGGGCAGGACAATTGAGTACCTTAGAGTAGTGGCACACTGACTGGAGAAAGTCAGTCAAACAGAGAGGCCAGGCATAGACAAGCAGAAAAAGATTCTTTATATGTAATTTAAAGAGCAAAGACAAGGATGCAAGGGACACACAAATGGTTTTTAATCTTGTACTTGTAAAAAGAATTCACTTTAAAATATAATTTTTAAATTCTTGATTGATTTGTCAATGAAGTATGATATATTAAAATTATTATTTCTGAACAGTGAATAACACTTGAACACACTAAATATAAAATCAAAAATTCACACATTGAGTTTGAGGAAGACTGTATCATTCAAAAAATTAACTGAAGAAACATTAAAGTCAATTTTTTGCAGTAAGTTTTTATGTCATTACATGTATCTCAGTGATTGTGATAAGAGTATTTATGTTTGAAAAATAAAATAAAATGCAGGCAGGGGTTGAGGGATATTTTATAATGTTGCCTTAACTTCTATAATGCAATAAAAAGGGTTTTAAAATTTTTTCGTATCGGGAAATGTTTAAAATTATAATTCATGAAATAAAGATTTATTAGAAATTCTGTAGTTCTAAATGATTAAAGATTTAAATCAAGTAATGAAGGAAAAAATAATTTAAGTATTTTTTATTGAAAAGCTCTTAAAAATTTTGTATTGTCTAGAAAAAGCTAAACTTAGTCTAAAAATGGGTTCAACAAAAGGTAGAAGAATGGATGTTGCCTTTAAAATAATCTTCATCCTTTTTCTAAAAATATTTGTGTCAAGTTTTAGTTTAAATTAAAATTATGTAACAATAAATACTTTAAAGTAATAATAATCAACTAATCAACTATTCTTTCAGCTAGCTTAATTATTTTAGAATTAAATCTATATTAAATTTAATGATAGCTTAAATGTGTACAAGATAGATTTGTATGGTATATTAATTTTTTGGTAATAGTATATTATGTAAAGGGAGAAGGATCCAGTATGAGTTTAGATTTGACAAATAAATTTTATGAAGTTATTATTTTGCATAAATATTTTTTTCACTAATATATATCCTATTAATAAAAATATTGTTTAAAAAATTATTTAAAAAAATTGTCTCTACATTTTTGACAGTTATAAAAGCCAACATGACAATGTGGGGGACAATTTCATCCTGAAAAATGTTACTAAAACTCTAGCAGGACATTACTTTTTATAAATTCATTTAATATTATAATAAATGTGACATGATGGGATATTTGAAATTGAGATCATGTACAGCAAGGTGTAAATTAAATTTGCAAGGACAAACAGGGACAGGCTTCTCGGCTACCTTGACTCTGATTACAGAATAAAGGGTGGGAAGGTGGAGATAAATCAGTACCTAATCCCCATTGATGGATGGTTCTGACAGCAAGGGGAAATTACCTCTGGCCTGGAGTTGATGAAGTCACAGCAATGGTAGGCATAGGACATAAAAAAGTTGTTGACTTTGGGGAAATGTTCTTTCATTGGGAACTCCCTGAGGTAAGGGTTTTTGAAGACCTTCAGTTTTTCCAAGTTGATAAGTCCAGCTGTTGGCAGATGTCTGAGGTTATTGGAGCCAATGTTGCTGCAGAGCGAGACAATGTTTTCACAGGTTAATCACATTTCACATTGCTGTTATTTCTTTACACACTAATAGTGTAAAGGGGGAGGGGTGGGGCAGGAGAGAGGATTAAACTATGACTAAAGAATAAATAATTTATTAAGTTAATTTTTAAAAGAAATCTTGGTTAATGGCCATGGTCCAGAGACTGATATTTCAAATTTCCTTTCCATTTCAAATGTAACAATTCTAAAAAAGATATTAAAAAAAAACTGGGAGAAAGCAAAGCATTCAACCTTTAAAGAATGACAGTATATGGAACGCATATTGCTGAAAGCACAAAAAATGATAAAAAAGATGTAGGCTAAACTTAAAAAAATTGTTTACATCCGGCTGTTAGTGAATTTTTAAAGTGCAAATATTAAGCTAAAAATCACAGATAATACATTTTTTGTGTATTGCACTTTAAAAAATTTCCCAGCTTAATCAAGAATAGATGATCATAAGAAAAATGTAACCCTTAACTACTTTATTCTAACAAACTTTTATTCATTTATATTGCCTCCCTTAAAATACAAAAGTAGTATCCCCTTTGAAGCGGCAGGAAAAAAAAACAGAGACAAAACCTATATTAGGATGGCAATTTCCTGTTTATTACGCAGGTAATTGTCAATATTTTGAAAGGAGAGCTTTGAAAGTTCTCTTATATTTCTGATACATATATAATTTCAGCTGAAATCAGGAAGAAATAAGAAAAATCCAAATTGTCCATTTTGGCCAGAAATAGGCAAAATCTTACTGGTGATCTTTAATATAAGTTGAAAGAAATTTTAATTCACACAGTGATAACGGAACACTCATGTGCTGTTGTTGATTAATTTATAACTAATTGTAATTCACATAGTGAGAACTGAACACTCATATGCTGTTGTTGATTAATTTATAACTAATTGTAATTCACATAGTGATAACTGAACACTCATGTGCTGTTGTTGATTAATTTATTATATATTTTTTTGTGTGTCCCATAACCTCATGGTCGTAGGGGGTTCTAATGTTTCCATTAGAACTTTCTCGGGGCTTGGTGGACCTGGCGGTGCCCATCTCCTCTCTAGGTCAGCGGAGGACTTTTTAAGCGATAGTCATTCATCAACATTTTTATTGTGGCTTTAACGTGGGCTAGATCCCACGCCCCTCAGCTTGTGAGGCGAGCGCACTATTGACCTCGCTATCCAGCCGCCAAAATTAATTTAAAACTAATTTTAAAAGTGTCAGAATGAAACTTATGTCATGCATTCATCCTTGACTGGTATTTTGACACATACTGAAAACCTAGAGTCTGAAATAAAAATCTTAAAGTACAGATATTAAACCATCTTGAATCAAAGTGAATGAGCTTGCAGGCATCAATCGAATGTTAGCGCAACAAGCCATGTACTTACAGGTCTTTCAAACTTTTGAGGGGCAGGAATGCATCTGGGTGAATTTCCTTGATTTGATTCTCGGCCAGGTTCCTGTGCAGTAAAGTAATTAAAAAAATTTGAACCCGAGCGTTTTAGATGGAGATTCATGTCAACTGGGAGTCGGAGTTCAAGTGAGGCCACTCTCAACAGTTTTCCCTGAATCAGTGGGGATTCGGAGATGGTTATAAGTTATTACACTTTCAATTTAGTTTTTCACAAATACATAAATTTGTAAGAGGGGGGGGGGAGGAGGGGCAAACCTTCTTGGAATGCCGCCCCCCCCCCTTTTCCCTCCAAATCCCTGGTTTTATTTGCAGATATATAGAGTCTCTCCGCATGATCATAAAATTGTATTATTTTATTTTGTCAATGCCGTAATTATTTTCCCAAAATCATCAAAGTGTTATTAAATTTTATTTGGTCAATGCTTTATTTATGGCGTCTGTTTTCAAATGAGACAAAACCCAAACATCAACTCACAGGTACTCCAGAGACTCCAGGCCAGAGAAAGCGTCACGAGGAATCGTTACTATCGAGTTCTTATCCAGAATGAGATCAATGAGTTGGTCCAGACCGTGAAATGGCCGCCCTTCCAAGGATTTTATCTGGTTGTGGGCCAGATTTCTGTAAGGAGAGGGCAGCATTATTAAATGAGGCAAGACAATATTATTCCGTATTAGAAGATTTGATGAGAGACACAAATTGGTTGGATAAATTCTATATGAATTCAGGGCATAAAGTGAAGAATATTTTTTTAGAGCATTGCAGTACGGAGTTTAAGTGGAATGAAGGGCGCAAATATTTCCCGATGGAACATGCAATATTTCTACTTTGGGTTATGTTCATAATGTTACACCTTTTCTCCATCAAGCACAAATAAATATTTGAAAAATTTCTATAGCAAGGATATCAAACTTTATTGATTCCAAATTTTTTTTATTCTCTCCCTCATTTCAGTTTAAAAAAACAAACAAAAACACTTCCACTCCATAATAAAAGTAAAATTGACATACCTTTACTCCCTCCAACCCCCAACCCTTGAAGCTGATTTCCCAAACTCTTATGACTCTTGATTCCCACATTCCCTGACCCCATATCCTCCCAGGCATGAGTGCAAATATTTTTAAGATCCCCTGATCTATCGTTGGGTTTATTGAATGATGTGGCTAATAAATTCAACAACGTCCCCACATCCCCATGTACTTACAGCACAGTGATGTTCTTGCACTGGGACATGTCAGGGAGTGTCTCAATCTTGTTTGTGTGCACGTCACTGAGTCAACAGGAGATGATATGAAAATAATTGAAAAATAAAGTGTGAACAAATTCAATACGCATTGTAATGTTTTTTTTATACCCGTATTTAAAGACATTAAAAAAAATAATAAATAAAGTTAACGATTTAGATTTTTTTATTTCAAGGTAAGATAATAGCAATCACCTAAAATTCAGAGCATTGTATGCAAAATTATTTTTATAATATAGCACATAATTTCTAATTTTACTTTTTTCATAGAAAAACTTATGAAATTTTTATATTATTTATGATATTAGACAGATGAAATACTTACAAGTACGTCAGTTTTTTTAAGTGGAGACATATGTCGTTGGGGATTGATTCAATGCTCGCTCGGTCCAGAGCAAGTTGCCGTAGGTTGGTGGTGCCAGTCAAGTTGGGGAATTTAGACATGATGCGAATCTCCGAGAGTTTTCTGGTGTCCAAAGGATTTAGTTTTAATTGAACAAAATACTTAAATTAATAAAGCTATCACATTAGAATTAATCTTTTATGATTAGTTCATTATATGATGGACATATGCATTACTGTTCATCCTAGCTAATATTATATTAACTGAATAAAATTTTGCTTGAATTTTAAAATGGAAAAAAAGAATTTAAAGATATTTTTTTATAATTTGGTTCCAGTAAAACAAACAATAATCTTACAATCCTTCAAGAAGAGGCAGGTTGATAAATGCATGCTCCCCAACAGACTTGAGTGGATTGTGGTTGATTTTTAATGTGTTGAGTCTCGTCTTATTGAGGAAGCTCTTATCAGGGATATGTACCATGCTGTTGTTTTCAAGATTTCTATACTCAAGGAAATAAAAAAAAAGATACAATATTTAAAAAATGTGTATCTTAATGCCGTGAGTTAGACGAGGTTAAATATATTACATACTATGTATAATGAATACAGTGGGACCCACTTAACTCGAGCCCTGGTTAACTCGTCAGCTCTATTAACTCGACGTTTTTTTTTGGAACTGCCAAATTCTCTCTTTGTCTTTGCATTTTTTCATCGGTTAATTCGATTTTTTAAAGTTGCCGAGCCCTAATATTTCGAGCACAAAAGAGTGCCAAATTGGCAACTTAACCTCGGTTAGCTCGATCCCCTTCTGTTCGCCTAGCAATGAACTTTGGCATTTTTAGTTCAAAACAGTGTTGACATCTCGCTTTCTTCGAGACTTCCAGCTATTGTGTGATTCTACGAGATTTCAATAAAAATTACCGGATGTTTTTACTTTCAATTTGATTCCGTGTGTGAATGAGTATGTATTCACCAGAGGTACTCGAAAATCGCATTAGTGGTCTTTAATCCGTCATTATTTCGCTGTGCATGTTATATTATTATTAAACTTAATTCATTTTCTGATGCATTAATCATTTTATTTGTTAAGATAAACGAATATCTTTAGAAAAGAAAATAAAGGTGTGTATCGAGAATCGACTGTGGTTTTTATATAATTAAATAAAAAAATTATTATTCTTTTTAAAAGTTTGTTGTTGCTTTGTTACCAGTAAGATACGTGACTGTGACTAACACGCGCGTGACGGTGAAATCAAATAATTTTCTTAATATTCCAGTATATATATAATATACACGTCATCCCTGTTGTAGGTCGAATTCTGATAAGGTCAAGGCCGCATTTGTTACTATTTATATTACAAGTTACACGTATCATTTGATTGACGGAGGAAATTCGAGTGCGGTCTCATAGTGACAGATATCCTGCACGCCAAAAGCATTAAACTTAAAATTACCATATTGATTTTTTAAAAAAAATAATTTCGCAGATTGGAGGGGCATTACAAACATGCGCCATGGGACTAGGCGAGGCGAAAAATTTGACCTTTAACGCATGCGCAGACAATTATAAACTGGTAACTTTTTTAAAAATTAAATGTATCGAAACATGACCACAGAGACGTAACCAAAGTTATTGACTTGGGCAAAAATAAATAAATATATATATATAAAAATTCCTGACTAGTCATAACTTTTCCCGACTATTTCCTGACTAGTCATAACTTTTCCCGACTATTTCCCGACTTTCAAAATTGGGAAAATTATTTTAAGAATTCCGTCCTGAGTGGGAACCCTGGGTTATATTTAAATGGTCCTTAAAAACGATCGGTCTTAACCTTAGGAAAGAGTGAAGAAATATTAGGGTCCCAATATGATTCAGATTAATCGTCCCATCACTAATTAACGCACATCATGTATATAATTACATGTATAAAGAAATTTCAAGCGCATGTTAATATTTTGCCGCCATATTGGTTTTCATTTCACTCAATGATCGGTTATCTCGGCGCCATTTTTCATACCCCGAGGGCGTCAACTTAAGCGGGCCCAACTGTACTATACCTGTTAATGTAAGTTTGATATACACTTTATATATATAAATATATTCATGTGTGATGATTGCTTTTTACAAAATTTATTAATTATTTAATTGAGTTATATTAATCAATATGAATGTATCTACAGGGACTGATTTTTATAAAGGAATCATGATGTATTTAATTCAGAAACGGTCAAAGATAAAATTAAGAGCATGCACTATTATTTATAAAAATATGTTTAAAATCTATTGAAATATTGCCCTTGAAAAAAAACCCTACACATGATGTGGGCCCATTCAACCTTTCCTTTGATCTTAAACAGTAGTGTTATTATCTCCCTTTTAAATAATTCTACACCCACCCCAAGCAAACTTTCTTTTAAAAAAAAGTTCTAAAAAAATGTTTAATAAACAAGATTTCTAGCTAAAACAGTTACAAAAAAATATCTAATTTAGAATGTAAAATTTTTTTAGAATTCAACTTTTTATAGACATTTAATTTTAATGTGACACAAAAATCAATAAATTAGCATAGAAGGTTCCACATTTGTGAACATTGAACGGTATAAAAATCTGCAATGTGTTAACTTACAATTCTTCCAGGGAGGTAAGATGGATCAAAGCTGCAGGCATTCTGTTGATCTCATTGTCATTAAGTTCTCTGAAATAATTCATACAATCAAACGTCAATGTCTAAGAGTAATAAGAATGATTGGGATAACTAGCAGTAGAACAGAAAGGTTTACCTCTATAACTTCCATAATCACCTCCTGCCCCCACAAAAAAAAAGAAAAGGAAAACAACAAACAAAAACAAAATAAAAACTTAATAATTTCATCAGATATCATGTGTATTACAAGTATTTATCACTAAAAACACAAAAAAAAGTTTTTAGAATAAATATACAATATTTTTACTTATAGGCCTAATTATAAGACATGGTTTCAGAAATACAAGTATTAAAGCACAACAGAATTATGGAAAAAATTCAGTTGAAAAATAGATGTCATAAAGTCTTTTAACTTCTCAGAATTGAAAGATAAATTTAAACCACAGTGTCAAAAAATCGGATAAACGGGCAAAAACTCGAAGAAGTCTCCACCTTCAAGTATCTAGGGGCCCTAATATCCGACGAAGGCTCAAAACCAGAAATTCTTGCCAGAGTAGCCCAAACAATGGCAGCATTGAGCAAATTCAAGCACATCTGGCAAAGTAAGAAGCTCTCCCTGAGATCAAAGATCCGGCTAATTAGTGAGCAGTTCGGGAAAGTGCCCCAACGACCCAACAACGGGTTAAGGGATAGTTCAAGTTCAAGTAAAAAAATCTGAGTTAACTTACAAGACTTTGAGCCTTGACAAGCCCAAAAAGGCCTGGTCTTCTATTCGGCTGATTTTGTTGTTGGCAAGCTGTCTGGAATTCATTTTAAATAAACATTCAAAACATATTTTGAGCTTGAAAGATCATCAATGGTGCATATTTGAACTATGAATAAAATATATAATAAATAAAACAAATATCTGATGACATGTTGGCCAATCATTTTTAGATTAATTAAGCAGCTCGAATAATAATCCCTATGATCTGAAGTTAAATTTTAAAATACAAAATTATCCTAGTCATGAACAATAAATGAAATATAACTAATGAATTTCTGTATTTTTAACAATAAAAATGGTAATAATACTAATAAATAATCGATCTGTCAAGCTAATAATTTTAAGTTTGATCAGTCAAGCGATAAAATGCATTAGCTGATGACATTACCTTTCTAAATTTCTTTTATAGTTATATTGGCCATATCGTAATATATATTTGAGTGAAAGGGTTACATTACTTAACATTACATTAACATAATTTACATCTGTGATGTCTAGTTTTAAATTAAAAAATATTTTTTATAAATTATTATATAAATTCTTTAGTTGTATATACGAAAAGAAGGTAATGTAAACTCTGTCTGAATGTCATCCACTTTGATAACAAAATCCACTAGTGTAATCTATGTTTTAAAACACATACGGTATACGTTAAGGCTAAGCTGAAAAAGTTATGTACTCACAAGAGAATTAGTTTTCCATTTTTCACAAACGCTCTGTTGGTCAGTTCAGTGATATTGTTACTGTTAATCGCCCTTTAAAAATGAAAGAAATCATTCGCAAAATTAAGAATATTTATTTTTGGGGGAGTGAATTATCCTTTAAAATAATCTCAATGATAATAGTTTTAAAGCAACTCCGATTTCATGATAGTAATAAAAACTATAATTGCAAAATCAAAAGTTTCAATCAAAGTAAGAATATCCTCACTGATCATTATTTTCAATGCCTAGGTTTTCAATAATTCAGTAACCAAAGTCAAAGGGATCATCACTCAAGTCAAAGTCAAAGCAACACAGTCGAGTATTAGGAATGCAATTTGGTAAATTTCTGACAAATGCAAAGGAGTTCACCTTATTTCTACAAAGAATTACGGTTGAATCTTGTTTAAAACAGCAACAACAACAACAAACAAACAAACAAACAAACAAACAACCCTACCAGTTCCGCGAAAAGTTTCACTCTCCACCAACTTCTTTCCCACAATGTCAGTCAAAATTATTTACTGATAACGTATAAGCCGTATACTAATTAAACTATTGGCCTTTGAGTTGCATAATGCAAAATAGTGCCATTCTCAGGTTCAGCTAGACTTTTAAAAATATATAACAAATCTAGATATCTCTTTTGCTAGGGACCTCTCTATTTCAAGAATAGTTATTTCCAGGTTTGACTTTCAAGACGCAGGAAAAGAGAAAGGGCTGCTTAAGAGTTGCGCACTGTCTTGCTATAGCACTGCCTGTACAATAAGACTATTCCTGTTTGTATGGCTACAGAGGCGTCACTAGGGTTGGTGCCACCCGGGGCGGTAGCTCATGGTGTCACCCCTTCACGACTGAAGGGGCCGTCCATAAATGACGTCACGCGAGGTTGCCGATTTTTACCCCACCCTCCCCCAGCGTCATACTTTGTCACACAAACTTAGACCCCACCCCTTTTTACGATATAACATCACAAAGCTTTGACACCCCTCCCCCAAGCCGTATTTTCTCAACAAAAATTAGCATGTTGAAAATTTTTTTTGGTCATTTAAATATGTATTTAGGGTAATTATGCACTGTAATATCGTAACACGCGTGAAGTCATTGAAAACGTAATTAAATAAATGGTAAACAATCAAATATTTAAGTGGAACTTTTATTTAAAGTTTCGCGTTTTTGATGTGACGTCACATTTCTTAAACACCCCCCTCCTCGTAGCACATCGTCACAGATGGCGGATTAAAAGGGGGGGGGGTGCTGAACGGGCTAAAGCCCCCAATAATTTAAGGGCCCCAAAACTTTTTATGAATTATAGTGTATAATAAAGATGCAGGCCATTATGTTTGTACGAATCCCTGAAAATGCCTTGGACAGTCATACGGCAATGCTGCAAATGAGTAGGAAGTATAACGGAAACCAGGCTATTATTCGTGAGAAGTGCATTGTAGCTCATTATGTGCCGTGCACAGCTCATTCCTTTAAGTTTGTTGGGAAAAGAGCAGCAGGTTGTCCTACTGCGGTCAGATTTTTTTGTCTTCTGCAAAATCTTTATACCCGACTTGTTGAATCTACTCATCGTTGACAGGTACTTCAAAAACATATGAAATTGATACATGCTAACAAAGCCTTTCCTGACACAAGATGGTCAGCCTGACATTATGCTGTAAGGTCTGTTAATAGCTCATACCACGAGAATATCGCAGCACTAGAAGAATTAGCAACGAATGAAAATCAGCCACGTGACTGCCGACTTGAAGAAGAAGGATTTCTAAAGGAAATTGAACAACTGTAAGTCGGTATTTTACTTGAAATTTGGGAAACAATTTTAGAAAGAAAGTCTCTCATTGAGTTTGTTAAAAATTAGCATTCTTAATTTTATTCCTATGAAGACAAAGGAAAAGAAAAGTCCGTGGTAAAAACAGTGTAAACAATCTTCAATACTATCAAACAAAAAAGAAAGCGTCAGTTTGATAAAGGGACATCAAAAAACAGTATTCTCCTGGAGAAAAAATTCAAGATTGAGGTATTTCTGGTAATCATTGACAAACTTTCTTAAGCCCTACACCATTGGTTAGGTGCATATAAATACATCCATGAGAAATTTGGCTTTCTTACAAACCTAACTGAGCTCAGCACTTTCGCCCCCCGATGGACAGCAGCCAAGTTAATGGAAGAAAATTCAAGTGATTTCGAAGAAGGGGTCGGGTAAATCCGAAGCACCCGTTTCGTCCCCCTCAATTTACTAGCAACGCCATCGAGCGGTGCCGGTTTAGGGCCAGGAGCGCCAGTACGGATTAGCAAAAAGTGTCGCGAAGAACGCATTGGACGCCAGCTCTGAGGAAACCTTCCAGTGGCAGTTGCACCCTAGGTAGGTCTTTGATGTTTGCCCGGTCTGCGGCGGTCCTAACCATGGAGACCCGTGTGCTTTGCCGGGATGGCGCCAAAGTGGTAGAGGGTCGTAGTAGGAAATTCCACCACCTCCTTGTGAGGGCAACTTAGTGGGAGGCATCTTCGACTGTATGTCCTGGATGCCCAGGTGGCCGCTTTTGGGAGGGTTCCTCAGCTGTTACGTCCCTTTGGTGGCCAGATGGCTAAGGGGGGTCTTCCGGGAAGACCCATAAAGAGCACTAGGCTCGGGGCTTCTGATTTTCTTCCATATGTAGGTTCGTGAGTAATTTCGAAGACTGCTTACTTTCAGAATTAGTCCAATTTTCAGAACTCTTAAAAAAGTTATTGTCCAGCCCCAGGCTCAGGAAAAGGAATTAGCACAAAGCAAAACTCAAAAAACTTGCACAGAGCTAAAAATTTTGCTGCTTTTGAATGAGCTATATTTCACACAGTCCTTTACAAATGTACACATCGCACTTCACATCTATCTTTCAATGATGACATCAAACTGCAGCTGAGAGCGATCCTTTTCAAAGTTGAAAAGAATATATAATGAGTTAGAATTTGCATGGGACGAAAAAGGCTGAATACCGAATATGCTCTATCTAATGAGCATTGAAAAGGAACTGTAAGCTTACTCAGCTTTATTGACTTGATTGAAAAATTCGCCATTTGAAAAATTCGCAAACGAAAGTTGTAGGTTGAAATAATAATCATACATATTTTTCAATAATTTTTGTTATTTCAAATAGAGAAAAGAATTCGTTACCTCATGAATTTTTTTTTATTTTAAATACGGAATAACGCGTAATACTATTCTTTACGGGGGCGCGTTCGTAAGCACTTAACAGAGTAAGTCGGGATGGGACCGTCGTAACCGGAGGACTACCTGAATATAAACATTCATATCTATGCTTTCACGCCTTTAATAAATATATATATAAAAAATATTAACTCAAAGACATTGAGATCATAATTTTCCTCAAGAAAAACATCAACAAAGAAAACCCATCTTTTGATTTTTTTCCCTTTGAGGCGGGGGGTGGTGATAAAAATCGTATACCCCCCCCCCACCCCACTGTGGTGGAGGGAGTCGTGAGGTGGGATTCGTTCATGCTGTCGATGTGTCTAAGCCCAAATGGCTTTATATCTTTTAAAACAGAAGACACTGCCTCTTTCATTCCAGCCTTTTTTAAAGATCTCTCTGTTGCGACTATTTATTTTCTTTTTTTCCTAATTTGTTTTAATATTGTTCGTGTGTTGGGACTGTTTTATTATTGCAAGTTAACTGATATTTTTTTTTAAATAAGAATTTTCGCGTTTAACGTATTTCATTGTATTTCTTAATTTATTTCTAGATTAAAAAAATTGTCATCTTTTGTTTTCTGACATAAAATCGTACACAGTAAAATTTTAGGCTCGGGTGTCACCCCCTGATGGGTGTCACCCGGGGCGCCCCCCGCCCCCCCCCTAGTGACGCCACTGTATAGCTATACCACTGCCTGTACAATGAAACTATTCCTGTTTGTATTGCTATAGCACTGCCTGTACAATAAGACTATTCCTGTTTGTATTGCTATAGCACTGCCTGTACAATAAGACTATTCCTGTTTGTATTGCTATAGCACTGCCTGTACAATAAGACTATTCCTGTTTGTATTGCTATAGCACTGCCTGTACAATAAGACTATTCCTGTTTGTATTGCTATAGTAGGCCTACAATAAGACTATTCCTGTTTGTATTGCTATAGCACTGCCTGTACAATAAGACTATTCCTGTTTGTATTGCTATAACCCTGTCTGTACAATAAAACTATTCCTGCGTGCATGTTTGCTCGTGGACGTGTGTGCGTTCACGTGAGCATATGTGTTTTATGTGAGAGAGACAAGGGCTGTGTGTCGGCGTCCTTATCATTCTTGAGACAGCAAACTTATCTTAAACATTAAATACCCTCCATCTGTACGGAAGATTATTGCGTCTGACGCTTATTAGTAGTTTACGTCTAGTTTGCCTTTTTTATAGAGCTATGAATGTCGATAGTGTGTTGTTTTTTCTGGTTTGTTTAGGTTACCCATTACACACACTAATTCCAGACTTGGGAGGATCTTTTTTATGAAATTTTTATTCCCCATGAGAGTTGAATAAATAAGGGGCCGTCCATAAAGTACGTCACGCTCCAGAGGGGGGGGGGTGTAAGAACGTGTGACAGTTTGTGACAGGGGGGAGGGGGGTCCGGCCATGTGTGACGTCACGGTGTTTTATATTAAATTTTAACTATTTTGTTAATAAAAAACACAATTTGTGTTCGAAAGTGTGACGTACTTTAGGGGGGGGGTCCGAAGATTTGTGACAGTTTGTGACAGGGGGAGGGGGGAGTTTAAAATGGTCAAAAATAGCGTGACATACTTTATGGACGGCCCCTAAGTGGTAAAGTTAATTTTGTCGTTTTCATAGGCACTCCAAGGTATTTGATGATGTATAAAAGTACTTTTTAAGAGGATATGTTATTTTGTAAGGGACAGAATAGATGCCTCCATTAACAGAGTTTTAGTCAATTCAGGGCACTAAGGTTTATCATTTCTGTCTGATTCTTTCTTTATTAAAGGTGGAAAAAAAAACAAAGAGGAAAAAAATAAGAAAAAATAAGAGGACCACTCCAGAAGAAAAAACTCACAATGCTTGGAGACTCGGGATCTTCCTGAGTGCCTCCACGGGTATTTCAGTCAGCTGGTTGGCGTTTAGACACAAGAGGGTCAGGGACCGGAGGTTCTCAAACGCGCTCTTGTTGATGTATTGTATCATATTTGAGTCCAGGAACCTGGTGAAGAAGTATTAAAGCCATTAGTGTCATGAACGTCAATATAAAAAAAAATCAAGCAGTTGAATTGTGGACGCCAAAGGTATGTTTTATCATTATTTTATTAGTGAAGCAGTTGAAAAAAATTCAAATTAAAGTGATCACGAGATGAATGTTCGTGTCAAGTGGTTTCATGGCACGTATGAAGATCATTTTCCAATACACAAGACACGGCATGAAGATCATACCCCAATACACACGTGGTATGAAGATCATTTTCCAATACACACGGCGTGGTATTGTCTTCTCGAATACACACGGCGTGGTATGAAGATCATGCCTCGATTCACATGGCTGAGACACAGCGAAGATTTTGATTCTCACTTGAAAGCCCCTTAGTACCTTTTTTTTAACAAGGAGCGACCACTTCCATCGTTCCATTCATACACCTGGTCACAAGGCATAGCTGGACACTGCTCCACACAACCCACTCCACCCCCACCCCTGGTCACTATATATATGAAGAGCTCAAGGGGTGGGGTGTGGATTTCTTCTCAGTCCGTTGGGCGCATATTGATTTTTAAGTGAAGAAAGAGGGGCGTGGTCATTTAAGTAAACTAAAGAGTTTATTTCATGGTACGGAGGTAACATGAAACTTTTTCCCGCCCTGGGTGACGCTTAACCTTACTGCTCCACTGGTTGTAAACTTTTCGAAACTTGACCATGATGCATCACGCTCATGATAACATGCTGATACTAAAAGTGGGGTTATCGTTCCATAAATTTCATGACATTTGCAGTAGGACATTGGGAGTATGACATTGGGAGTATGACATTGGGAGTGTGACATTGGAAGTGTGACATTTGGAGTATGACATTGGGAGTGTGACATTGGGAGTGTGACATTGGGAGTGTGACATTGGGAGTGTGACATTGGGAGTGTGACATTGGGAGTGTGACATTTGGAGTATGACATTGGGAGTGTGGCATTTTGAGTATGACATCGGGAGTGTGACATTTGGAGTGTGAACTTAGGAGTAAGACATTTGAAGTATGCAATTTGGAGTATGACATTGGGAGTGTGACATTGGGAGTGTGACATTGGGAGTGTGACATTGAGAGTGTGACATTTGGAGTATGACATTGAGAGTGTGACATTTGGAGTAGGACATTTAGACTAAGACATTGGAAGTAGGACATTTAGAGTAGGACATTTGGATTATGGCATTGGGAGTGTCACATTTGGAGTATGACATTGGGAGTGTGACATTTGGAGTATGACATTGGGAGTATGACATTTGTAGTGTGAGATTTGGAGTATAACATTGGGAGTGTGACATTTGGAGTATGATATTGAGAGAGTGACATTTAGAGTATGAAATTTGTAGTGTGACATTTGTAGTATGACATTGGGAGTGTGACATTTTGAGTGTGAACTTAAGAGTAGGACATTTGGAGTATGACATTGGGAGTGTGACATTTGGAATATGACATTGGGAGTGTGACTTTTTGAGTGTGAACTTAAGAGTAAGACATTTGGAGTAAGACATTTGGAGTATGACATTGGGAGTGTGACATTTGAATTATAAAATTTAGACTAAGACATTGGAAGTAGGACATTTAGAGTAGGACATTTGGATTATGGCATCGGGAGTGTCACATTTGGAGTATGACATTGGGAGTGTGACATTGGGAGTGTCACATTTGGAGTATGACATTGGGAGTGTGACATTTGAATTATAAAATTTAGACTAAGACATTGGAAGTAGGACATTTAGAGTAGGACATTTGGATTATGGCATCGGGAGTGTCACATTTGGAGTATGACATTGGGAGTGTGACATTGGGAGTGTCACATTTGGAGTATGACATTGGGAGTGTGACATTGGGAGTGTGACATTTGGAGTATGACATTGGGAGTGTGAAATTTGGAGTATGACATTGGGAGTGTGACTTTTGGAGTATGACATTTAGACTAAGACATTGGAAGTAGGACATTTAGAGTAGGACATTTGGATTATGGCATTGGGAGTGTCACATTTGGAGTATGACATTGGGAGTGTGACATTGGGAGTGTCACATTTGGAGTATGACATTGGGAGTGTGACATTGGGAGTGTGACATTTGGAGTATGACATTGGGAGTGTGAAATTTGGAGTATGACATTGGGAGTGTGACATTTTGAGTGTGAACTTAAGAGTAAGACATTTGGAGTAAGACATTTGGAGTATGACATTGAGAGTGTGACATTTGGAGTATGACATTGGGAGTGTGACATTTGGAGTATGACATTGGGAGTGTGACATTGGGAGTGTGAACTTAAGAGTAAGACATTTGGAGTAAGACATTTGGAGTATGACATTGAGAGTGTGACATTTGGAGTATGACATTGGGAGTGTGACATTTGGAGTATGACATTTGGAGTATGACATTGGGAGTGTGACATTTGGAGTGTGAACTTAGGAGTAAGACATTTGGAGTAAGACATTTGGAGTATGACATTGGGAGTGTGACATTGGGAGTGTGACATTTGGAGTAGGACATTTAGACTAAGACATTGGAAGTAGGACATTTAGAGTAGGACATTTGGATTATGGCATTGGGAGTGTCACATTTGGAGTATGACATTGGGAGTGTGAAATTTGGAGTATGACATTGGGAGTGTGACATTGGGAGTGTGACATTTGAAGTATGACATTGGGAGTGTGACATTGGGAGTGTGACATTTGAAGTATGACATTGGGAGTGTGACATTTTGAGTGTGAACTTAAGAGTAAGACATTTGGAGTATGACATTGGGAGTGTGACATTTTGAGTATGACATTGGGAATGTGACATTTTGAGTGTGAACTTAAGAGTAAGACATTTGGAGTATGACTTTAGGAGTGTGACATTGGGAGTGTGAAATTGGAGTATGACATTTGGAGTGTGACATTTGGAGTATGACATTGGGAGTTTGACATTTGGAGTATGACATTGGGAGTGTGACATTGGGAGTGTGACATTTGGAGTATGACATTAGGAGTGTGACATTTGGAGTATGACATTGGGAGTGTGACATTTGGAGTATGACATTGGGAGTGTGACATTAGGAGTGTGACATTGGGAGTGTCACATTTGGAGTATGACATTGGGAGTGTGACATTTTGAGTGTGCACTTAAGAGTAAGACATTTGGAGTATGACATTGGGAGTGTGACATTTGGAGTGTGCACTTAAGAGTAAGACATTTGGAGTATGACATTGGGAGTGTGGAATTTGGAGTATGACATTGGGAGTGTGACATTTGGAGTATGCCATTGGGAGTGTGACATTTGGAGTATGACATTGGGAGTGTGACATTTGGAGTATGACATTGGGAGTGTGACATTTGGAGTATGACATTAGGAGTGTGACATTTGGAGTATGACATTGGGAGTGTTACATTTGGAGTATGACATTGGGAGTGTGGCATTTTGAGTATGACATCGGGAGTGTGACATTTGGAGTATAACATTGGGAGTGTGACATTTGGAGTATGACATTGGGAGTGTGACATTTGGAGTATGACATTTGGAGTATGCCATTGGGAGTGTGACATTTGGAGTATGACATTGGGAGTGTTACATTTGGAGTATGCCATTGGGAGTGTGGCATTTGGAGTATGACATTGGGAGTGTGACATTTGGAGTATGACATTGGGAGTGTGACATTTGGAGTATGACATTGGGAGTGTGACATTTGGAGTATGACATTGGGAGTGTTACATTTGGAGTATGACATTGGGAGTGTGGCATTTTGAGTATGACATCGGGAGTGTGACATTTGGAGTGTGAACTTAGGAGTAAGACATTTGAAGTAGGACATTTGGAGTATGACATTGGGAGTGTTACATTTGGATTATGGCATTGGGAGTGTGACATTTGGAGTATGACATTGGGAGTGTTACATTTGGATTATGGCATTGGGAGTGTGACATTTGGAGTATGACATTGGGAGTGTGACATTTGGAGTATAACATTGGGAGTGTGACATTTGGAGTATGACATTGGGAGTGTGACATTTGGAGTGTGAACTTAGGAGTAAGACATTTGAAGTAGGACATTTGGAGTATGAAGTTTGGAGTGTGAGATTTGGAATATGACATTTGGAGTTTGACATTGGGAGTGTGACATTTGGAGTATGACATTGGGAGTGTGACATTTGAAGTATGACATTTGAAGTGTGAACTTAGGAGTAAGACATTTGAATTAGGACATTTGGTGTATGAAATTTGGAGTGTGAGATTTGGAATATGACATTTGGAGTTTGACATTGGGAGTGTGACATTTGGAGTATGACATTGGGAGTGTGACATTTGAAGTATGACATTTGAAGTGTGACATTTGGAGTAGGACATTTGGAGTGTGACATTTGGATTTGGAGTCTATTGCCGTAATGTTCACTTGAAAACAATAAAATTACTTTAGAAATCACCCCCTCCCACAAAAAGGGGGTTAAACCAAGTTATGTCCCCTTTCACAGTGCTATTACTTATAGTGATATGCCCCCAAGTACAAACAAGACACAGTGTTTTACTTACAGTTGTTGGAGATAAAAAAGGTTCCGGAAAGTCCGAGTTGGCACGTTGGTTAACCTGTTGCCTTGGAGAGTTCTGAAAGTAAGAGACACACAATGGTCAAGCGTTTCGAACTGGTCAGGTATTGCGGACTGGTGAAGCATTTCGTACAGGTACCTTACATTAAATCTACATTTTTATTAATTAACTAGCGTACACCCGTCAAAAATGACGGAAGTTTTCAGCTGAAATCTATTTATTTTACTAGCGTACACCCGTCAAAAATGACGGAAGTTTTCAGCTGAAATCTATTTATTTGATAAAAAATGCACTTTTTTAGGGCGCCTACGGCGCCGACCTTTATCAAAAGCCCAACTAACTTGTCCTTGTTTGATAAATAAGAAATATTAAACTTTCTGAAATGTACACAAAGTATTTAATTTTTATAATAGGGGTTGCAGGGCGACTACGGTGCCCCCTTTGTTTTTTGATTTATAATTAACCATCATCAAATACTATTTTTACATTGATCCCTTTTCCAAAATTAAAATATTAGTGAAAACGATGACGTCATATAATATGTTTTTACAGCGCATATTTAATTTGCACACCTTTTGATGCTTTGGTGCAGTAATTTGGTTCTCCCTGCTTTCTAAAATTATAGCGTCAGTACAGACTGACTGACTTGCGTGACAATTGCAAATTATATAGTTTTAATAAAAAAATGCACTTCTTTAGGGCGCCTAGGGCGCCGACCTTTTTCAAAATCCCAACTAACTTGTCCTTGTTTGATAAATACGAAATATTAAACTTTCTGAAATGCACACAAAGTATTTTTTGATTTTATAATTGACCACCATCTAATTCTCTTTTTACAATGTTCCCTTTTCCAAAATTAAAATATGAGCGAAAACAATGACGTCATATAATATTTTTTTACAGCGCATATTTAATTTGCACACCTTTTGATGCTTTGGTGCAGTAATTTGGTTTTCCCTGCTTTCTAAAATTAGTAGCGTCACGACTGACTGACAGACACTACTTGCGTGACAATTGCAAATTATATTGTTTAATTAGGTACGGATTATTACTCAAGTAGATTATTCTTAGAAGGTCAAGTGATTTGGTATGATTTTGAGTGAATGTATTTATAAGAAACTAGAAATGTACCCGCGCTTTTGCAGCGGGAGTGTACTGCCCTCTAAGGTTGAATACGTAGTTGAAAATAAGCCAATAATTTATATGTTAAGTATATATGGGTATGCGACGATTTAAGTTCGCCTTCTGGTTATAATATAACTAAATTGTGTGCTTACTCTTTGGAATGCAACTTTCAGTTGGTCAGAAATATACTTATGAAAAATGTAATTCTCTAATTCTTAGACAATTAAAGGGAGCTTTGTAACGTAACAAAATATTTGAAAATGTCAATTTAATTACAAATCCAGCAAAAAAACATTTCTCATTGCTATAGATTCAACCTATTAAGAGATTACATTCGGAATGAAACTCATGTAGTATTTAATACGCTGATAGAATTTAAAGGAAGATGGTAAAATGAATAATTAAAAAACCAAATTAAAATACATCAAACCTATTTTTATATTTTTTTCATGTTTGTCCCTTTCATCAAAACGGTCCCATTTAGCGATGGATTCTAAAATCTTATATTTTGCTGTTTCACCAAGGGATTCAATTCTTTGTTGATTCCCGTTTTCAGATAAGACATTATATTTTGTAAATTATATCATTAAGCCCACTTTTTCTCTTTCCATTATCCATGCTCCCTTTTTTCATGTTTTTGCTCTGGAAATAAGATAATTTATTTGCCAAGTATTTTTAAGATTGATCCATTCGCTTAAAACGTATGTAAAACGAAGAAATAAATTTTTAAAAAATATATTGGTATCCTGGAAAGAAAGGAGTGGACATATTCAATTCCAATTGAGGTAAAAATTCAAATTAGTTGTTAACTTAAGTTTAGTATAGATATATCCATTGATCCAGTAGTCAAATCTTATACTGTAATAATTTAGCTGATATAAGAAAAGGCGATTTTTACTCAATTTTACTTTTAGTTCAGAGTTCAGTCGTGCTTAATTTTGTTTAGTATGAGTCTGAAAATTTACAGACTTTTATTCAAATAGGAAGTTGGACCACTAATGAGAGGGGGCTTGGGATTTTATTAGTATAGAAAAAAGACACTACATGTAGTTAATCAAGAGAAATACTTACAATTTTAAGGGTAATAAATAAAATTAACTGCCAGTCTTTAACAAATTTGACGACAACTGTCGTCACGTAAATAATTTATTTTATTTATCACCCCACATCGTTAGACTATTCAAAGTAATGAACTACTTGTAACAGCAGCTATAAGTTAAGGAACTACGCCCCCACCTTCACTCTAAAAGGCAATAGCTGCTTATACTAAAGAGCTAATAAAGTAAATTATAAATGTTGTAAATGTAATGAAGTTTCCAAAAGAATTTAAAGAAACTAACTCAGTCTTATTTAAAAAGCTTGCAATAAAATTTGCGCACCGTTTTTAGTCAATGAAAGTTAATTTAAAGGCGGGTGCTTAAAATAAAGTCTTGTAATAAAGTACTGCTCCAAAAATAAATGATATACTTTTTGATAGTCTTTATTAATTAGTGTTTTAATATGGAAATGATATGTATTTTTTTACATATATATTTGTCTCTTTGTTATACGATTTAAATTTACGGCTTTTATGTAATAGTTATAATTTTAAAAAGGAATTCAATTATGTTTAGGATCATGTTTCCCGATGACACATCATATTTTGTAAATTATATTTCAAACACCAGATTTAGTTTCTGAAAAAATAAATAAATTATTTACCAAATTTAAAAAAAAGATGATCTGTTTGACTAAAAATCTATTTTTAAAATGGCTTTTGTTATTCGGCTAAAGCGTAATGACCATGGCATATTCAATTCGCAGCCCAACTTAATTAAGTGCTTTTAGGTTCACTTGTATTGAGTTTACTATACTTCTGTTTATAAGTCGGGTAGTCAAGTTTAAATTGTAAATTTATTTCGCTTATGTAAAAAACAAAATCACAGCATTGGTCCTAGGATTTTATATGCATGTTATGATCATTGATGATTAACTTTAATAATTAAATTTAAAGGAATTGGCCAGTAAAATGTGCAAGAAAAATTAATAAAGAACACGCAACAAATTTTAAGAAAAACAAAACGTATAAGTCCTCTAAATTACTATTAAGCTTTTTTGACTTGGGCAATTTCTTTCCACATAAAATTCCCTCACATAATTATTATTTGTTTAAATTAAAATTTGAGTTATTAGAAACAACATAATAAAACACTTAATTTAACAATAAATACCATACATAGTGTGACAAATGTAATGAAATAGACTTAACCCATCTAAAATATAAAGAAAGTATTCGTATAAAAGACCACTGCTTTGTACCGCAAGGTCAAACCAAATATGAAACTTATTATAATAAAACTAGATTGTTCCGGGGCGCCGTGGCGCCTTCGGCGCCCACTTCTTTTAGGGCGCCTACGGCGCCCACCTTATTCATAAGCAAAAATTAAACTTGCTGAAATGTTCACAAAGTATTTTTATAGGGGCCGTCCATAAAGTACGCCACTTTTTTTGTCAAAACCCCAAGTAACTTATCCTTGTTTGATAAATACGAAATATTAAACTTCCTGAAATGTACACAAAGTATTTTATAATTATAAATCATCAAATCCTATTTTTACATCGTTCCCTTTTTCCAAAATTAAGATATAAGCTAAAGCAATGACGTCATATAATATATTTTTTACAGCGCGTCTTTAATTTGTAATTAATTTGCACACCTTTTGATGCACACCTTGTGTTAAATATAAGATCAACCAATGACGTCATATTAAATATTTTTACAGCGCTAATCACCACACGATTTTTTAAAACTGCTATAGACTGTTGTACATCATCAGCGTTCCACATCCAATGAGTGAGCCACTTGGGCTTTTATATTATTTATTACACAGTTCAATTTAAGATGCGTACACGAAAATGTGCTCAGCGTAATTTGACAAAAGATTTTTGAAAGCGCACAGCTCAAAACAAAGTTTTGGAAAAAATACCGCACCATAATGAACTCGCTTTGAATGTCCGCATGAAGCTGTTCAATATCGAAATGAGAATTTATTATTGTCTTTATTTGGCTCTACATTCTCTGATTATGGGCCCCCTTACCCTAGGGGTGGTCACCTGTGGAATTCCATGGGTAACAAACAAACACACAAACTTTCATCTTTATATATTAGACTCTTTAGATCACATTTCAATCCCATTATGCAACAGGCTTCCAGTCGGCAACACATTTTTTTCAAATAATGTATTTAATATAAAAGTAGACAGTATCTTTCAAGGATGCACTTAACAACCGCCCTAAAGTCCTTTGACATTAGACATGACTCCTGGGAAGCAGCAGCCAGAAACCGAGCCCACGGGCGCTCTATGATACGGAATGGCGCAGCTGTCTGTGAGGCTGCCAAGACCAAACGTCAAGCCAGGAAGGACCGTATCGAAGACCTTCCTGAAGGGTTCCCATCCATCTCTTGTCCGACTGGCGGACGCCATTTTCGTGCAAGAATAGGGCTAATAAGCCACCAGAGACCAGAGGACACACATGTCGGCCTAGCACGAGTCAAACACAAACATGATGAGAGTGGTCATCGTGGACTACGACGGACGAACAACGCAGACAGTACCTTGTATCCTTCTTTATCTTGCCTATTTTCTTTATTTTATTAGCTTTTTATAATGTTTAAATTATGTTATTGCTGTTTTGTTTATAGTGTAACAATAGTGTTATTTTGTTTATATTGTTATCTCGTTATGTTGTTCATATTTTTAAAAATCAAACTGATTTTTTAAGTTAAAGGTGAAGGCCATTGCGATAGTCAGTGGCGTAGCGAGGGAGGGGCAAGTGGGGGAGGGGCAAGTGGGGGGAGGGGGAAATGCCCCAGGCGGCACTTTGACAGGGGCGGAAAAATCCTAGACGTCAATTAGTTTCTAACAATGAAGATTTTATCAGAAAATGGAGCTATTTATCGAAATAAAAGAAAAGCCAAATAATAAATTAATAAAATTAATAAAGGAACTATCCTACAACATGCGAACGTTTGAAATGCCAAAACTTCAAACTCCTTATTGGATATAAATTCTTCTGATGCATATGCTACTGTACTGAAAAACCAGAGACTTAAGTATGAGAACGTGACACTGATGTGGTGGTAACTTAAACGATTCTTAGAAATTTGACAGCCGCTCCTGTTGTAAAAGCAAAACTTACTGATCCCCATCAGTTTGAAACATGGGCCAATTGAATGCTCCAAGTGGCACATTGTTGGGGGGGGCAGGGGCGGATCAAGATTCCTCGGGGCCCCTGGCTGCAATTCCACCTGTGGCCCTGTTCAGCCATCTTTATTATTCAATATAATACGTTTGGGGCCCTTAAATCATTGGGGGCCCCTGGCTTTAGTCCAATCAGCACCCCCCTTAATCCGCCATAGGGGGGTATGGGGGCGGCAAACCTTGTTGTTTATTAGCTTCAAAAAATAAATAACGTTAAGATAAATTTTAAGAAAAGAAAAGAAAAGCCAAGACAAAAAAGGTAAAAGAAATGAAGAAATTATATTAAAATACGTGAACGTTTCTAATGCAAAAACTTCAAATTCCATTCCATATACTATAATATTAACTCTCGAGCCTAGATATCCTAAAATATCTCGATGCTATTAAAAAAAGGAACAATTTTATTAGAAATTAATAATGTGCTTGAATTCATCATTCATTTGTTTAAACCCATGAGGTAAAATAGTCCTTGTTTGACAATGTCATGTCAGATACTTTAATACTCTAATTTAAGGGCAAAATAAGGGCAGTAGATTAGCTGGTGTACGAAAATCATATCTGTTTTTCGAATTCTGTAAATACCAAATACTCACACGAATTCTACAGTAACCTCATCTTGTGAAGAATACAACTTTTCACTCAACTCTTTCTTTCTCTTTTTTTAAAACATAATATAACATACTAGTGTATTACCCGTAAAAATGACGGAAGTTTTCAAAATGGATATATTTCAGTTTTTGTAATTGTCCCGTTTGCCTGAAAGCCGCATAGTAAATAATCAGAAAATGTAGAGACCAAGAGAGAAAAATTAAACCTCTTTTTCATATTGAACAATTTTATGCGGACATTGGTGGTTTTTTTCTTCTTTTTTTTTCTGAGTTATTTTGTTCAAGGCTATTTTTTTTAGCGGTGCGCTTTCTAAAATCTAGCGTTACGAACGGACATAGCAGAGTATATATTTTCATTATATATACGAATATATGTGTTATGAGAAAACCTCCAAGCTTAGGCTTCGCGTTATATAAGTTTGCATGAATAATAATGATATAATCAGGATAATAGTAAATGCATAGTGAATTACATAAAGCATAAGGTGTTACTACAGCAAAGAAGTTTGAAGTTCGAAGTATTAACAAATATTATCGAGGAGTCAGCCGGACGTTAACTTGTGGCCTTGAATAGTGCGCACCAATTTTGAGTGCACCAATAATACAGCACAGTGCCTTAAAAATAAGTTATGTGACTGTAATGTGATCCACATCAAGCACATCTGTGATTTGAAGCAGTTTAAGCTTCATTGATGATTATGACTTGTCAGTTTATTCGCCCATTTGTCCATACATTATTACCACAATATTACTAAAACATGTAAAAATAAAATGTAATTTTACACATGTTAATAACAAAGAACTATTCATTTTGCATGGAGCGTAGTAAGCAAAGTTTGTCACAGGATAACAGAAAATATTAAATTATCAACTGTTAATCATATTTACAATTTAATATACACGTGTTAGTAATTCACTTAAACGTTTTTATTATTGTCAAGTCCGCACCTTTTCAAGATCTATTATGACTTTTCAGTTTATGCGCCCATTGGTCCATACATTATTACCTTTACATTATCAAAAACATGTAAATAAAAAATTGTAACTATTTACAAATATGAATAACAACGAACTATTTATTTTGCATGAAACATTTGAAGTAAAGTTAATCATAATGACGTCACGCCACAATATTTTATGGCGAGAAACACATTTTGTTAATCTCGAAAGCAACATTGTTACTTCTGTATATTTTTTTTATCGGGAGTTACCTCGCATAGCGTCACGGACAGACATGACTTGCGTGACAAATGTGCTCTCTTGTATTTTGACTGGAAGATTCAATTAAAATGATAAAGTCTCCCCATAAAATTTTTGCAAAAGTCAAAGCATCCTTTAATATATTCAATTGTTTGTCTGTGCATTTTAATAGCACTATACATTAATAGATAAATTCGGGCATCATTGACTTCTTAAAATACATGTTTCCAGATTACATGTTTTAAAATGTTTTAAAAGAAAGAAAAAGATTTCATTGTGACTAGCAAAGTTCCTGCATTTGTTCGTGCGATGAGCTTTCCGTCTGCCTTTGTGAGTTTTCTATAGCTTTCAAAATAACCTAAAAATGGCTCCCTGCTATGTTCCCTAATTTGTATCCTGAAGTCTGTTCAATACCTTGCCTGTAGCAGAATTAGATTCTTTTCCAATGGTGTGTGGACACGGAACATAATGCACAACAACGCTCTAGTGTACCAAAATTAGTTTTGGCGCAAGGTCCGTGTCTAACTTGGAAAAAGTTAACGTTAATATGTTGGACACTCTCAATCTCACTGCACTTAGTTTTCACAAGTTTTCATCTGTTCGTATGGGAAATTAATTTAATTATAGAGAAGCTTCTCTCGCAGCATTTGCATTATTATCACAGATGTAATAATTAAGTCCATGTATGTCTTTGAAATGTTTGTGGTTGTTTTTAGAATTTAACGGATACAGCACTTTTCGCTTCTACAAGATGAGCTGCTGACAAACCCGAATCATTTATTGGTACCAGCGCGTCCGTGTCATGTTCTCATACTACTTCAACCCTTTGGTTTTTCAGTTCATTACCATTAGAGTAAGCTCTAATGGAAACATTAGGGATCCCCTACGACCTTCGGGTTATGGGACTTACTTCTACCAGTAGTATAATGGAGTTTGAAGATTTGGCATAAGAAATGTTCACATATTTTAATATTGTTCATTCGTTTCTTTTATCAATTTCCCCCATGCTTTCTCTTATTTTATTAAACACTTTTTTAACACTTTTCATTTTTGGAAGCCAATTACCAACAAGAAATTTGCCGCCCCCAACAAAGTGCCACCCGGAGCATTCGATTGACTTTTGTTTGAAATTTATAGGGTGCAGTTATTTTTGCTTTTACAACAGGAGCAGCTGTAAACTTTGAAGAATCAATTAAAATTACCATCAAATCAGTGTCACAAATCCATACTACTTAAGCCTCTTGGTTTTTCAGTTCTGTAGCATACGGATCAGAAGAAGTTATATCCAATATGGAGTTTGAAGTTTTAGCAGTTGAAACGTTCATATATTGTAGGATAGTTCCTTTATTTCTTTTATCAATTTCTTATTTGGTTTTTATTTTATTTTGATAAAAAGCTCCACTTTAAAAAAATAATTAATTTAAATCTAAAGCTAATTAATGGCGAGAAATTTGCCGCATCCAACAAAGAAGTGCAGCCAGTGGCATTAGCCTCCTTGCCTCCCTTTTGCTACGCCACTGCATTTTAGTTTATACATATTTTTTTATGACCCATTTTAGTATATACATGTTTTATATGACCCATTTTAGTTTATCCTCGATAATATGTTCCAGTTATGTTATGCTCGTTATGTCCCGTTTGACACTATCCATGCTTCTATGTCCAACTATAGATGATCAATGTATTTATACGCCCTATTGATGATTCATTTTACAAGCGCCGTGTCCTTGCCGATCCTAGTCTTGTTTTCCCATTCTATCAAAGCGCTGTTGAATGTGACGAAAGGAGACCAAGAGAAAAACTGAGATGTCATGGGTACAGCATTTATCCACAAGCACAGTTGGCACCATGTCTAGGGCCTATGAAAACCTGAAAGTGGCATTGTTATTTTTACGTACACAGTGACGTAGCGTGAGAGGGGCAAAGGGGGTCATTGCCCCGGGGGAACTTTGCTAGGGGCAGCAAATTGCTCGTCGTTAGTTAACTTCAAAGGATTTTTTAAAAGAAAGTGGAGCATTTCATCAAAATAAAATTTATAAAAAACAATAAGAAATTAATAAAAGAATGAAGGAACTATCCCAGAATATGTAAACGCTTAAAGTGCTCAAACTTCAAACGCCATATTGGATGTACATTCCTCTAATACTTATGCCACTGAACTGTAAAACCAAGAGGCTCTAGTAGTTTGAGACCGTGACACTGATTTGCCGGTAACTTTAATTTCTTCTTCAAATATGACAGCTGCTCCTGTTGTAAAAGCAAAATAACCGTATCATATCAATTTCGAACATGAGCCAAATCGAATGTTCCGGGCGTCGCCATTGTTGGGGCGGACAATTCCTCGTTGCCATTTAGCTTATAAAAATGAAACGCTTTAAGATAATGTTTAATAAAATATGAAATGAAGGAACCATATTAAAATATGTGAACGCGTTAACGCCAAAACTTCAAACTCCACTTTACTAAGGCGAATGAACTGAACATTCTAGGATTTCAAGTAGTACGAGGACACGATACTGACGTGCTGGTAATTATAACTGATTAAATTGGGTCAGCCGCTCATTTTGTAATTGTGGAAATCGCTGTATCCGTTAAATTCCAAAAACAACCAGTAACATTTCTATGACATGCGTGGATTTAATTGAGATCAATAAATTGCCCCGTACGTTCAGATAAAAATGTGCGATTACTATTGATTGAGTGTCCAAAATATTTACATTAAGTTTTCCGAGTTAGACACGGACCTTACACAGGTGTAAAAAATCTAATTGCTGCTACAAGGTATTATATAGACTTGCGGATACACATTAGTGAATGTACCAGGGAGAGATTTTGGGGTCATTTTGAAAGTTAACAGTAACAGAGGCATAAGAAAAGCTAAACACACGAACAGACCAGACGCAGGAACTTTGCTAGTCACAATGAATTTGTTTTTATTAAAAAAGAATTTTTTAATTTTAAATATTTTTTTTTAAACATTTAAAAAATGTACTATCTGGAAACATGTAAAATAAGAAGTCAGTGATGCCCTACATTATTTACAAACATATAGTGCTAATAAATATTGCAAGATAAAAATTAGTATGAAGTTTTGGCAGTTACAGAATCTGGAAAACAGTTATTATTTTCCTATTCAAGCTATCTACTAGACTTTGAAATTTCGCCTTTAAAGCATGGTATTAAGATCATTAAAGTATTTTGTATGACATTGATACATCTAAGATTGTGTCATGAGGGAGAAAAAAAAAGAAAACTTCAATTTTAATTAAGAAAGGACGTAAAATAATGACGCAAAATAATAAACATTTTGGTGTCGAGATTAACAAGAAGGCGACTATCGCCATAAAATAATTGTTTTGTTGTTGTTGCTTGGAAAGCTCGTCTTTTTATAACACAAAAATTAAATGTATAGTGTACTTATTTTTTTTCTCCAATACATTTCTTTTATAGCATCAACATATTTTGTTCCGTGTTGGGAGTTGGGGAGGGGGGCGGTAAACCTGGGTTCCGCCAGGGCGGCGAAATACCCACGCTACGCCGCTGTACGTAGATATAAATCGTCACGTGGGCGGTAAGTTTGTGAAGATTATGACTTGAATCCGGTTGGACAAATCGGTCGTCAGATCGCACGCCGGCGAGGCCCTTACCAAATTTTCAACGGGAAATGCGTGAGAAAATCAAAGAAAACCATTTGGACTACATCATTTCGAGGAATATATTGTTGAGGATTTAAAACCTCTTACATCATCTTAAGGAATAGGTTGTTGGGGGACTAAAACCATTTGGACTTACATCAACTGGAGGAATAGATTGTTGAGAAACAAGTTCTTGGGCAGGGACGTCAGTTTGTTGCCAACCAAGCGGCTGTCAGAGAGAAACAATCGATAAACTCAATAAAATTTATAGTAAAAAGAGGCAATAAAAAAACTATGGAAAGAAATCCCCAAACTAATATCTAAAAACGTTAAAGTCTTAAGCACTAATAGTACACAAATATCTTTAAAAAACCGTTGATATTTAAATACTAATTATATACAAATCTCTAAAATCTTTTGAAAATTAAACACTTAATGTTTGGAAAAACAATAAATATTTATGAATTGAGCACGAATTGATTCAATATCAATTTACAAGATTTGCATTAAATGGATATACATATATTCTGATTATCTAGTTAGGGGCCGTCCATAAAGTACGTCACGCTATTTTTGACCATTTAAACCCTCCTAAAGTACGTCACAATTTCGAACAAAAATGTTGTTTTTTTATTAACAAAATAATTAAAATTTAATATAAAACACCGTGACGTCACACATAGCCGATCCCCTCCCCCCTGTCACAAAGTGTCACACTTTCTTACACCCCCTCCCCCTTCTGGAGTGCGACGTACTTTATGGACGGCCCCTAAATGGATATACATATATTCTGATTGTCTAGTTAATATTGAAATTGTTAATCGTTTTATGAAATAAAACCCACATATAAAACTGGTAAACATGTAAAAAAAAATAACGCTTCGATAGAATCTTATCTATCTAGCTAGTCATACAAAAGATACGATAAAAACTAAGAGTTAAGAAAATAAGGTCACTGGCTCCGCATCTGCCTACGTAATGACGTCACGAATCCAAACACACACACAGAAATAAAAATTATATATTCAAAAGTAAAAAAAGTTTATTTTTCAATCTCCTATACAGACTTCTAAAAGCAACACACAATGGAGTAGACGATATTTATTCATCTTCTGAAACAATTGTCTGGACGTGACCAGATCATTAATGCGACTGGACGTCCTGTCTTTAAAACATACATAAACTAATTTTTCAATAACACCAATACAATACCAGGTCGTAATTCTAATAACAAGTCCTAATATTCTAATTGAAGGTCCTATAATTCTAATGTCACGTTCTGGAGTTCTTAAGCCGAGTCCTACATCTCTAACCGATCCCAGCACTCTAAAATCAAGTCAATCAACTCAAATAACAGAATAACAGGTCCCATAACCGTCTATCAGGACCGACAACTCTGATACCTAATCCGTAGCGCACTACTGTATTTACAGGTTAAAAGCAATATTATAAGAAGACTTACAGCTCCTGCAGATTTGTCATGTTGACGAAGTCATTGGCGTGCAGCTCTGTCAGGTTGTTCATGCTCAGGTCCCTGTTGGGGGAGGGGGGTTGGGGGGGAGGATAGAAAACAGAACATGTCATAAATATATTTTTAAAAAATTTAAGATAGGCGGACATCTACGGGATACTTTGTTGTTTAAAGAAACCACGAAGGATACAAGTAATGATTGCTGTCATGTTCTGATTAGCAGGTGTAAGCGGCGACAGATGTAAAAAAAAAGTAGGGCGGGGATGGGGGTCTGCGAGGTGATGGGGGTGAAGGGGGGGGTCGGCCAGACAATGTGGGCAGGGGTGGATAAGCATCGGTGACATCTTTAAGTCCGAAATTGGCAAATAATACTAATTTTTCAACGGCCCACTGGCAAATTTTGCCATAACATCGGTCAATAAGAATGACCGTTGTCACAGTTGTCATGGCGCGTTTACTATTCCGAGCTATGTCTTGACGCTGATAAACGTTTCCGATGATTGATAGTTCTGGGGCTGCGGAGACTCTTATAATTAGATGACACGTGTTGTTGTTGGTGAGCCTTCTTGTCCATGAGGGGCATCCACCTATCATCGTCGGCGTCTGCGATTCCTCCAAGGGCATAGGCCACCTATGAGAGACCTCCAGGCATCCCTATCCTGGGCCAGCCTCTCCAGGATCTTCCAGTCATGGCCAGTTCTCTTGATGTCTGCCTCCAATTCTCGACGCCCAGTGTTTCTTGGACGGCCTCTTTTCTCTTTCCCCGGGGGTTCCATTTCAGGTCTTGCCTTGTTGTATTGGACGCAGGTTTTCTTTAGTGTATGACCAATCCGCCTCCAACGCTTCTGGAGAATATCTTTATCAATTGGCTTCTGCTTTGTCATCCGCTACAGTTTCCGGTTGCTGATTTTTTCCGGTCAGTGAATTCTGAGAATCCCTCTTAGACAGTTGTTGATAAAGGACTGGATTCTGGTCAGGTTTACGTCCGTCGTTCTCCACATCTCGGCTCCATATAGCAATTAGGTGACAAATGACACAAACGAATTTGTGTGAACATAACAATGTATGGCAGCGGTGTAGCTAAGGAAAGTTTCGAGCCCGGGAACAAACTATTAAATTACCCCCCCCCCTCCGTTTAATTAATATCTGTCCCCCCCCCCTTTTTTGTTCACTAATAATGTTAAGCTGTAAGCCCTTTTTTGGCGAAGAAGTACATCGGTGCCCGGCGAAATATGTACCTACTGACTGCACACCACTCGCTACGCCACTGAGTTATGCTAAGACTGGTTTTAGTCAAAATAAAAATGTAAAAAATAAGTTTTAAAAATATTTTTTTTCAGAATAAGGAGATAGTTTTATACCCGATAAATCATAAAACTATTTAACTCACTAAATCATAAGACCAATTAACTCACTAAATCACAAGACCACAGACATGCCTGGTTTCCTAAATTTCTGATCGTTCTATTTTTACACTAAGATAAGAAGACTTTGCACTAATGACGAGGATTTGTGTTTTTTCTGTGGGTAGGGGGGAAGGGGGGCGTCCATAAATGAAGTCACGCGCCTAGGGGGAGGGGGTCCACACATTTGTGACGATGTGTGACGAGGGGGAGGGGGTGTTTGAGAAATGTGACGTCACATCAAAACTAGCAACTTTAAATATAAGTTCCACTTAAATATTTGATTTCTTACAATTTATTTTATGACTTTTTACATGGCTTCACGCGTGTTACGATATTAGTGTGCAACCTTACACTAAATACATACTTAAATGACAGAAAACGTATTTGAAACATGGTCTTTTTCAAATAGAAAATACAGTTTTTATTGGGGGGTGGGGGGTGGGGAGCAAATCTTTGTGACGTCATATTGGAGGGGGAGTCAAAGCTTTTGTGACGACGCGTGACGAAGGAGGAGGGGGGGGTGAGAGGGAGTGAAAAATCGGCCAAAATCGCGAGACGTCATTAATGGACGGCCCCTTTAATAGCGATAAAAGAGTTGAGTACATGCTTAGTTAAAAGGGTCAATTCGCCTTGTCCTCAGTCAAATATTTTACAAGAAAGGAACGGATAGAAGTTCCATGACCAACTACTGGGAATGATCGGGGGGGGGGTGCGGGGTAATGGTATTCGCGTACATAAAACTGTAGGTGGGTGTGATGGCTTGTATTTAAAGACCGGCCGAGGGGGCGGGGAAGGTAATCATGCTTATTAAACTTCCATCAGTGTCTCGAAACAAGAGCTGGGCAGGGGATATAACTCTTTAAAGAATTATAAAGAAGGAAAGGAAATAACGATAGCAATTTTTTTAAAAAAGAAAGCGATGAGGAGACAATGTGTTTAATTCGGGTAGCTGAACAGCTGTAAGATTATTGATTTATTGTTGACAATAGGAGTGACAGAAGGAAGGATGTGGATGAATGAAGAGAGGGCGAGCGGCAGATGGGGAGTGGTTGGAAGAGAGGGAAAGAGACGGGGTGGGTAGAAGACAGGTGTGGAAAATGAGATGACGCGAAGAGAGAGCAAGATAAAAAAAATAAAGAAGTAAGAAATATTCCAGGAAAGAGCAGGAGGGAGAAACAGAGGGGGGATGGGGGGGAGTGAGAGAGAGAGAAAAAGAGAGAGAGAGAGAGAGAGAGAGAGAGAGAGAGAGAGAGAGAGAGAGAGAGAGAGAGAGAGATAGAGAGAGAGAGAGAGAGAGAGGGAGAGAGAGGGAGAGAGAGAGTAAAACAGATAAAAGAAGCTTTGAGTACATGTCTTCTTAAAATCAACATACATTTCCTCTGAAAGGTGAACAACAAACAAAAAGTTTTTAAAAAAATTATTCTCAGACGTCGTGTGTTAAATTTTTTTAATGCTACAGAATGTTAACCGGTTCGTGACTCCATCACAAATATTATTTTCCTTAAATGTTTATGTTTAGTTGAGTGCTGTCACGAATTCCCCCGAGTGCAGCAATGATGGGGCACCCTTACGTAATGCTTTACTTTGAATGCATTTTTTGGGTCAGCTTATTATAGTAGATTTGTTATTACGCATTATCACCAATGTTCCCTTTAAGCATCGTGGCTACGAGACAGCGCAGATATCTGACCGACGCCGCGCAGTAGTTTAGAATTACCGCGCAACAAATTTGGTAAAATGTTCCTCAAAAAATGGATGATGTGCAACTTTGCACACGAGTTTTTTAATTTTAAATTTGCACGCGGACCAACGAAACTTAGAGGGAACATTGATTATCACCGCCATTTTTGAAAGGCTTTTCCTTTGAATTCCCCCCCCCCACACTCATTACGGTGTGAATAACAAAATTATTTAATACTAGATCCGATCCACTGCGCAGCATACGCTTCAGAATTGCTCATAAATAGTGCAAAAGAAAGGAGGAAAAGAACGGACACAAGCTACACCACGAAGAAATCAAAACAATGCGAGTGAACGTCGATGAGAAAAAACCACCGACGCATTGTTGGTCTCGAGGCATTCGCAATAAGGTTATCTACCTGCTCACCACCTTTCACCACTCTAGCTTGCCAACCATAAACTGTGATAGGCCGACCCTAGCGAGGGTCAGCCATGTTCATAATAAAACAATCCCGTAAAAACAAAGTTTTTGACTATAAATCCCTTATATGTGAGTCATAACTAACAGTATTGATTATTTTCAAACGCGACAAGCATTTACAGACTGAATCTGTCTTAACTCAACTTTGCTTCATAACCCTAGGGGGGGGACCGAGTTCAGCATAACACGTAAAATGTAAACAAAAGCACGCCGGTACTTCGATGGGTCAACGCCAAAGCGTCAACTCAAACTCTCACGTGGGAAAAAAAACAATAACAAACCGTGAATTTGAAATACATACGTTATATAAGGATAAACTAAAAATGCATTAATTTATTTACGGTACGTTCGATCGATCTGAAATTTTGATACGATCATTGTTAGGTGAGACGGGTTCGTGTGCCAAATTTCAGCTCGATCAGATCACGGGAAGTGGGTCATTTTCGACTTTTGTTTTTCCGCCCGCCCAAGACAGAGAGAGATGATGACAGAGACGCCGGTGAAGTTAATATAAGGGATTTAATAAAACAAACCCGTAAAAACAAAGTTTGTGACTATAAATCCCTTATATATAAGACATAACTAACAGTATTTTTTATTTTCAAACTCTTAACTCAACTTTGCTTCATAACCCTAGGGGGGGGGGACTGAGCTCAGCATCACACGTTAAATGTAAACAACAGCACGCGGGTACGTCGATGGGTCGCGTCAACGCATCAACTCAAACTCGTGGGGAAAAAAACAATAACAAACCGTGAATTTGAATTACATAACTCATTTAAGGATAAATTAAATATGCATTAATTTAATTACGGTACGATCGATCGATCTGAAATTTTGATACGATGCATTGTTAGTTCAGACGGGCCCGTGTGCCAAATTTCAGCTCAATCGGATCACGGTAAGGGGGTCATTTTTTACTTTTATTTTTCCGCCCGCCCGCCCATGAGATGACGACAGACAGAGAGAGACGGCGGTGAAGTTAATATTAATAAAACAAACCCGTAAAAACAAAGTTTTTGACTCTAAATCCCTTATATATGAGACATAACTAACAGTATTGATTATTTTCAAACATTTACAGACTGAATCTGTCTTAACTCAAGTTTGCTTCATAACCCATGGGTGAGAGGGGAAAAGTCTGGTCACCGATTCGCTTGACCGAGCTCAGCGTGACACGTAAAATGTAAACAAAAGCGCCCCGGTGCTTCGATGGGTCGCCTCAACGCGTCTACTCAAACTTTCACGTGGAAAAAAAAACAATAACAAATAGTGAATTTGAATTACATACCTCATATAAGGATAAACTAAAATGCATTAATTTAATTACGGTACGTTCGATCGATCTGAAATTTTGATATGATGCATTTTTAGGTCAGACGGGTCCGTGTGCCAAATTTCAGCTCGATCGGATCACGGGAAGTGGGTCATTTTTGACTTTTGTTTTTCCGCCCGCCCAAGACAGAGAGAGATGATGACAGAGACGCCGGTGAAGTTAATATAAGGGATTTAATAAAACAAACCCGTAAAAACAAAGTTTTTGACTATAAATCCCTTATATATAAGACATAACTAACAGTATTTTTTATTTTCAAACTCTTAACTCAACTTTGCTTCATAACCCTAGGGGGGGGGGACTGAGCTCAGCATGACACGTAAAATGTAAACAAAAGCACGCGGGTACGTCGATGGGTCGCGTCAACGCATCAACTCAAACTCACGTGGGGAAAAAAACAATAACAAACCGTGAATTTGAATTACATACCTCATATAAGGATAAACTAAAAATGCATTAATTTAATTACGGTACGATCGATCGATCTGAAATTTTGATACGATGCATTGTTAGGTCAGACGGGCCCGTGTGCCAAATTTCAGCTCGATCGGATCACGGAAGTGGGGTCATTTTTTACTTTTATTTTTCCGCCCGCCCGCCCATGAGATGACGACAGACAGAGAGAGACGGCGGTGAAGTTAATATAGGGATTTAAAAACAAACCCGTAAAAACAAAGTTTTTGACTCTAAATCCCTTATATATGAGACATAACTAACAGTATTGATTATTTTCAAACATTTACAGACTGAATCTGTCTTAACTCAAGTTTGCTTCATAACCCTGTGGGTGAGAGGGGAAAAGTCTGGTCACCGATTCGCTTGACCGAGCTCAGCGTGACACGTAAAATGTA
The DNA here is from genome assembly GCA_944989445.1 of Ampullaceana balthica. Taxonomy (NCBI): domain Eukaryota; kingdom Metazoa; phylum Mollusca; class Gastropoda; family Lymnaeidae; genus Ampullaceana; species Ampullaceana balthica. Next base: position 194,976 of record CALYLW010000447.1, on the reverse strand, counting down.
AACAAAAGCGCCCCGGTGCTTCGATGGGTCGCCTCAACGCGTCTACTCAAACTTTCACGTGGAAAAAAAACAATAACAAACAGTGAATTTGAATTACATACCTCATATAAGGATAAACTAAAAATGCATTAATTTAATTACGGTACGTTCGATCGATCTGAAATTTTGATACGATGCATTGTTAGGTCAGACGGGTCCGTGTGCCAAATTTCAGCTCGATCGGATCACGGGAAGTGGGTCATTTTTGACTTTTGTTTTTCCGCCCGCCCGCCCATGAGATGATGACAGACAGACAGAGACGGCCGCGAAGTTAATATAAGGGATTTTAAAAAGGGGGAAAAGAATGGGCACAAACACACATTTTTAAAATTTGAAAAAATAATATTTTCGCTGGGGCTTGAACCTTCCGCGTGTAACAGTACAAGGCTGAAGTGATAACCACTTCTCTACGAATCACATGTTATTCTGTGAAGGAACAACGCAAGTGAACGGAAGGGCCATTGTTCCCTATCTCTCCACCACCTCCGCTTGCCAAATCATAAACTGATTGGTCGACCCGAGCGAGGGTCATTCGTCCTGCTTATTTGAACATACTGTCTCTGGTGAATTATATATAGAGAAAATGGTATGTGATTGTGTAGCCGTTTTGTCCTTTTGTACGCTACTACCGGAGGCTTCCTAAAATCACAAATGAAGATAACTAGAAAGAACTTCTCTATCACCAACTAAGATAACTAGAAAGAACTTCTCTATCACAAACTAAGATAACAAGAAAGAACTTCTCTATCACCAACTAAGATAACTAGAAAGAACTTCTCTATCACCAACTAAGATAACTAGAAAGAACTTCTCTATCACAAACTAAGATAACAAGAAAGAACTTCTCTATCACCAACTAAGATAACTAGAAAGAACTTCTCTATCACCAACTAAGATAACTAGAAAGAACTTCTCTATCACAAACTAAGATAACAAGAAAGAACTTCTCTATCACCAACTAAGATAACTAGAAAGAACTTCTCTATCACCAACTAAGATAACTAGAAAGAACTTCTCTATCACCAACTAAGATAACTAGAAAGAACTTCTCTATCACAAATGGAATTGCAAACTTCATTGGGGTATTTTCACTTTCAGAGACTTATGAAGACGAGACATCATCAACAATACAGATTGAAATAAACTTTTAAGGACGGAGCATAGCAACACATGAAACAGAATCAGATTTTTAAATAAGAACACAGACTTAATTAGACTCATATATGGGAAACAATACAAACACAGACTGATATAGACCACCCTTCGTCACTGACCACACTTCAACACTGACCACCCCACCTCACTGACCACACTTCAACACTGACCAGCCTTCATCGCTGAATCAGGCCAGGAACCAAATTAAAGTGAAGCCCCGATAGGCCCTCAAAGTTAAAGAAAAAGATGGCACTGTCTCGGTCAGAAGGAGGTCATAGTAGGTCAGTGTCCAAGAGGTCAGACATATATTCCCCCCCTCCCCTTCTTCCAAGCCCCTGTTATACGTCGGTCTCAAGCTTTGGAGGGGGGGGGTTGTTCAGCAAATTGTAACGAGTTTTGTTTGTCTCAGCCCCTTACTCCTTAAATGTACTTACCAGGGTTCTAGACTCAGACATACAACGGTCACTATAACTCGGCTCACTCAATTATAAGACCGGTTGAAGACAAACAAGACTGAGCCTTTTCTGATTCTGAACACGTTATATAAATGTCCACTTCTTTATGTTTGGCATACTTGTAAAATGAATTCCATTTATTGTTAAAACCATCAACAATTTTGTTTCATTGTAAAATCTAGACAGCTGCTGTGGTCCACGATTCAAATTTCTGACGTAAGACAAAAAGCGTAGCCAGAAATATTTTGCCCGGAGGCAAAGTATAAATTTTGAGCCCCTGCCGTTAAAATAGTATCTTACCCGTGTTTAATTGCATTTGATATTTTGCAGCGTTGTAAGCCACGTTTTGGCGCCCCTTTACATTAGCGCCGGGGGACATATGCACCCCCTGCCACTACCACGATAGGCCTCTGATGTAAGATCAAGTCAGAAAGTCCCCCATGTTAGAATGAATTGCATGCCTCGTATTCCGTGTGGCCTGCTAGTTGCTAGTAACACAGTGTTACCGGCGACCGCATGACAAGCAATAATTTAAACTTAAGGGCCGTCCATAAATGAAGTCACGCGCCTAGGGGGGGGGGAGGGGGAGGGAGAGGGGGTCACGCATTTGTGACGATGTGTGATGAGGGAGAGGAGGGAGGCGGGGTGTTAAAGAAATGTGACGTCCCATCAAACCGCGCATCGTTTAATAAAAGGTCCGACTTAAATATTTTATTGCATACAGTTTATTTAATGACGTTTTCAATGGCGTCACGCGTGTTGCGATGTTAGTGTCGGCAACGCTCGTTTCACGGATGAACACGAGGCAGACGTTAACAAACGCCCGTCTTTATGTAGGATGCCCAGCCGCCCCAGCACAACCCCAAATTTTCAGGGGAGAGAAGAGACAACAATAGACTATAGACCAGGGGTCGGGAAACCATGGCTCGCGAGCCAGATGTGGCTCTACTGATGGCTGCATCTGGCTCTCAGACAAATTTTCGTTTATAAAAAAAATATAAAAAATAAAAATAAAAAAGGTTATTCACATACATTTGATTTAAAAATTAATTGCATATAAAAAAACAGCAGAACGATGTTATTAAAAATTATATCAGAGGCAAAGTTATTGTATGTTTAGTGTTGTAATAATACAACATGCACACATTTACTGGAATTTTAAACGCCTTTATTTAACTCACACTGTTTGCATGTTGTATGTTGTATGTTGTATCCGTCAAATCTTGTAACGTAAAATTAAACCACTTCTGATGGTCCTAGAGATCTCAATATTTTACCACAGATAGATCTTGGATGACAATACATTGTATCAAAATTTCAGATCGATCGAATCTACCGTAATTAAATAAATGCATTTTTAAGTTTATATTTATATATAATCTGTATCCGTGCTATTCTTGACTTTCACGTGAATGTCACCGGAGTTCACCACCAGCCATCGGTGACCACATTCCAGGTGTTAAACAGCTCAGTAATACGAAACTAAATCTAAATTGACATGATAATACAAGAGGAACAACTGGAATTTGTGTAGCCTAGTTGGCCGAATTGTTAACGTAATGGATTTAAAGAAATCTAAATCCGTGAACTTATCGACTGCACGCTTTTATGTGCAGTCGATAGGTTCACGGATTGAAATCGTTTATATTTTTTATTTTTGGTGCACGTTCTATATGTAAATAAAAGCGTGTGCTTTTTAAAATTAAAAAAAAATATTTTATTTAGTTTTAAACATAATGTATGGCTCTCACAGAAATATGTGGATTTTTTATCGCTCTTTCAGACAAAAAGTTTCCCGACCCCTGCTATAGACAGTTTATCAGCATACAAAATATCAACACCACTTTTAATTTTATTTGGCGAACTCATCCAAGATTGCAGAAAATATTTGTTTAGCTTCAACACCAGAAAAGTGACGAAGGTATTTGGCAAGACTTGACCGCGTGATCTCCCTTGAACCCTAGTTGACCTCATGTAACATTGCACCTCATTGGGCATGCGCAATGACATTCTATGTGTTGTCGCAAATTACCGAAATAAAATCACCCCCCCACCCCCCCCAAAAAAAAATCCACAACAACGGAGATATCGTGTTTTTATTACATTTACAGTAATATTAAACGGATATATCGTGTTTTTATTACATTTACAGTAATATTAAACGGAGATATCGTGTTTTTATTACATTTACAGTAATATTAAAAAAGCTTATACGCCAACTCGCTGAATCTGTTTTTATGTAAGGATTCCTTCCACTACACCACTCTCAGGAAAAGTAAAAAAAACAAGGAAAAAAAAACCCACAACTTTTCACGGAAAAAGCCGGAATAGGATCGTTTATTTTAAGACAGTCAAGTGTGATGCGGTAATTGTAGAGCAGCTGGGCATAGCGACAAATATCTTGAATTGATGCGAGGCGAGCGATTAATGCTGCTATTAAAGAATCAATAATATCGTTAAAAAAAAACAACGCTTGGCCACGATGACTCGAGTAGGATGTCAATATTTTGTCTCCCTCCTTTGGCATCTTCAACGTTTTATCAGAGGCAGAAGAGTTTTAGAGGGATATAAAGGGTAATTTGTATTGGTACATATGATTAATTAGTTTGCGTAAGGAGATTAGGGGTAATTTTAGGAAACAAAATTTCTCATGTCTCCATAAAGGTACCGTTGTCCACCTGATTGTAACGCCTGGATTCCTCATAACTGCCCCTGATGTCTTACATTTACCTTATGTGTCTTCAAAGTTAACTCATGTGTCTTCAAAGTTACCGGTTATGACTTCATAGTTACCTTTTGTGTCTTCAAAGTTACCTTTTGTGACTTCATGGTTACCTTTTGTGACTTCATAGTTACCTTTTGTGACTTCAAAGTTACCTTTGTGACTTCAAAGTTACCTTTTGTTGCTTCATAGTTACCTTTTGTGTCTTCAAAGTTACATTTTGTGACTTCATGGTTACCTTTTGTGACTTCATGGTTACCTTTTGTGACTTCATAGTTACCTTTTGTGTCTTCTTAGTTACCGTTTGTAACTTCATAGTTACCTTTTGTAACTTCATAGTTACCTTTTGTGACTTCAAAGTTACCTTTTGTGTCTTCTTAGTTACCGTTTGTAACTTCATAGTTACCTTTTGTGACTTCATAGTTACCTTTTGTGACTTCATAGTTACCTTTTGTGACTTCAAAGTTACCTTTTGTGACTTCAAAGTTACCTTTTGTTGCTTCATAGTTACCTTTTTGTGAATTCATAGTTACCTTTTGTGACTTCATAGTTACCTTTTGTGACTTCATAGTTACCTTTTGTGACTTCACAGTTACCTTTTGTGTCTTCATAGTTACCTTTTGTGACTTCATAGTTACCTTTGTGTCTTCATAGTTAACTTTTGGCTACCTACTTAGTTTTGCGTCCCCGTAAATACATTTGTCTCATCTGAATACCCTATCCTCTCACATACAGAGAAAAGACTCCAACAACTGGTGAATAGATTCTCGGAGGCAGGTAAGGAATTCGGTCTAACAATAAGCCTCAAAGATACCAAGATTATGGGACAAGGCACAGACTGCCTCCCAGCAATCTCCATTGAGGGAAACACCTTGGATGTTGCCGAGGAATACAACTACTTGGGGAGTAACATCCCAAGCCCACTCTTCCTGGAAAAAAAAAGAAACTAGAATTGGTAAGGCCATATCGTTAATGGCAAGGCTTAACCAAAGAGTGTGGAACAATGCGCAGCTCACGGACAGCACAAAAAGCTCTTTGGACCAGGTCTGCGGGCTCGGCACACTCCTTTATGGAAGCGGCGAGTGCTGGACGACATACTAGAAGCAAATAAAGCAGCTCAACAGTTTCCACTTGCGATGTTTGCATAGGTTCCTACACATCAAGTGGCAGGATAGCATCACACATGTGGAGGTGCCTAGGAGAGGCCATATATTGAGTATGACCTCAATCCTGATTGAGAGACGCATGCGGTGGTTAGGCAATGTTCACAGGACGGATCCGGAACGTATTCCAGGAGCCCCGCAGTAGGGAAAGCTGGCAACTGGTCATAGAAAAAGAGGTCGCCCTTGCCTGCGCTACAAGGACGCCTGCAAGAAAGACATGTTACTGGCGCGCATCGACCACAAAACCTCAGGAACGCATCCTCTTGACATACTAGGGTAGCGAGGGTACTCAAGCCGCAGCATCCACCCTCACATCTAGGGATCAAGAGAGAAGAGCCAGGAGAAAGGCGAGGTAAAGAGGACCAGGAGACAACGCCATCGTCCCTCGAGGACGGACAGATGCCAACCATACAACCGATCATCATACAACTTTGGGAGGTTGTTGAGTACGTTTCCGGGAGCGTAACTGGCGAACACATTATTTTCAAAAAATTAACACTCATTGGGGACCAGGGGCCCTTGTTACCCTATGAGATACCCCATATTTTTTCTATACTTCTCCTTGTTACCCTATGAAGTACCCCTTATTTTTCGTTATTCTTCTCGTTACCCTATCAAATACATACCATGTGGCTATAAAAATTCATCCCGTTGTTGCCTTTATTAGACCGCCCTTGCCGCAGATTAAAAGTGAAGGGGGAGGTAATGAAGTTCTGACGGGTGAGTGAGTTGAACCATGTTTACTGACCCCTGATCGATGGCGAGTGAATCTAGCGCCGCTTGGCTGGGGGAGTGGGTGGGGTGGTCAAAGTGAGCGGTTATTTCCTCCGGGGGGCGGGACACGATCTAAGGGGCCATAACCTGGGACGTAATATCTGCAGAGTTCGCAAACGTACTTGTTTGGCCGCGGGGTGCAAGTAGGAACTAATCAACACAGGCCGTGGTGGGTGGGATAATGGCTGAGATGTGGGGCGGCATCGATGACATTTTAGCGCCCATGGTCACCCTTATCTTTTATCGAGGGAAATCTGCGAGCTTATAAAACTGTGAGACATGCATGCATGTCTGTCCAATTGTTTTCACTTATATTTTAAAAAGTTCACCAGCTGTTAGGATATCGTCTAAAACAGTGCTACTCAAACTTTTTAGTATGGTGGACCGGCAGGAATTTTTCCATTCCCCCAAGGACCGGTGAACTATTTTCTCTGTACTGACGTGGTAGCGAAATGTAATTTAGTTCATTATTATATTTGTAAAGAGCAGAGGAACAAACTAGGGCAGAATCAGTCGGGAAAAGAGCGAGGAGAAGGCCAGGCAACACTGCCCCACTGCTTTCGTGTGTGTGTCATGCAGAAGAGACTGCCACTCAAGGATTGGTCTCATCAGCCACACCAAGAGCTGCAGATAATAAAGATAAATCTATCGGCTTTTGTAGACGGACAGATGCCATACATATTTGTAAAATGTGTTTCATTATATTTTTTTAGTGCTTATTGCCAAAAAATTGACATATTCTATAGTATGGTATTAATGTTTGCAAATGGAGTATTATAATTAAATTTTTACCATGTTTTTATTAACTTGCTTTCGTGTCTGTCTGTCCGCAATTTTTCAAATTTGCCAACGTAAAATTAAACCACTTCTGATGGTCCTAGAGAGTTCAAATTTTTACCAAAGATAGATCTTTGATGACAATACATTGTGTCAAAATTTCAGATAGATCGAATGTACTGCAATTTAATTAATGCATTTTAGTTTATCTCTATATAAGCATCTGTATCAGACTGCCGTTGTTCGATTTCACGTGGCGAGTTCACCCCGTGACCAAATTGACGTGGTATTAACGTTGGGCGGGTGCTGAAGAGGCGTTTGGTAAAATAAATAGAGGTAAAAAAGATTTTTTAAAAAAAAACGTTTTTATTAGTGGACTAAAAGATTAAAATAAATAAAGTTAAAAAAAGATTTTAAAAAAAGATTTAAAGAAAACCCCGTTTTTATAAGGGGACAAAAAAGAAGAAAATAAGTTAAAACTTATGCGGTCAAGCGATTCAAGTACTTTGATTTATTATGACTAAAAACGTAGGGAGGGTGCTTATGGGGTTTTACATATGCAGTTCACTCATTCTCTCACTTTTAGATCTCTTTTGTCTTCTAAATTATAAATCTTTAATTTTTATATCAAACACCCGCCCCACGTTTTTAGTCATATTAAATGAAAGTACTTGAACGCATAAGTTTTAACTTATTTTCTTCTTTTTAGTCCCCTTATAAAAACGTGGTTTTTAAAAATCCTGTTTTACCTTTATTTATTCTGTCCTTTCTTGGGAACTTCAGCGGACCAGCACCGGTCCGCGGACCACCGCTTTGAGAAGCACTGGTCTAAAACACCATCTTTCAATTAAGAATTACATTTTTTTGGTACTCCAATTGCGTTTTTAATGCAATGTCTTCTGTCTTGTTTTGAATTACTTGCGACCTGACCTGGAAATCTGACCTAATTGATCCAACACGATTGGACGTCTTTGATCCAAACATGTCCTGTGATTGGATGCCTTAGCAGGAAGTTGCGTGAAAACCTCTCGTATTCATGAACAAGGGAATTAAGAAGCGTTGTTTTGAGCACCATTGGATTAAATACAAGGGTTTGATGCAGTCAGGCGTGCGTGTGGTTGAGTGTTTAGGTATGTGTGTGTGGATTTGTGTGTGTGTGTGTACGTGTGTGTGTGTGTGCGTGCATGTGTGTGTGTGTGTGTGCGTACATTCCTTGAACGTTTCAGTTTGTTTACGTACTCTGCGGGTAAACATTTTTAGGTGCGAATGAACTGAAGGAGATTGTGCCGTCCATTGGGAGGTCGGGGTGACAGTTCTTTGGCGCGCCATCTTGGCTGTTTCAGTGTTTCGGAGCTCACCAAAATAAAAGGCGGAAAAGTGATTTCATCAAATTTGTGTGGCCAAATTGGCACGAGTGCTGTTACCTCTGTCATTTGTTAAATATCAGGCTTACAATTCTTAAATAAATAAACTGTGCTCTTTCAAGACTTCATTGATGAACTATACTAGCATATGGGACCCATATACCAAGGTAAACTGAGATAAATTGCAAGAAATTTTAAAAAAAAAGAATAGCTGCAAGACTGATTATACAGTAGTTATCACAACCGACAAGAGTAACACCTTTGTTAAATTACTAAACCTAGAAACACTAAAGGACAGAAGAACAAACAGCAAAGTAGTCATAATTCATTAGGCATTAAATTCTAACTTGGCAATAAAACACAACAACAACGTAATCCACGACTCTGAAAGACAACACCATTAAAAGTTCTTCTCTTGTTCCACGTCCAAGAACATATACAAATCCTCCTTCTCCCCGTCTCACTTTCGGGCGTGGATTGGATTGACAGGAAAGAGCCAGGAAAACCAACACACTATCAACATTTATAACTCTAATAAAAAATTAATAAGCGTCGGACGCAATAATTTTCTGCATGGAAGGACAGTCTCTAGTCTCTAATGTATGAGACAAGATGAAATGTTGAGATTTTAGTAATGGAATTCTTAATGAAAGCATTTCATGAGCGATATGATTCCAAGACGGGGATGTGTAATAAAACAACAACCCCAAAGGTATGCTGGGATTGAGTGACGTAGACGGCGTTTCTGGCACGGGGTGGGTGCCGGGAAGACGAGCAAGATGAGATCGTGTTCAGAATGCAATAGAAATTTCTGGAGACAATTTCAATGGAACCCACTCTCTCACGGACCGTTCCATTACTGGTGTTGCCACAGAGCCTAAGGGGAGGCGCAGGGGGTGAGAGACGGCACAGTCAGTGTTTGCTCTGGGGCCCATCTGCTCAATTGTGTTACCACGGACTAGGGGTGTCAGGGCGTTCAAGGGGGGAATTCATGGGGATTATTGTTGTGAACCCTTGTGACCTGTGTGGGGAGAGGGAGCTGGGTGGGTTGGGGGCGAGCTGTTAATGTAATGGACAATATTCTCTATAATAGGGGGAAATACCGAGTGGATGGGGCGGTGGGGGTTTTGGGAGGGGTGTAAAGAAAGAGATATGGAGTCTTATGGAGGAGCCTGAATTCGGTGAATTTAAAAGTAATATATATATATATATATTTGTAAACATTTATATATATATATTTGTAAACATTTATATATATATTAAAAATTAAACTGGGGACACGGTGATTAAACGAAGACACAGTACTACTGAGACCGAGACGGGGGGAAGGGGGGTGTATTTCAGCAGGAGTGGGGAAAGTCCTGTTCAAGCTAACTGACATGTATATAAAAGTGCCAAAAATGGATCAAAGGTTGACAAAGGCGTTGTTATAGGTTATTTTGTGCCTTTGGACAAACTTTGAAATTCACCCCAACCTCCCATTTAATACCCTTGCCCACTTATTATAATTTAACGTCGTAAGCCTTATTTTAACCCCCCCCCCATTTAATACCCTTTTCCACTTATTATAATTTAACGTCATAAGCCTTATTTTTACACCCCCCCTTACTTTTCGCTACGCTCCTAAATGTGGATACTAGTGGACAAATTTTCTTTGGTCGACAAACTCATTCATTTATATTTTGAAGTCCTTGAAACCAGATCCTAAATATCAATTATGGACCTGCAGAGCGAATTGTCCCGAATAAATGGCGGATGAATTACAATATCTGATCAGTTGCCTACACGACCAGAGAGAAACGCTAAAAAAAATCTACCAGGTTATGAACCCCTTCGTTGTCTCTGCTCGTGCTCCATGTCTGGCTTCTGTGATCATTGTTAAACAAGAAGTGTAGAGTGTCATACGCTTCAATCAATGCAGCAGTGCAAATTCGGAATTTCCTAAAAGAAACATTAGAAGATTTCTGAAACTATTGAGACTGTCAAAGATTATCTGTTTCAAAGAAGATGGACACCGCTGTTTAGCTGTTTACTGAGATTTACTGCGGCTGGATAGTGAAGTCAATAGTGCGCTCGTCTCACAAGCTGAGGGGCGTAGGATCTACCCCACGTTAAAGCCACAATAAAAATGTTGATAAATGACTAACGCTAAGAAAGTCCTCCACTGACCTGGAGAGGAGAGAGGAGATGGGCGCCGCCAAGGTCTACCAAGCCCCGAGAAAGCTCTAATGGAAACAATATAACCCACAACGACCACGAGGTTATGGGACACACACACACACACACACTGCACCTTCTCACCACTCTCTACAACTCACTCGCCTTCACTTTCTATATCTCCAGTCACTAAACCCGTCTGCCCTTTCCTTCCTATCGCTTGTGATTTATGAGCTGAGATAATTCATTAGGAAGGGATACATGTGCCAGAGTGTAAGTTACCTCACTGGCGTGATTATAGCGCGATGATTTTTTATATATTCACGCGTAGCGTCTGACTGTCGCAAAAACTTTACATCGATTTTTAAACCACTCTGCGGTATCCTATCGAGCTGAAATTTTGCATGCAGACTCGTGGAGACGATAAAAATGATCTATCGAAATTTCACACCGATCGAATGTAATGTAAATAATTTAATGATTTTTTAAAAAAGATTGTCTCTGTGTATCACTATGTAGCATGTAAATATTTATGCTAGTCTGTCACGCGGTGCGTATTATATTGAACATACTTTTATAATATTTCCCGATCTGTAAATGTTTATGCTAGTCTGTCGCGCGGTGCGTATTATATTGAAGATACCTTTAGTTATGTCTCATATTTAAAGGATTTATAGTCAAATGGTTTTTTTTTCTCCATCAGACAATACCATCTCAAAAACAGATCTCGCGTTATTTTCTTAGTCTTTCACTTTAAAAAGTACCTGAACTTAGACCACCTTCTATAAAACTCCCGACAAGCATAGTTAAAGCTAGAAAACATAGGAGGCTAACGTTATTCAACATATTTTGTTGTAGCTAGGGCTGCCAATACTGTTGAACAAAGAAGCTGCCCGGGTACCCGTCCAAAATTTAAACGGGCACCCGGGTTACCCGTTCGAAATGCCTCAAAATTTTCGCCGTCATGCCCGCTATTAGCCTTATCCTTCTTTGATCATTATCAAAATGCAAATTTAGATGTAATGAATCGGCGATGTAAAAAGGATGATATTGAAATACTACTATAGTACAGTGGTGTAAAAACTATGAGCAGAGGGGTGCCAAAGTGATTTTTTTGGGGGGGGGGTGGATGGGGCTATACAAAGTCTTATAAAGATAAAGGGCGGTAATCGTATGATGACATGGCGTGTTACTTCTAGTTCATAGCTGAGAACTGTTGTAATTATCCAAACTATCCGGGGCTTGCCCCTATTGAGTGACATTTCAGTAAAATGTTCACGGGTATCCGGGGGCAATTTTACTACCCGGGTAATTATTGCTCGGCAACCCGTTTACAGGCCTAGTTGTAACAGTAAACTTTTGGGCCATTTTATTAATTTTATTGTAAATTAAAATTACTTGTATACTACATTTTTATTTTATTCTTGTTTTTAAGGTGTATTTTTCTTGAAATGGATTAGAAAAAATGACTGTCTTTTTCTATTCACGGTCGTGCTTTATTCGGGCCAATACGACAATTTTTTAAATTATAAAGCTATACACTAAGCACTTTCTTTCTTAATCATTTTCTATGTTACGATTAAATATTATTTTGGGGAAAAGATTAGCGAGGAGAGTGATTGTTTGGCAGTTTTTAACGGTAAGTTTAAGATACGTTCGGAAAAATATATAACCGTTCCATCCAAGATCGAAAATCTCAAAAATAAAATTCCCATTGTTTAAAGCAGTGGTCCCCAACCTTTTTATCGCCGAGGGCCGGTCAACACTTTAAATTTTTACAGCGGACCGCTGAGTTTGGTGGAAGTAAGGTTGGACGTTGATAATTATTGTATTTTGTAATGTTGTGATTTAATAATTTTAATTTAATTGCATTTTAACATGCCTTCAAAATAAAATAGTAGATGAATAACATGCATACAGGGTATGAGTGAGCCTGACAGAACGTAAAAAAACAAACCCGTAAAAACAAAGTTTTTGACTATAAATCCCTTAGATATGAGACATAACTAACAGTATTGATTATGTTCAAACACGACAAACATTTACAGACTGAATCTGTCTTAACTGCCATTTGCTTTATAACCCGGGTGGGTGGGGGTGGGAGAGGGGAAAGATCTGGTCACCGATCGCTGGATCGAGCTCAGCGTGACACGTAAAATGTAAACAAAAGCACCCGGTACATCGCTCCAACACGCGAACTGAGATGTCACGTGAAAAAAACACAATAACAAACCGTGAAATTGAATTACATACCTCGTATAGAGATAAAATAAAAATGCATTAATTTAATAACGTGTACGTTTCGATTGATCTGAATTTTTGATACGATGCATTGTTAGGTGACACGGGTCCGTGTGCCAAATTTCAGCTCGATGCCTTCACGGGAAGTGGGTCATTTTTTGACTACTGCTTTTCCGCGGTGCCCGCCCAAGGCTACGTTTATAGAGGCGGCGGGTAGGCGGGTTGCCGCAAGCTGGTTACTCGCGCTAGAAAACCGCGCCTAATCACTCGCGCGGTTGGTGTTTATAGTAAAAGCGGGAAAAAGCCAGACGACACGCAGTGAACTACGTCACCAAGCTCACAGGTGTGGTTGATTCCAGGAAATATTTGTAAACATAACCTTGAACTAGAAAAAGCTATGGACTATTAACAACTGTGTCAGTGTGAATTATATTATAAATAAAGGAACTTAAGTCGTATCCATTCATGGTGTGAAGAGTTTGATAATTGCAATTTTTGGAAATGGACAAAAGACAAGATATTTTTGCAGCAATACAAATTAAAAGTCAAGAAAAAAGGCAAGGTATGAGAAACCAGAGTTTGCCAAACCAAGGCAACAGACAAACTATTTGCTGGTACTGTAACAAGCCAGGACATATGGTAAAGCAGTGTTACCACAATAAAGGACAACCAAATAGGGTGTCACCTAATGGCAGCCCTATAAGAAAGAAAACAGAAGAAAGATCAAGACAATATCACTTTGAAAACAAAGGTAGACAAGCATGGAGAGAAAAATATAATCATAATTCCAGACATAGAGATTATGATGAAAGTAGACAATCATGGAGAGACAGATATAATCACAATTCCATATATAGAGATTATAATCAAAGCAGAAGATCATGGAGAGGCAGATATAGTTTTGATTCCAGAATAAGAAATTTTGATCAGCCATTGAGAAAGAATGAAAACCAAGACATGAATGATAGAAAAATAATAAAGTTGAATCGATCACAAATAGAAACTATTGACACTGTAGCCACTATTGACAATCACATGTATGATAAAAGGAATGAAGACCATAATAGCAGAGACAAAGATGGTACTAGTGAGTCTGAAACCATTCGTGTGAAATCATCTGAAGTAGGAACAACAATTGATTGTGTATTAAGCAGAAATTCTATTGAATTATCTGGAAGCAAAAATGATATCTCAAAAGCTAAACGACTTATTCAAGATGCTGGAATTAATATTGTGAATGGACATAATCGAAGTCGTGGTTGGTGAATTATTGAACATTTAACAGTCTGAAGAAACATTCAAAGCCCATCTGTTTGAATTCACAGTCCCGCGCGGCAACGCGGAACAAGAACTAGCAACTAGTTCTGGTAATTACCCGCGCCGGTCCATTAATTTGTCGCCTCGAGACACCCGCGTCCTCTATGAACACCTGCAAAGCAAAAATAGAAACATTCCTCGCGCGAGTTCACGCGGGTCGACTCGCGCGTGGGATTTCCCGAAACCCACCGCCTCTATAAACGTAGCCCAAGACAGACAGAGAGACAGAGACGGCGGTGAAGTTAATATAAGTGATTTTAAAAACCACGAACGTTTCGGCAAAGAGCCTTACCCAACAAACAAATAGTACACAAATAAAACGAATATAAAGAAATATAAAAAATAAAAACTTAGCTGCGGTGAAATCCAAAGAGTCCATGAGAGCGATTCATTGCTTTATTAGACATGTTAACATAGACTTATATACCATAGACTAAAGGTCGTATTCATAATAAGGTCGTAGACAAAAGGTCGTAGACATAAGGTCCAGACATATGGTCGTAGTCTTAAAGACATACGGTAGTAAACATAAGTTCTAGACATACGGTCGTAGATATACGGTCGTTGACATACGGTCGTCGACACAAGGGCGTAGACTCGCAGAAATAGGCATACTGTGATTGAAACATAGTATTTTGGTAATAGAGATATGGTAATAGACATGGTATTATACATACGGCCATAGACATACAGAAATTGACATATGGCAATAGAAATATGGTAATAGGCATATACTCGTACATTATAATCGATAGGCATATGTTCCAAAATATAAAGATTGAAGTTGTTTTTTTTATGGGCCAACAGAAAGCTTTAAAAAAAAATTAATTATTTTTAAAAAATGGTAAGTGAAATACTGAAAAATAAATAAAAAAATCTCCAAGATTCAATGTTGAAATGGCAATCATAGCATTCGTCCAGTGTAACCTGGACCAAGCGTAACAAATAGAGGATCAGCTTGGAATGCGTGAAATTTAAGTCCGGACACAGAAGTCCTGAAGTTCTACGCCACCCCTGGAGCCCAGGTAGTGTGATGCGAGTCAACGAATCCAAGGGCGGATACTGGCTTATTTGAAGTAACTAGATACGACCCGCGACGTAGCATACGCCGCAGACTTGCTCATAGATAGCGCAAAGAATAGGGGGATAGAACCAGAGCCGCCTTGACACCATTTTGGGCCCCCGGGCAAAGAAATAGTGTTGGGCACCTGGGGAAAGAAAGAGTGCACCCCCTCCCCGCAGGAATAAAAAATTAATATACATAATATATATAAATAAACATATAAATTCTCATGGTGCCCCTATGCTCGTGGGCCCCCGGGCAAATGCCCAGTGGGCCTATGCGTTAAGACGGCCCTGGATAGAACGGACACAAGCAGCAGCATGAAGAAATGGGAACAACGAGAGCGAACGTTGGGGGAACCGCCGACGCATTTTTTGTTTCGAGACATGCGCACTGCGTTGAGCCCCCCTTCCCTTTTTGCACTATCCTCGCTTGCCAACCATAAACTGTGATTCGTCGACCCTAGCGAGGGTCATTCGTCATGCTTATTTGCTCACGTGTGCTTGTCCTAATTTCTGGTGAATTATATATAAAGACTAGCGTATCACCCGTCAAAAATGACGGAAGTTTTCAAAATAAATACACATCAGATTAAAAAATAACGTAATACAGAACTTTCATTTATTTTCTTTATTTTTATTTGATTTATTTATCATCATATTGAACAATTTTATGCGAACGTTCGAAAAGTGTTATTTTTGGTGCAGTAATTTGGTGCGCTGCTTTCTAAAATTAGTTACATTACATTACAACCATACAGAGCACGGAAATTATGTACATTGATTAACATAAGTAACTTATCCGTGTTTGATAAATACGAAATATTAAACTTGCTGAAATGTACACAAAGTATTTCATAATAATTATAAATCCTCGAAACTTATTTTTTCATCGTTCCCTTTTCAAAAAATTAAAATATAAGTATAAGACAATGACGTTATTTAATATTTCTATACAAAATTGATCGCAGCGCCACCTAACAGCCTTATAATTACATCCACCCATACATACAGACAACGGGAATTACGTATATTGATAGATGGGGGCTGGATCTTCCCCATGGAGGCATTTAAAAAAATTATTATTATTGGAAAAAAAATGCCACGAATGATGAATTATTTCTATCACGTATTTCAGAATACCAAACACCGTGTGTGTTCACTAGATTAGTAACAAAGGCTTAGCTTAGAATGGTGTCACCCAGGCACGGATACAGATTTATTTTGGACGCTTCCTCTGAGGACGAGACTCCAGCCACCTCTTTATTCTAAGGAAGATCAACGATTTGATGCTGACCAGTGAGGTCAATTGGTCACTTCGAACAGTCGACTAAGTGATGATGATACCAGTGGGGTCAAGTGGTCACTTAGAAAAGTTGACTGATTGCAACTGTTTTAATATCTGTCGATGTTCAGTTGTCTTTTTTTTCAGTTTTGAGTTTCTTCTTCTGTTTTGATGTCTGTGTCTGTTTAGATGTGCCCTGATGTTCAGATGACTACTCGTGTTTTGATGTCTGTGTCTGTTTAGATGCGTCCTGATGTTCAGATGACTACTCGTGTTTTGATGTCTGTGTCTGTTGAGATGCGTCCTGATGTTCAGATGACTACTCGTGTTTTGATGTCTGTGTCTGTTGAGATGTGTCCTGATGTTTAGATGACTACTCGTGTTTTGATGTCTGTGTCTGTTTAGATGTGCCCTGATGTTCAGATGACTACTCGTGTTTTGATGTCTGTGTCTGTTTAGATGTGCCCTGATGTTCAGATGACTACTCGTGTTTTGATGTCTGTGTCTGTTTAGATGTGTCCTGATGTTAAGATGACTGCTGATGTTTTGATGTTAAAAATACCGATTTCCCAGCGAAGACCATTTAGAAGGTTTTAAAACAATCTGCCACTTATTTTGGGTCACAGACCTGGAAAAATGAAACCAACAAGTCTGCTGTCTAAAACTCTCAAGCTATGACAAGATTCCGGACTTAAGAAAACTATTTGCATGTTGTTTCTGATGAGTACATTGTCCCAGATGTTTTTTTAAAAAGAGAACCGTCTTAGCCGGCAAAGTAAAGGATATTTTTAAAATTTTCAACGATCAACAACAGTTTTTACAAGTTCCCGGCCATTGGTTCCCAACCTTTTTTTCCCTTTCGATTCTCGGCGCAATGGCAAATCCGCAGTTTGTCAAAAATTCTATTAATTTAAAAAAAAACGGTAAAATATAAATCTGAAAAAAAAAGAGAGAAAACTCAAGTTGCAACTAACTTATAAGACTCGTATTTTAGGTGCCGAGGCGCCACCTAGTGGTCAGTCGTAGAGACTTCTGGAAGCCATCATTACAGAGTCAGAGATTTGCCTTGGTCCTACTAGATGTCTCACCCTGTACCGCTCAATGGAAATAACGTACTTGGAAAGGTTGTCTTGTTTCGCCGCGAGATTTAACAACTAGCCTTGGCCAGTTAAGGAATGAGTATCTTCATAAATTTAAATCCACGATCCTGTCCTCATATCCTAACACCCTCTTGTTCTCCAATCCTCCCCCCTCTTGTGCCCTCAATAAATTACCGCTCTTCGATTCAACTCGAAGAGAAACGCAATCACCGAAGCAAAGTTTCGAGGCCATTTCCCCCGCCTTAAATTAGCATAGAACAACATCTCGTGTCAGACTGCTATGTTATCCCGCACACGACGTGTTTGATCGACTCCTGGCGTCTCTACAGTTTACAGGCTGCTTCTATTTGACTTGGGAAAAAAAGGAAGAATAGTTAGAATGGGATGACATTAGGACATCTGTCGCTCTGCTTACACCGCCATCCGTCAGATCAGCTCATTCCGCCACTGTCTCACAGTTATTGCAACTAAATCTCCATTCTGTGTTCTCTTTCTCTCGTCTTGATTATTGCAAATCTCTTATTTCAGGTTCACCGAAATAATTCATGGAAAAACTACGAAAATTCAGAAATTCAGCTGGTAGATTAGTTTCTATAGAAAAAAGCGACCATTTTACTCCACTGCTTCTTTCATTTCCTTGTCTCCCGGTACAAGCAAGCATTGATTACAAACTTCCATCCATTCCCTTTCTCAATCTTTTCTCCGACTCATGCCCTTCCTGTTGCACCAAACTTTTCGCTGTCTGCCCCCCCATCCTCGTCCCTTACTCTCTCCAGCAGACACACGCATTTTTAAATCCCTTATATTAACTTCACCGCAGTCTCATCATCATCTCTCTCTCTCTCTCTGTCTTGGGCGGGCGGAAAAACAAAAGTCGAAAATGACCCTTTTCCCGTGATCCGATCGAGCTGAAATTTGGCACACGGACCCGTCTCACCTAACAATGCATCGTATCAAAATTTCAGATCGATCGAAGGTACCGTAATTAAATTAATGCATTTTTAGTTTATCCTAATATAACGTATGTAATTCAAACTCACTGTTTGTTATTGTTTTTTTTCCACGTGAAAGTTTGAGTTGACGCGTTGAGGCGACCCATCGAAGTACCGGCGTGCTTTTGTTTTTTTCCCCACGTGAGAGTTTGAGTTGACGCTTTGACGTCGACCCATCGAAGTACCGGCGTGCTCTTGTTTACATTTTACGTGTCATGCTGATCTCGGCCCAAAAACAAAGTTTTTTTGACTATAAATCCCTTATATATGAGACATAACTAACAGTATTGATTATTTTCAGACGCGACAAACATTTACAGACTGAATCTGTCTTAACTCAACTTTGCTTCATAACCCTAGGGGGGGGACCGAGCTCAGCATGACACGTAAAATGTAAACAAAAGCACGCCGGTACTTCGATGGGTCGCGTCAATGCATCAACTCAAACTCTCACGTGGGAAAAAAACAATAACAAACAGTGAATTTGAATTACATACGTTATATAAGGATACACTAAAAATGCATTAATTTAATTACGGTACGTTCGATCGATCTGAAATTTTGATACGATGCATTGTTAGGTGAGACGAGTCCGTGTGCATATTTCAGCTCGATCGGATCACGGGAAGTGGGTCATTTTTTACTTTTGTTTTTCCGCCCGCCCAAGACAGAGATGACGACAGAGACGGCGGTGAAGTTAATATAAGGGATTTAATAAAACAAACCCGTAAAAAGAAAGTTTTTGACTATAAATCCCTTATATATGAGACATAACTAACAGTATTGATTATTTTCAAACACGACAAACATTTACAGACTGAATCTGTCTTAACTCAACTTTGCTTCATAACCCTGGAGGGGGAGAGGGGAAAAGTCTGGTCACCGATTCGCTTGACCGAGCTCAGCGTGACACGTAAAATGTAAACAAAAGCACCCCGGTACTTCGATGGGGTCGCCTCAACGCGTCAACTCAAACTTTCACGTGGAAAAAAACCAATAACAAACAGTGAATTTGAATTACATACGTTATATAAGGATAAACTAAAAATGCATTAATTTAATTACGGTACGTTCGATCGATCTGAAATTTTGATACGATGCATTGTTAGGTGAGACGGGTCCGTGTGCTAAATTTCAGCTCGATCGGATCACGGGAAGTGGGTCATTTTTGACTTTTGTTTTTCCGACCCGCCCAAGACAGAGAGAAGATGATGAGACGATGGTGAAGTTAATATAAGGGATTTAAAAAGGTTGGGGTGGGGGTGGTGGTGGCAACAATGCTTCTTGGGTTCATTTGCATTGTTCCTTCACAGAATAACATGTGATTCGTAGTATAGTGGTTATCACGTCCGCATTGCACGCGGAAAGTCTTGGGTTCAAGCCCCAGAGGGAATAATTAACAAAAAATTTAATGTTTTTTTTTATCTACCCGTTCCTCCCCCCCTTTTTTTTTGCGAACATTATTAAACCTAGGGTCGGCAAATCACAGTTTATGGTTGGCAAGGGATGGTAGTAAAGGGTGGGGGGG
Source organism: Ampullaceana balthica (assembly GCA_944989445.1). Taxonomy (NCBI): domain Eukaryota; kingdom Metazoa; phylum Mollusca; class Gastropoda; family Lymnaeidae; genus Ampullaceana; species Ampullaceana balthica. The sequence continues at coordinate 174,845 of CALYLW010000447.1, read as the reverse complement.
GCAGGTAACAACAATCGCTGTGCTCATGTCTCCACGCTTTCTCGTTTTTTCCCATTACTTCGTGCTGCTGTTTTTGTCCGTTCTCTCGACCCCTCACCCGTTCTTTGCTCTATCTTTGAGCAAGTCTGTGGCGTATGCTAGGCCCTGGGTCGTATCTTGTTATTATTAATATGGGACAGAAGGAAGTGATTAAAACATATATTAATGGAGCTATCCCAGGGAAGATAGAGAATAGAGGCAGCAAGTGACGAGAATGTCAATATTTTAGGTGTGAGCGTTATAGTGGAGATCGTTACCCAAAATATCGCAATTCGACCTCTAAATTTTTGTTGGTCAACAGGTCCTACTGTCTATGTGTTCAAAACGTTCAAAACAGCATATGTGTACCGTGTATACTCGTTCCAAAGCAGACAAAATCTAGGGGGAAAGGTCTTACGAGCGGGTCACAGGTGATTTCTACATGTACATTGATTATTGATGTTGTTATTGTAGATCATCAAGGTCCTTGGCTACATTCTACAAGATACGACTGCTCTACTAGAAGCTATAAAATATTATTAAACATCGGCACTTACCTCAATTATTTCCTTTAATTGATTTTTGTGAATGTTTTAATAAATTATTTAAATTTTTTTCACCGATTTAGCTTTTAGCTTAAATAAAAATGTGTACCATTTAGTGTAGGCTGTCCTATTATTTTTTTTGGGTCGGCTTACGAGCGGGTTACACGCTTTTGATACTATTCTCTTCCAAAAGACGGGGTCGGCTTATGGACGAACGGGCTATAGAACGAGTATGTACGGTAAATTGTTCTATGGTACATACCCCCGTTCACAGCTCCGTTTACATGTTTACTATAATGTAAACTTTATTGCAGGCCCATTCTATATGATTTACTATAATGTATCCCCTTGTTAACATGTTGCATACAATATATCCCTCAGTCAACATGTTACTAAAAAATCCCTCAGCCAACATGTTACATTCAATATATCCCCTTGTCAACATGTTATATTTAATATATCCCATTGTCAACATGTTACACTCAATATATTCCTTTGTGAAACATGTTACATTCAATATATCCCCTTGTCAACATGTTACATTCAATATATCCCTTTGTCAACATGTTACATTCAATATAATCCCCTTGTCAACATGTTACACTCAATATATCCCCTTTGTCAACATGTTACATTCAATATATCCCCTTGTCAACATGTTACATTCAATATATCCCTTGTCAACATGTTACATCTCAATATATCCCCTTGTCAACATGTTACATTCAATATAATCCCTTGTCAACATGTTACACTCAATATATCCCTTGTCAACATGTTACATTCAATATATCCCCTTGCCAACATGTTACATTCAATATATCCCTTTGTCAACATGTTACATTCAATATATCCCCTTGTCAACATGTTACATTCAATATATCCCTTGTCAACATGTTACACTCAATATATCCCCTTGTCAACATGTTACATTCAATATATCCCTTGTCAACATGTTACACTCAATATATCCCCTTGTCAACATGTTACACTCAATATATCCCCTTGTCAACATGTTACACTCAATATATCCCTTTGTCAACATGTTACATTCAATATAATCCCTTGTCAACATGTTACATTCAATATATCCCTTGTCAACATGTTACATTCAATATATCCCCTTGTCAACATGTTACACTCAATATATCCCCTTGTCAACATGTTATACTCAATATATCCCCTTGTCAACATGTTACGTTCAATAATCCCTTTGTCAACATGTTACATTCAATATATCCCTTGTCAACATGTTACATTCAATATATCCCCTTGTCAACATGTTACATTCAATATATCCCCTTGTCAACATGTTACATTCAATATATCCCCTTGTCAACATGTTACATTCAATATATCCCCTTGTCGACATGTTACATTCAATATATCCCTTGTCAACATGTTACATTCAATATATCCCCTTTGTCAACATGTTACATCAATATATCCCCTTGTCAACATGTTACATTCAATATATCCCCTTGTCAACATGTTACATTCAATATATCCCTTGTCAACATGTTACATTCAATATATCCCCTTGTCAACATGTTACATTCAATATAATCCCTTGTCAACATGTTACATTCAATATATCCCCTTGTCAACATGTTACATTCAATATATCCCCTTGTCAACATGTTACATCTATCCCTGTAACATATCATAATCCCTTGTCAACATGTTACATTCAATATATCCCTTGTCAACATGTTACATTCAATATATCCCCTTGTCAACATGTTACACTCAATATATCCCCTTGTCAACATGTTACATTCAATATATCCCTTGTCAACATGTTACATTCAATATATCCCTTGTCAACATGTTACATTCAATATATCCCCTTGTCAACATGTTACACTCAATATATCCCTTTGTCAACATGTTACACTCAATATATCCCCTTGTCAACATGTTACATTCAATATATCCCTTGTCAACATGTTACACTCAATATATCCCTTGTCAACATGTTACACTCAATATATCCCCTTGTCAACATGTTACATTCAATATAATCCCTTGTCAACATGTTACACTCAATATATCCCCTTGTCAACATGTTACATTCAATATATCCCTTTGTCAACATGTTACACTCAATATATCCCCTTGTCAACATGTTACATTCAATATATCCCCTTGTCAACATGTTACATTCAATATATCCCTTTGTCAACATGTTACACTCAATATATCCCCTTGTCAACATGTTACATTCAATATATCCCTTGTCAACATGTTACACTCAATATATCCCCTTGTCAACATGTTACACTCAATATATCCCTTGTCAACATGTTACACTCAATATATCCCCTTGTCAACATGTTACACTCAATATATCCCCTTGTCAACATGTTACATTCAATATATCCCCTTGTCAACATGTTACATTCAATATATCCCTTGTCAACATGTTACATTCAATATATCCCCTTGTCAACATGTTACACTCAATATAATCCCTTGTCAACATGTTACATTCAATATATCCCCTTGTCAACATGTTACATTCAATATATCCCTTGTCAACATGTTACATTCAATATATCCCCTTGTCAACATGTTACATTCAATATATCCCCTTGTCAACATGTTACATTCAATATATCCCCTTGTCAACATGTTACATCAATATATCCCCTTGTCAACATGTTACATTCAATATATCCCTTGTCAACATGTTACATTCAATATATCCCCTTGTCAACATGTTACATTCAATATATCCCCTTGTCAACATGTTACATTCAATATATCCCCTTGTCAACATGTTACATTCAATATATCCCCTTGTCAACATGTTACATTCAATATATCCCTTGTCAACATGTTACATTCAATATATCCCCTTGTCAACATGTTACATTCAATATATCCCCTTGTCAACATGTTACATTCAATATATCCCCTTGTCAACATGTTACATTCAATATAATCCCTTGTCAACATGTTACATTCAATATATCCCCTTGTCAACATGTTACATTCAATATATCCCCTTGTCAACATGTTACATTCAATATATCCCTTGTCAACATGTTACATTCAATATATCCCCTTGTCAACATGTTACATTCAATATAATCCCTTGTCAACATGTTACATTCAATATATCCCTTGTCAACATGTTACATTCAATATATCCCTTTGTCAACATGTTACATTCAATATATCCCCTTGTCAACATGTTTACATTCAATATATCCCTTTGTCAACATGTTACACTCAATATATCCCCTTGTCAACATGTTACATTCAATATATCCCCTTTGTCAACATGTTACACTCAATATATCCCCTTGTCAACATGTTACATTCAATATATCCCTTTGTCAACATGTTACACTCAATATATCCCCTTTGTCAACATGTTACATTCAATATATCCCCTTGTCAACATGTTACACTCAATATATCCCTTTGTCAACATGTTACACTCAATATATCCCCTTGTCAACATGTTACACTCAATATATTCCCTTGTCAACATGTTGCACTCAATATATCCCACTTGTCAACATGTTACACTCAATATATCCCCTTTGTCAACATGTTACACTCAATATATCCCCTTTGTCAACATGTTACATTCAATATATCCCCTTGTCAACATGTTACACTCAATATATCCCCTTGTCAACATGTTACACTCAATATATCCCCTTGTCAACATGTTACACTCAATATATCCCCTTGTCAACATGTTACATTCAATATATCCCCTTGTCAACATGTTACATTCAATATATCCCCCTCCTGTCAAACCAGCTCACACAACAGATCTCCCCTCCAGTGTCATCCTCGTCAACGGCTCCTCTCGTCAGCCCAAGCTCCGATACAAGCGACAGTTTAGGCTCATTTCTCTCCCCTTGATAAACTCGCGTCGAATCGTCCAGGAAAGAAAGAGAAAGAAAAGAAAGAAAGAAAAAAAAGACGACTCTGAACAATATCTGAATGCGGAAATGTATCTCAATGTAAATAACGGTTGTCTAGATCAATAGAACCCTTAACCCCCCCTCCGCCCCCCCCCAATCCCCCAATCAGACCTGTTGTGTGTGTATGACAGGCCGCTCATCTGCTCGACGGCTGGCATCCGGTTTCGTCCCTGTTTCATCCTCCCTTCTTTTCACTATACTTTCTTAACCTAAACCCACCCTCTTCCCAAGACATGGGCGGATTGATTTTTAGTCAGAACCCCCCCCACCCCCCCCCAACACACACACAGGCTAACCACATATGCTCGGTACTTATTCTGTTGTCATTGTATCAGACGTCTGTAAACATTGTTACTGAAGTGGGCAGATTTATGTTAAGATTGAAACTTCAAGGATGCTATTATAACTAATAGTCGCCACTGGCGCATCTATAATAATGGTACCCACCCCCACTCATTGTGGATACGCCCCAGCAAAGCAAGGTCTTTCTTTCCATCCTATAGGAAACTTTCTTTCCATCCATTAGGAATCCTTGTTTCTTTCCATTCCATAGGGACCTTTCTTTCGTTGCTGCTTTCAAGATTTTTTGCTTCCTTCGTGAAAGACGCTGACAGCCGTACACACTTAGATTTGTTTTCTCTTTCAACATAAGCACACGTCTGTGGTGTTAGGGGCTAGAGTTTCGGTGTTTAGAAGCTAGAGTTCTGGGGCTAGAGGCTAGAGCTCTAGGGCTAAAGGTTAGAGCTCTGGGGCTAGATGCTAGAGTACTGGGGTTAGAGGTCAGAGCTTTGGGGATAGAGGCTAGAGCTCTGGGGCTAGAGGCTAGAGTTCTGGGGATAGAGGCTAGAGTTCTGGGGCTAGAGACTAGAGTTCTGGGGCTAGAGGCTAGAGTTCTGGCGTTAGAGGCTATAGTTCTTGGGGCTAGAGGCTAGAGTTCTGGGGTTAGATGCTAGAGTTCTGGGGATAGAGGCTAGAGTTCTGGGGCTAGGGGCTAGAGTTCTGGGGCTAGAGGCCATAGTTCTTGGGTTAGAGGCTAGAGTTCTGGGGCTAGAGGCTAGAGTTCTGGGGCTAGAGGCTAGAGTTCTGGGGCTAGAGGCTAGAGTTCTGGGGCTAGGGGCTAGAGTTATGTGGCTAGAGGATAGAGTTCTGGGTTTATCTCGACTTCTGGGAGTTCAGTGGGTTGGTGGTCCCCACAGTAGAATTTTTTGACTTGAGTATAACGTGATGTCATTAACCAGTGTGTCGATAGCGTGTATAATGTGTCGAGAAATTGTACAAAAAGTGTGTCGAGAACTTGTACATTGTGTCGAGAAGTTGTATGGCGTGTCGAGAACTGTACAAATAGTGTGTCGAGAGCTTATACAATCTAATCTGTGTGTCGAGAACTTGTACATTGTGTAAACAACATGTACAATTAATGTGTCGAGAACTTGTACAAACTGTGTGTCGAGAACGTGTACAAACTGTGTGTCGAGAACTTGTACAAACTGCGTGTCGAGAACGGGAAATTTTTGAAAAAAAATAGCATCTCTCTCCCTCCCTCCCCCTTTCCAACGTCTTAAATTTACGTCACATCAAAACAACAGACTATTTGGTGAAACAATGTTTCACCCATCGTTTAATTTATTTAAATTTTAAAAAATTTAAATCGATATTAAATAAATAGTGGTAAAAAAAAAGATTTAAAAAAAAAGCAACAACAACACGTTTTTATAAGTGTACTAAAAACACGAAAATAATTTAAAAGTTATAAGTTCAAGTACTTTGAATTAATATGGCTAAAAACGTTGGCTGGCACTTATGAGGTGTTTGGTATAAAAATTAAAGATTTATAATTTAGTAGGAAAAAGAGAGATCTATAGGTGAACTTGAGTGAACTGCATATTTAAAACCTCATAAGCGCCCGCCCCACGTTTTTAGTCATATTAAATCAAAGTACTTGAACTTATAAGTTTTAAATCATTTTTATTTAAATTGTGTGTGTGTGTGTCATAACCTTTTTTAAAGGTCGTATGGGGTTCTAATGTTTCCTCATTAGAACATTCTCGGGCTTTGTAGACCTTGGCGGTGCCCATCCCTCTCCAGGTCAGCGGAGGACCTTATTAGCGTTAGTCATTCATCAACATTTTTTATAGTGGATTTAACGTGGGCTAGATCCTACGCCCCTCAGCTTGTGAGGCGAGCGCACTATTAACTTCGCTTTCCAGCCGCCGAGGTGTTTGGTATAAAAATTAAAGATTTATAATTTAGAAGGCAAAAGAGAGATATATAAGTGAGAGAATGAGTGAACTGCATATGTTAAACCTCATAAGCGCCCACACCCACGTTTTTAGTCATATTAAATCAAAGTACTCAAACTTATAAGTTTTAAATTATTTTCGTCTTTTTAGTCCACTTATAAAAACGTGGTTTTTAAAAATCTTTTTTTACCTCTATTTATGTTATTCTTTTTAGTCTAAGTGTAAAATCATAGAGTATATCGAAAATTTTATTTCTTTATTATTTTATTTTATTTTTTGAAAATATTTTTCGAAATTATGCTGTAAAGGTTTTTCAAAATTTAAATGAGCTCCGAGAGGATTAATGGTTATTTAAGTATTAATTATGTTCAATATAATACGCAACGCGCGACAGACATTTACAGACTGAACGTGACTGAACTCGCCATCCTGTTAAACACGGGGATGTGGTCATTGATGGCTGGGGTGAACTCCGGTGGCACGTGCATGTCAACAATAGCAGAGGGGTTACAGATGCTATATAGAGATGAATTAAAAACTGCATTCATTTAATTACAGTACATTCGTTGGATCTGAAATTTTGATACAATGCATTGTCATCCACGATCTAACTGTGGTAAAATTTTGAGATCTCTAGGACCATCAAAAAAGGTTTAATTTTACGTTCGAAAATTTGAAATTGTATGTACGGACAGGCAAGGTAATAAAAACGTGGTTAAAAAAAACGTTGTAAAATGATTAAATGTTCATCAACCAAGTAGATTGCCGTCATAAGACATCACCTCCTTTATGCCATTAATTACATTCCCACTTGATCTCTTTAAAGTGCGCCTTAATGTCTCTGACGCGGATATCTCCTGGGAAAAGGGCGAGTTTTTCTTTGGGGTGCAATTATACCCACCCCCCTCCTCCAACACTGCATGGTTGTTTATTTCGTACTTTTATTCTTAAGGTTTCCTCCTCAAACTACTTTAAATTTATGAGGAAAACAAATAGCTCACACCCCACGGTTTTTTATCGAGCAGCATTTTAAAATAAAATTATCAGAATTTATTTTTACGAAAACAGAAATATGGTTAAAACTACGGACCTTTTTAACATTAAATATTGTTGAAACTATGGACCTCTTGAAAATAAAAAATATGGTTGAAATTATGGACCTCTTTAACATAAAAATAAAGTAAAGTAAAACAAGTAATAAAAACTCGAATGAGTATTTAAACGCAATTTCGAAAAAAGAATTTCCGATTTTTTATTCAAGGGAAATCATTCTAGATTACATTAAAAGTAGATTCAAATAAGTAATTCTGAAACTAAACACAATATGACGTCATATTCCCTCACGCTGCGTCACACAAAAGAATGTGTCAATATAATGCGCACCACACAACAGTCTAACATTAGTTAAAACCCCATTAACTATCATTCTAGATTACAATAAATGTCATTTCAAATCAATAATTCTGAAACTAAACAAAACAAGTGCTTTCTAGAAACTGCTGCTAAAATTACGGGAGTCTAACTAACAGAGGCTATACACAAATTTCTTGTTCAACATTGTTGTAAATATTATTAGCTATTGTTTGGAGTTTGTTTCAACCTGATAGATGTTATGGTTGGCGAGAAATTGACTGAATACTGATATTTTTCGGGTTTTTTTTTATTTTCCAGGAAATCCAGTAAACCTTTTCGGTATTTTTTGGCCGTTGCACATCCTTGGGATGTCCTTAGCATATTTTCAAAAGACTCAAACCATCTAACTGGTATGGTTCAGGAGGAATGGCATGTGCAAGCTCGAACAGTGCATAGATATTTCAAATGTATAAACGCAATTCCCAAGGGAAATTGCTTTAAAAACAAACAAACAAACAAACTAAAATCCGGGAGCGTCTATGAAACAAAGGACACTTCTGTGACTGGCTGTGAAAAAAAAACCATGACCATTCTTGGAAATCTCTGAAAAACTGTGGCACTTCTCTAAGAGAGATGAAGGGTTTCATCCCAAGACAGGCCCTACTCTGCAGAGCTATGTAATTACCCCCCCCCCACCCTAACCATTAAATTCATACCAGGAAAGATTTATTGAAGGTTTTAAGATCAGTTTCAAGTCCTGGGGGTTTCAAGGCCATTGGGATTATACTCTCATTCGGAACACACGGTCAACAGGGGATTACCTGTAAATGTCGGATAAAACAGTAAATGGAGGATTATACTGTCGATGAGAGATTTTAATCCATAAGAAATAATAGTAAATGAGTGTTTATACATTCAACGCTGATTTATGTAGTCAGTGATGGATTATATTATTAACTAGCGTATCATCCGTCAAAAATGACGGAAGTTTTCAAAATAAATACACATCAGATTAAAAAATAACGTAGCACAGAACTATCATTTATTTTATTTATTTTTATTTGATTAATTTATTATCATAATGAACAATTTTATGCGGAACGTTCGAAAAGTGTTATTTTTGGTGCAGCACTATAAAACATAATCGATCGCAGCGCCACCTAACAGCATTAAAAATTTGGCAGCGTCACCTACAAATTACATCCATACATACAGACAACGGGAATTATGTATATTGATGAGGGATAATAATGTCGATTTCTTAATACAATGTGCGTAATAATTAATCAAACAAATGTATTTGTTTATTTGGGAAATCTTTTGAAGCAAAATATGAGCATAATCTTTTATAATAGTTTTTTTAATGAAATAATCCTTTTCATTTCTGAAATACTGGATACAATAGCAACAAAAGCTGGAACAACAACAAACAACCCGACACATAAGTAAAAACACAACTCTCCTAAGTGCCTCGCGAAGTGATTAACTCCCAGAGCCTCGGAGCTTATTTTAAACTCCCCGATGTTGTTCTGTCGCCCCGTACATGGATTTTCACTTAACCTCCACACGGGAGAAGGGGCAATGGGGGAGGGGCGGGTGATAGGTTGCAACAGATCCAGCCGGTTTATTTCAATAAAACTTGAGCCCATTTCAATGTTGTGAACTTTCCGAAGATTTGCGACACAAGAGTGCAGGATTCACAAAGCTTATTTTTATGGACCATTATATCTTGGGGTAAAAAACAAACAACTTCCAACACATTTATGCGTGATGACGCAGTCAGGTGACGGTACCGTGTGTTGGCATTTATAAATGGGAGGGAACAATGGTATTTTAAAAAACCATTTAGATTGTCAGCGTGGAGCGACGATAGAGGCAGATCCTGGAGAATATAATAATTGATGGGACTCACTCTCAGAGATGACACACCAACAATAGGATCAACGCGGTCACTGGAGTGGAACCCAGACGGCAAACGGCGGCGAGGAGGACACTAGATAAAATGTAATCTGTACGGATGAAGGTGAGAGAACAGGAAATGGTTTTTAAAAAACCCACTGAAAGTACTAACAATAGACCGTGTCCAGTGGCGTGCTAAAGACGAACAATAGACCATGTCAAGTGGCGTGCTAAATACTAACAATAGTCCGTGTCAAGTGGCGTGCTAAATACTAACAATAGACCATGTCAAGTGGTGTGCGAAATACTAACAATGGACCGTGTCAAGTGGTGTGCTAAATAGTAACAATAGACCATGTCAAGTGGCGTGCTAAATACTAACAATAGACCGTGTCAAGTGGCTTGCTAAATACTAACAATAGACCATGTCAAGTGGCGTGCTAAATACTAACAATAGACCGTGTCAAGTGGCGTGCTAAATACTAACAATAGACCGTGTCAAGTGGCGTGCTAAATACTAACAATAGACCATGTCAAGTGGCGTGCTAAATACTAACAATAGACCGTGTCAAAGTGGCGTGCCAAATACTAACAATAGACCGTGTCAAGTGGCGTGCTAAATACTAACAATAGACCGTGTCAAGTGGCGTGCTAAATACTAACAATAGACCATGTCAAGTGGCGTGCTAAATACTAACAATAGACCATGTCAAGTGGCGTGCTAAATACTAACAATAGACCATGTCAAGTGGCGTGCTAAATACTAACAATAGACCATGTCAAGTGGTGTGCTAAATACTAACAATAGATCATGTCAAGTGGCGTGCTAAATACTAACAATAGACCATGTCAAGTGGCGTGCTAAATACTAACAATAGACCATGTCAAGTGGCATGCTAAATACTAACAATAGACCATGTCAAGTGGCGTTCTAAATACTAACAATAAACAATGTAAAGTGGCGTGCTAAACACTAACAATAGACCATGTCAAGTGGCGTTCTAAATACTAACAATAGACCGTGTCAAGTGGCTTGCTAAATACTAACAATAGACCATGTCAAGTGGCGTGCTAAATACTAACAATAGACCGTGTCAAGATGCGTGCTAAATACTAACAATAGACCATGTCAAGTGGCGTGCTAAATACTAACAATAGACCGTGTCAAGTGGCGTGCTAAATACTAACAATAGGCCGTGTCCAGTGGCGTGCTAAAGACTAACAATAGACCGTGTCCAGTGGCGTGATAAAGACGAACAATAGACCGTGTCAAGTGACGTGCTAAAGACGAACAATAGACCGTATCCAGTTGCGTGCTAAATACTAACAATAGACCATGTCAAGTGGCGTGCTAAATACTAACAATAGACCGTGTCAAGTGGCATGCTAAAGACGAACAATAGACCATGTCAAGTGGCGTGCTAAATACTAACAATAGACCGTGTCAAATGGCGTGCTAAAGATGAACAATAGACCGTGTCAAGTTGCGTGCTAAATACTAACAATAGACCATGTCAAGTGGCGTGCTAAATACTAACAATAGACCGTGTCAAATGGCGTGCTAAAGATGAACAATAGACCGTGTCAAGTCGCTTGCTAAATACTAACAATAGACCATGTCAAGTGGCGTGCTAAATACTAACAATAGACCATGTCAAGTGGCGTGCTAAATACTAACAAAAGACTGTGTCAAGTGGCATGCTAAAGACGAACAATAGACCGTGTCAAGTGACGTGCTAAATACTAACAATAGACCGTGTCAAGTGCGTGCTAAATACTAACAATAGACCATGTCAAGTGGCGTGCTAAATACTAACAATAGACCATGTCAAGTGGCATGCTAAATACTAACAATAGACCATGTCAAGTGGCGTGCTAAATACTAACAATAGACCGTGTCAAGTGGCGTGCTAAAGACTAACAATAGACCGTGTCAAGTGGCGTGCTAAATACTAACAATAGACCATGTCAAGTGGCGTGCTAAATACTAACAATAGACCATGTCAAGTGGCGTGCTAAATACTAACAATAGACCGTGTCAAGTGGCGTGCTAAATACTAACAATAGACCGTGTCCAGTGGCGTGATAAAGACGAACAATAGACCGTGTCAAGTGACGTGCTAAAGACGAACAATAGACCGTATCCAGTTGCGTGCTAAATACTAACAATAGACCATGTCAAGTGGCGTGCTAAATACTAACAATAGACCGTGTCAAGTGGCATGCTAAAGACGAACAATAGACCATGTCAAGTGGCGTGCTAAATACTAACAATAGACCGTGTCAATGGCGTGCTAAAGATGAACAATAGACCGTGTCAAGTGCGTGCTAAATACTAACAATAGACCATGTCAAGTGGCGTGCTAAATACTAACAATAGACCGTGTCAAATGGCGTGCTAAAGATGAACAATAGACCGTGTCAAGTCGCTTGCTAAATACTAACAATAGACCATGTCAAGTGGCGTGCTAAATACTAACAATAGACCATGTCAAGTGGCGTGCTAAATACTAACAATAGACCGTGTCAAGTGGCGTGCTAAATACTAACAATAGACCGTGTCAAGTGGCGTGCTAAATACTAACAATAGACCATGTCAAGTGGCGTGCTAAATACTAACAATAGACCGTGTCCAGTGGCGTGCTAAAGACTAACAATAGACCGTGTCAAGTGGCGTGCTAAAGACGAACAATAGACCGTGTCAAGTGACGTGCTAAAGACGAACAATAGACCGTGTCCAGTTGCGTGCTAAATACTAACAATAGACCATGTCAAGTGGCGTGCTAAATACTAACAATAGACCGTGTCAAGTGGCATGCTAAAGACGAACAATAGACCATGTCAAGTGGCGTGCTAAATACTAACAATAGACCGTGTCAAGTGGCGTGCTAAAGATGAACAATAGACCGTGTCAAGTGGCGTGCTAAATACTAACAATAGACCATGTCAAGTGGCGTGCTAAATACTAACAATAGACCGTGTCAAGTGGCGTGCTAAAGACTGAACAATAGACCGTGTCAAGTGGCTTGCTAAATACTAACAATAGACCATGTCAAGTGGCGTGCTAAATACTAACAATAGACCATGTCAAGTGGCGTGCTAAATACTAACAATAGACCGTGTCAAGTGGCATGCTAAAGACGAACAATAGACCGTGTCAAGTGGCGTGCTAAATACTAACAATAGACCGTGTCAAGTGGCGTGCTAAATACTAACAATAGACCGTGTCAAGTGGCGTGCTAAATACTAACAATAGACCGTGTCAAGTGGCATGCTAAAGACGAACAATAGACCATGTCAAGTGGCGTGCTAAATACTAACAATAGACCGTGTCAAGTGGCGTGCTAAAGACGAACAATAGACCGTGTCAAGTGGCGTGCTAAATACTAACAATAGACCATGTCAAGTGGCGTGCTAAATACTAACAATAGACCATGTCAAGTGGCGTGCTAAATACTAACAATAGACCATGTCAAGTGGCGTGCTAAATACTAACAATAGACCGTGTCAAGTGGCGTGCTAAATACTAACAATAGACCGTGTCAAGTGGCGTGCTAAATACTAACAATAGACCATGTCAAGTGGCGTGCTAAATACTAACAATAGACCGTGTCAAGTGGCGTGCTAAAGACGAACAATAGACCGTGTCAAGTGGCGTGCTAAATACTAACAATAGACCGTGTCTAGTGGCATGCTAAAGACGAACAATAGACCGTGTCAAGTGGCGTGCTAAATACTAACAATAGACCATGTCAAGTGGCGTGCTAAATACTAACAATAGACCGTGTCAAGTGGCATGCGAAAGACGAACAATAGACCGTGTCACGTGGCGTGCTAAATACTAACAATAGACCATGTCAAGTGGCGTGCGAAATACTAACAATAGACCATGTCAAGTGGCGTGCTAAATACTAACAATAGACCATGTCAAGTGGCGTGCTAAATACTAACAATAGACCGTGTCAAGTGGCGTGCTAAATACTAACAATATACCATGTCAAGTGGCGTGCTAAAGACGAACAATAGACCGTGTCAAGTGGCATGTTAAAGACGAACAATAGACCGTGTCCAGTGGCGTGCTAAATACTAACAATATACCATGTCAAGTGGCGTGCTAAAGACGAACAATAGACCGTGTCAAGTTGCATGCTAAAGACGAACAATAGACCGTGTCCAGTGGCGTGCTAAATACTAACAATAGACCATGTCAAGTGGCGTGCTAAATACTAACAATAGACCATGTCAAGTGGCGTGCTAAAGACGAACAATAGACCATGTCAAGTGGCGTGCTAAATACTAAAATAGACCGTATCCAGTGGCGTGCTAAATACTAACAATAGACCATGTCAAGTGGCGTGCTAAATACTAACAATAGATCATGTCAAGTGGCGTGCTAAATACTAACAATAGACCATGTCAAGTGGCGTGCTAAATACTAACAATAGACCATGTCAAGTGGCGTGCTAAAGACGAACAATAGACCATGTCAAGTGGCGTGCTAAATACTAACAATAGACCGTATCCAGTGGCGTGCTAAATACTAACAATAGACCATGTCAAGTGGCGTGCTAAATACTAACAATAGACCATGTCAAGTGGCGTGCTAAATACTAACAATAGACCATGTCAAGTGGCGTGCTAAATACTAACAATAGACCATGTCAAGTGGCGTGCTAAAGACGAACAATAGACCATGTCAAGTGGCGTGCTAAATACTAACAATAGACCATGTCAAGTGGCGTGCTAAATACTAACAATAGACATGTCAAGTGGCGTGCTAAATACTAACAATAGACCATGTCAAGTGGCGTGCTAAATACTAACAATAGACCATGTCAAGTGGCGTGCTAAAGACGAACAATAGACCATGTCAAGTGGCGTGCTAAATACTAACAATAGACCGTGTCCAGTGGCGTGCTAAATACTAACAATAGACCATGTCAAGTGGCGTGCTAAATACTAACAATAGACCATGTCAAGTGGCGTGCTAAATACTAACAATAGACCATGTCAAGTGGCGTGCTAAATACTAACAATAGACCATGTCAAGTGGCGTGCCAAATACTAACAATAGATCATGTCAAGTGGCGTGCTGTGACAGAGGACCTGTGTTTTTCTAAGAGCCTAAAGGACACATGATGATGACGAAAACCACGGAAGTTGTAGGTGCTCACATTGGGGGCATAGTAGACACTTTGTCAAGTTAAAAAAAAACTACTTTAAAAGTAAACATTCAATGAACCATAGATGCTACTTCAATAATAAAAAAATAACTTTAAAAAAGTAGATTTCACAAAAAATCTTTTAAAAAAAATTTAAAAACTGAAATAAAAGAAATTGTATTTTGACCGTGACGTACTAAAAAAGTTTAAAAAATAATGCTCTTTTATGTGCCTTATGTAAAGAAATATTAAGTAGAGTTCAATTAAAGATGAGTACTTTAAGTGACCAAGAGTTTTATTTTAATGTAGACGAAAATTTAATCCTTTATTTTGGCTATTCTTCTTCTAAAACATAGTTAAAAGTATTACACTAGTGTCTGAAAGCGAAGTGTTTCTTGAACAAATAAATTAAAACTTAAATTTAAAAATAACAACAAAAAACAAACAGCAACCCAGGAATCTTTGGTGTCTTTTTTCAGCGTTCCTTTTCTCTTTGTTCAGCGTTCCTATTCTCTTTGTTCAGCGGTCCTATTCTCTTTGTTCAGAGTTCCTATTCTCTTTGTTCAGCGTTCCTATTCTCTTTGTTCAGCGTTCCTTTTCTCTTTGTTCAGCGTTCCTATTCTCTTTGTTCAGCGTTCCTTTTCTCTTTGTTCAGCATTCCTATTCTCTTTGTTCAGAGTTCCTATTCTCTTTGTTCAGCGTTCCTATTCTCTTTGTTCATCGTTCCTATTCTCTTTGTTCAGCGTTCCTATTCTCTTTGTTCAGCGTTCCTATTCTCTTTTATCAGCGGTCCTATTCTCTTCGTTCAGCGTTCCTATTCTCTTTGTTAAGAGTTCCTATTCTCTTTGTTCAGAGTTCCTATTATCTTTGTTCAGAGTTCCTATTCTCTTTGTTCAGCGTTCCTATTCTCTTTGTTCAGCGTTCCTTTTCTCTTTGTTCAGCGTTCCTATTCTCTTTGTTCAGCGTTCCTTTTCTCTTTGTTCAATAAGGGGCCGTCCATAAAGTACGTCACGCTATTTTTTTACCATTTTTAACTCCCCCTGCCACAAAGTGTCACAAATCTCACCCCCCCCCCGCCTTTAAAGTACGTCACACTTTCGAACCATTTTTTTAAATTAACAAAATAATTAAAATTTAATAGAAAACACCGTGACGTCACACATGGCCGACCCCCCCCCTCCCACATGTCACAAACTGTCACGCTTTCTTACACCCCCTCCCCCCTCTGGAGCGTGACGTAGTTTATGGACGGCCCCTGCGTTTATCTCCACCCTACTTTACTGCAGCCTCGAAGCCATATTATCACATACAAGCCGAGGGAATTGAGTACACATCAAACATTTGAACGGCTACGAAATGTAACCCGCGTTAAACTCTTTTCATGAACATATCAATGACGTCACACCCTGACGAGAACAGAGTATTGCCCCTTGCCTTAGAACGGCCTAAACTTTTATTTCGAAGGACTGTCCATAGCTTAGCGGGCCCTAACCCACAGAAAGCAGAGATTGAATGGACCTCATAAATCGGCGTTACAAGGACCTAATGACCAAAAGCTGCGCCCCCACCCCACCGCCACCACCACCCGGCCCCAACGTTTTATAAAGTACCGGCAGGGACAAAGCCCCAACCTTCCGATGAATGTACACAAATGACGCACTTCCGGCATCATCGCTGTTATATTCATCTCACACGCAGTAAAAAAAATGTCCTTTCTTTCCATTATGGCAATGACAGGCTTATTGCGAATCATTCAATAATTTATATAGACTCTGTAACCATCAAACGTATTTATTTCTTTGAGTTGCGATCAAAGCATTTATAGTCTTCGTTAACTGAGAGTAGTAAACATTTACACACTCGTGCGTACGTGTGACAGAACAAAAGGTATTTCGAAATCAAAAATTAAAATCTAACAGCCACATTTAATAACATGTTGTTGTCAATAATTAAAAATAAATAATTATTTCATTACGGCTGGACGGATGTGGATGAATTTTAATTTCCTCTCTCAAAATGTCATTCGTGTATCGTGTCGAAGGATTTTGGCGACATCTATGTGGTATCAAATGTGTTTTGAAAACTCCTGCCTGCTATAGATATATTGTCATATAAAATACATGGACAGCGATTTACAAGAATGAGATTTGAGGGATTTGAATTCGGCTTAAAGAACTAAGAATTAAAAAAAAATCAACAAACAATTAACTGTAAATAATCGGTACCTCCTTTAAACACAAGTTACGGGAAATGCAGCAAGGTGTTGCCGTTATATCGTCCCGGCATAACCTTAACATATCCGATATCTTATTTATCTGTCTGTTCAGCGTTACAGCTTTAAGACGATACTTGACTTGAACGCAAATAAAAAGCTGCACCACGTAACTTGGCCGAAAAAAGACCGCCCCAGGTTAATCCCTCGTCCCTGGGGTCGTGTTTGACCACTGAGAATCCACCGTCTTCCCCCCTCTCCCCAAGCATAGACAACAACATTCATATCTATTACTTCCACAATGTCTGGGTTGTGAAATTTATATCCGGTAAACAAATATCTGTTTTTGTAACGCAAGTGGAGCAGTGGAATCTATTTTTATCCTCTTTTAAAAACGAACGCACTTCAAACTGAAAAAAAAATTAATCACAATTTTTGAGACAAGGGACATACGCATTTTTAAAAAGTTTACGGAAAGACACTGAGAAAATATTATTGCGAAAGTTTAATAAAAATAAATGAAGGTAAAAAAGGATTTTTAAAAACAACGTTTTCGATAAGTGGACTAAAAAGAATAAAATAATTTAAAACTTCTCAGTTCAAGTACTTTCATTTAATATGACTAAAAACGTGGGGCGGGCGCTTATGAGGTTTAACATATCTATAAGTGAGAAAATGAGTGAACTGCATATGTATTAAGTAAAAATGAAAACGTGACTTTCTGTAGCCAAATCCTGACATATAGTTTTGACCGAAATGAATTGAAAACACAGCATTAACAAGAATTTCAGTAGAGATCAATCAAACTCATGTGATTTTTTATTTCATTTCTTTGTTTATGAGTATGGCGAGTAATATCCTTAAAATGTCTAGACATTCCGACTAGCACAGTGATACATCTGATCTTGAGACTCAAGAACCGCAGCGCCCCACGAGAACACGATTGTGGGAGAAAGAAGCCGGATATAGGGAGATAAATTCAATTTCCCATTATTCTTTGCTTAATCACGGCGATTGTATCAACGGCCAATCAAATTCCATCAAGACTTATGACCAAATGGTTGACCGAGGAATGGAATCGAATGGTAATTGTCTTTGTTCAGGCAGCGTTTCAGTAATGTTTTTAATAATTTGTTTTTAAAAGAACGAAATAAAGTGTTTATTATTTTCTTTTCTATTTTATTTCTTCAAGACCGTCTTAAAAAGGCTATAGAGATGCCAGCGTTTCAACATTTCAGAAGTACATCAAAGGAGATTATACTGTGGGCGTTGCTTGTAACGACAGTATAAACTTTAAAAAAAACAACCCTTAGTCTTGGCACTCACTGCTAAAAATAATAAAAGAAAGTAAACGGTTTTATTTGAAATGTCCACTTTTTCTATGACAACCCTTATAACCCTTTTATGGAAATTGGATTTTTTTAAATTAAAAAAAAAGTTTGAAAACGTAAAAGATAAATCATCGAGAAATTGTAATCGGTAAAATAAAGATAAAGGGCTAATAAAGGGACACTATCTCTACACACAACTTCACACAAATGGGCATTTTTTAAACGCATTGTTTTCTGTTTTCTTTCTTAAATAAGAGACAGAACCAGAGCCGCAGCTGACAGTCACTCAGATTTTGTTATTGTCTGCACAGAGATCAACGTTTTAAACATGTGGCACTTCTGGATCCACGACCAATAAAATAAATAATACGACTAATAATAATAATAATAATAATTAATAATAATAATAATAATAATTTGTAACGAATAAATTAGTGAATTGTAACATTTATATCCAATACTAATTACATAAATATTTTCATTTCAGATTTGTTTTCGAGGAATAGTTGTAAGATTTCGTAAGTTTTCCCATCCATAAAATTTATTTTCTCTCAAATAAAACTTGTGTTGTGTTGTCCCTTAATGAAAGAAAAAATTGTTGCGCACTCTCAGCTAAAAGAGAGATGCGCAATTTAATAGCCAATCTACTATTGTCAAAAGCAAGCACACACGCACGCACACGTTCACACGCACACGCACACACACACACGACAAATTTAAATAACTCCACGTAGGCCCATGCAAGTGTCCTGATTATTGATCACATAGAGAGCTGGGGAATGAAGGTGGCGGGTGGTATTGAATTTCGTTGCAACAAAATTCACGTGCGGTTATTTTTTTAAACATTTATTTATTTTACGTGTTTCTTTATAATTAAACTTTATTTCTTTCGTTTATTTCTGTGGGGTTTAGACGACAGATCATTTTTTCCCCGCCAAGGTCTCGAGATTTGATGACGTCATAAAATGAAATTTAGAGCAAAAAAAACAACAAAAAAGCCGTGTGATGGGGCGGGATGGTGGTTGTATTGCCCGCCAGGTGTCTGCCGTAAAAAAAACCAACAACATGACGGTGCGTTGCTCTTTCCTCATTTCACTCGGGCAACGTCATCGTTGGAATGAGTTGCAGATGGCGATGTCAAAGTTTATCAAATAAACTTGATCTGAATGTTATTTGTTTGTTTGTTTCAAATCTTTGACCTCGGTATCGACACATTTTTGTTTCCATCTCAGAGAGATGAAGTTCGGCCCAGAGCTGAATCTCGTGAAATATCTATATGATATTTAAACCAGGTATGTATTGGCCTGATGCGCGTCACGGATCGACATTCGTTGTTCTGTGACGTCTTGTCAGGGCTAAACGTACCCTGGTTAAATAAAATATACACTGTATATATTTTAAATCTAAAAGCCTGATTGCAGCCTCACCCACAATTCATCTCGTAAAATGTTGCATTCCTTCAAAATGTGGTCCTGGGCTGTATGTATCCCATAGAGTGTTGCAGTCCTTCAAAATATGGTCCTGGGCTCTATGTATTTCATAGAGTGTTGCATTCCTTCAAAGTGTGTCCTGGGCTGTATGTATCTTATATAGTGTTGCATTCCTTCAAAGTGTGGTCCCGGGCTGTATCTCATAGAGTGTTGTATTCCTTCAAAATGTGTCCTGGGCTGTATGTATCTTATATAGTGTTGCATTCCTTCAAAATATGGTCCTTGGCTGTATGTATCTTATATAGTGTTGCATTCCTTCAAAATATGGTCCTTGGCTGTATGTATCTTATATAGTGTTGCATTCCTTCAAAATATGGTCCTTGGCTGTATGTATCTTATATAGTGTTGCATTCCTTCAAAATATGGTCCTTGGCTGTATCTCATAGAGTGTTGTATTCCTTCAAAATGTGTCCTGGGCTGTATGTATCTTATATAGTGTTGCATTCCTTCAAAATATGGTCCTTGGCTGTACCTCATAGAGTGTTGCATTCCTTCAAAATGTGGTCCTGGGCTGTATGTATCTTATATAGTGTTGCATTCCTTCAAAATATGGTCCTTGGCTGTACCTCATAGAGTGTTGCATTCCTTCAAAATGTGGTCCTGGGCTGTATCTCATAGAGTGTTGCATTCCAGAAAAAATTGTTGGATCAACAAACAATCGAACCATGCTTAACAGTAAAATTCGCGAATCGATATTCTTAACATCAGCTACAAGACCTTTGTTGAAGGAGTGAAGCGATAAAAACTTTGCATAAGCCATCAAAAGGCATGAACATGTTTTAATCTTCGGCATACACACTTTTAATAAGACAGTGGAAGGAATGTTATGATTACACCAGGGATATTGTGCTGGAATTCAAGTGTAATCGAATTTGCTGCAATGAAGCCCAACATTATTTTTCCTCTTTCTTTTCAATCTCTCTTATGATGTTTTAATTTTGTAGACAATCTCATGTTAAAAAATTGAAAAGCTTGATGTAAAAATGAAAATTTCTGACAAAATAAAAATAATATTCAATAACTAACAAATAAACAAATATTTTATTTTTAAAAAAGCTTTCTTTGTTGTTATCTTGACTTTAATTACCTCCCTTTTTCCCCCTGAGATTTATACCTGAAACAATTAAAAGATATTGTCTTAAAATGTTCAAATGCATGGTCTTAATTTTTTACGACATCCTGATGCACTTGATTCGTGTCTGTCTGTCCGCAATTTTTCTAAATTGCCAACGTAAAATAAACCACTTCTGATGGTCCTAGAGAGCTCAAAATTTTACCGCAGATAGATCTTGAATGATAATACATTGCATCAAAATTTCAGATCGATCGAATGTACCGTAATTAAATTAATGCATTTTTTAAAGTTTATCCCTATATTAGTATCTGTATCCGTCTGCTGTTAGATTTCACGTGCCGAGGTCACCCTGTGACCTCATCGCCGTGGTATTATAACGTTGGGCGGGCACTAATGAGTTGTTTGGTAAAATAAATAGAGGTAAAAAAAGATATTATAAAAACACGGTTTTATTAGTTGACTAAAAAGAAGTTCAAGTACTTTGATTTAATATGACTAAAACGTGGGGCGGTCGCTTATGAGGCTTAACATATGCAGTTCACTCATTCTTTTACGTATAGATCTCTCTTTTGCCTTCGAAATTATAAATCTTTAATTTTCACACACCTCATAAGGGGCCGTCCATAAAGTACGTCACGCTATTTTTGACCATTTTGACCCCCCCCTCCCCCCTGTCACAAATCTCGCCCCCCACCAAAAAAAAAGTACGTCACACTTTCCAATTTTTTTTTAATTAACACCTAATTAAAATATTTAATTTAATACTTAAAATACACTTCACTATTTAATTGTATTAAAATATGAAATTTCCACTTAAAAATAGGGATGTACCGGATTCAAAATTTTGAAATGCGGCTGGAGCTGAAGTGGGCCAGATTTATGAAGTGAAATTCGGCTGGAGCCTGAATCAGTTTTGTTAAAATGGCCGGATTCCGGATTTTCCGGGGCCATTATGATTATGAATATATATATATAAAGTAGGGATCTACCGGCCAGCCGGATTTATGAAGTGAAATCCTGCCGGAGCCGAAGCCGGATCCGGATTTTTAAAAGTACATAATAAAAAGGAAACAAAACAATTTGACTAAAAAAAAGACTAGATTGACAAATTATGTGACCAACTCTTGTGCTATATTTAATCTGTTTATTATGGTCCTATGAATTATATTTCATTCAAAAATATTCACTGGACATCATCTGTGTTCATCCATAGTTACGACTGACATCAATCTTTCACAATCATCGTTTCCTGGAAGGATAATTGCAGACACACTCGTCCTCATCTAGCCACTCAACAGCCTCTGTATGTGCATTTTCTCCTCTGGCAATAACTGCCATGGGTTCTCTTTGCCCTCTAGAAGTGATTCTCAAAGGACGGATGCGTTTTATCTGAGTTGATTCTTGAACAGTTTGGATGGGCACATTCTCCTGAGCTCGAGCTCTGTGTTGTCCTGTATGTTTCTTCAACATTGTTTGTGAGGCAAAATATGAGTGACATACTTTGCAAATTCGATAAAATAAGCTGGTAATCATATGGTTGTACTTTGAAAGCTCTTGTTG
The DNA here is from genome assembly GCA_944989445.1 of Ampullaceana balthica. NCBI lineage: Eukaryota > Metazoa > Mollusca > Gastropoda > Lymnaeidae > Ampullaceana > Ampullaceana balthica. The sequence continues at coordinate 152,013 of CALYLW010000447.1, read as the reverse complement.
ATCTTGGCATAATTTCATCAAATTTGAGAGTTTGTGCTACAAACAAGGAAGGAAATTTATGAGAATCTGCATCTTCTCTTTCTTAAGCTTTGAGTCCAACATTTGTTTGGTTGATTGGGATTGGAGGAGGGAAGAAACGTTAAGGTAAAACGTTAAAATATGAGCTTCGTGCTTTGTCGCATCATTTCATGTCCTGATATTTAATAATAATTTGTGTGAAATATTGGCTGGTGCGAACATAATTGTCAAACTATTCCTGATCCTTCGTTATCAGTCCTGCTGTATCCAATTATGAACAACACATTCAGGAGATACGCATTTCAATGCTATTTTGACATAAAACTAATTCTAATGTTTCACAAAATTTTTGAAAATTATTTTTAAAGCTATTTAAATTCTACTAAAAAAAATATAAATTAGAAAAAAAAACAACTAAAAATAATAAATGGGTGACATCACACATGGCCTGACCCCCTCCCCCTGTCACAAAGTGTCACACTTTCTTAGACCCCCTCCCTCCTCGGAGCGTGACGTACTTTATGGACGTCCCCTAAGAGTCCTCCCAACTTTTTTAAGTCATATTACATGAAAGTACTTGAACTTGCAAGTTTTAAAACTATTTTCTTCTTTTTAGTCCACTTATAAAAACGTGGTTTTTAAAATCCTTTTTTACTTTTATTTATTGAAAGTTCAATTTTTAATAGACAATAAAAAACTTGATTATTGAAAGAACTATATGGCCTGTTAATAAAAAAGTCAAATTCTTAGTTATAAAAGCAAATAGGAGATCTGCTGTGATAGAACTCAAAGAATGTCCAAGCAAATATGAAAAAAAAAGACTTAATAAAAAAACCCGTAAAAAACCCGTAAAAAAAAACACAAGTTTTTGACTATAAATCCTGTATGTACGAGAAGTAACTAAAAGAATGTTCATTATAATACGCAGCGCAAGACCATCCAAAAATACAAAATTGTAGTTGTGTCGTAAAACATGTTTAATATAATGCGCACCGATCAGGAATATTTTTATAAAAAGTGTTGTCAATAAAATACGCACCTTATTGCGCGACAGAAAGGTTGTTCAATATAATGCGCACCGCTTACACTCTATCTCAAAAAATAACATGATACATAGGAATAAATAAAATAATCTAAAAAATCAATAATTCAATTACGGTACATGTGATCGATCTGAAATTTTGATACATTGTTTTTATCATCGGTACGAAACTGCTTGCAAAATTTCAGCTCGCTAGCTTACGAGGAAGTGGGTTAAAAATCGATCCAAAGTTTTGGTGACGACAATCAATCAAGCAATCAAGGGTTAAAACAAACAGACACCACGAGTTAATATAAAGGATTTAAATAAAAAAACGTAATAAAACTAGTACGAGAAGTAACTAAAAGAATGTTCATTATAATACGCAGCGCAAGACCATCCAAAAATACACAATTGTAGTTGTGTCGTAAAACATGTTTAATATAATGCGCACCGATCAGGAATATGTTTATAAAAAGTGTTGTCAATAAAATACGCACCTTATTGCGCGACAGAAAGGTTGTTCAATATAATACGCACCGCGACACTCTATCTCAAAAAATACATGATACATAGGAATAAATAAAATAATCTAAAAAATTCAATAATTTAATTAAAGTACATGCGATCGATCTGAAATTTTGATACATAGTTTTTATCATCGCTACGAAACTGCCTGCTAAATTTCAGCTGGCTAGCTTACGAGGAAGTGGGTTAAAAATCGATCAAAAGTTTTGGCGACCGACAATCAAGCAATCAAGGGTTCAAACAACCAGACACCACGAGTTAATATAAAGGATTTAAAAATAGAAAGCATAGAATACATTAAAGATTTTTGTAAAATAAAAGAAGACAAGTATCTTTGCTCGTACACATTTCCCCTCTAAATAGCCCCAATAAATACTTAATCGAATTTTATCAACTCTACTTCTTCGCGGGAAAAAAAAATTATATTAATAAAATCCAAAATGACAACTTCTTGTCCACGGAAACTGAGCTAAAATTAAGACGACCTCTGCCGGACAGGCGGTATAGGCCCGATGACCCCGTGCTTTCATAGGCACGGACATCCGCTAACACACGTGGGAATGAGGTTCAGTCGGCCAACTGGCCATGGACGTGACTCAATGGACATCTCTTGCACCGAAACACCCAGCATGATTAGTTTTCGTACGTGGGAATAGGACATGGTCCGCTGTTAGATTTCCTCGGCGTCTCCCCCCCCCCACACACACACAACACTTCGTTTTATCTCATGGCTGGTGGATTTTTATTCTATTAAAATTTCGTTTGGTCAGACTATTAGCCAACATTTCGTTTGATTAGGTTAGTAGCTGAAATTTCGTATGTGTTACTGTTTCTTTTATGTGAAGCTCTTTGAACCCAGCAAGGGTACTGCACTATATACATTGTAAATTATTAATTATTATTATTATTATTATTATTATTATTATTAGCTTCATTAAATCTTTTAATTGGTCAAAGTGTCAGATTTATTACTTCCTTTTGTTTGGCCAAACTGTCAGATTTATTACTTCCCTTTGTTTGGTCAAACTGTCAGGTTTATTACTTCCCTTTGTTTGGTCAGACTCTCACCGCCAGCCCCCCCCCTACACACACACACACACACTTTCCCTCAGCTTCCTATGGAGTGTGGAAATCATCTTAAGACAAACTCAAAGTGTAAAAGAATCAGATTATAAAACTATACGTATACCTGCCTTCATAAGGACCCCAATTTACAAAACGATAATCTACCTAAATGTACGTTTTAAGAAAATTCCCCATTTTATTTGAATTATAGTCTTATTATCGTTCGTCATGTGTGCATTTTTTTGAATACAGAATCAACGTACCTAGTAGGAGCTAGGAACATGCAGGAGAAATAAAAACAATTGACCTATTATACATACGCTGATTACGCATTCGCTAATTCCTTAATTAAACTACGTTTTGTGTTATCCAAACAACAGCACTTACATACCCAACCCTTAAACTAAAGACGTTTATTGTGAGTAGAGAGTAGTGAGTAGAGAGTAGTGAGTAGAGAGTAGTGAGTAGAGAGTAAGTAGAGAGTAGAGAGTAAGAGT